>OY292405.1:16147843-16714276 GCA_958496205.1 Idaea biselata | reverse complement strand
AATCGGGTTGCTTTTCCAGTTTTAATCGGGTTAGTCCCATGAGAATATCGGGATCAAAAGTAATTAAAACTGAAGAAAAATCTTTGAAAACGTTATATTTTTCCCTTTTTATTTTGTACGCTTTGTAAGTTTGTACGCTCGAATAAAATGCTCAGTTCTAACCGCTCAGTGCTTTGTACTGTATTTATTACATGAAATGAATAGTGTAGTGATGCTTGAATTTTGTTAGTATGGGAAAACTGTATCAAAAACTGTTCTTTGTTTGAGAATTGGTAAAATTATTCAATAGCATGGAAAATCTCTCACAATAGAGGTAGTTTCAATAAACCGGGTCGGAGCGCAGCGCAAATTTATTTGCAATTCAAAAAGGGTTTTAATAAACCTTGTTTCAATTACATTAAAAAATCGTAGAGGGCGAGCCACGAGCCTAATTCGAAAAATAAGAATAATGCGTTCCTTATATTCAACCCGGTGGCTTCAGCTCGGTTGGCGCAGTTAGTGAGCGCGCTACACTAAAGAAGGGGAAGTTGTTGGTACACGCCCCGCAGGGCGCATTGCATTTTGGGACTAAAAACATTTTTTCCCTGGCAACCCTAAAAAATAATATTTTTTTAAACTGCTCTGCTCTGCTCTCCGACTCGGCATATTTAAAACGATCTTTAGAGACGCCATATACAGGCATAATACACGCAAAAAAATATCGAACAAATTGACATTTTTGTCAAGAGATTACAGTACTTATTCCTTTTCGAAACTCGTATATAGCGGCTCTAATATGGAAATAAAACAACAGTTAAATTCGTTTGAATCACAATGGTAGATGTTTGAAAACCTTACGCCTAGCTAGAGGACGTTCAACTTACGTGTGAGTGCGAAGGGTGGTGCGGATGTCTCCAGTCGCCCCACCACATGGAGCCGCTGGCGCCCGGCGTCGCGGCCGGGCTGTAGCCGTACGGATAGCTGAAATGTGAACAAGATATTCAACACCCTACTTCAATTATTAACTAGCTGATACAGCGAACTTTGTTCCGCCTAAGATACAAAAAAACAGATGGTCACATGGAGTTCCAATAAAATTCGACACCATTTTTATTGTACATTCCTACCCGCATTGTTAAAAATCTAAATGTCACATGGTGTTATATTCACGTGATATTGGCCCAAATTGCCCTTAAATGCTGGCAGAAAGACCATAACTAAAGAACTGAACTGAGATTTTAAGGATAAAGATGTTGCAGAAATTGTAATGACCAGCGAGCTTGTGTAATTATTTTTTACGAACTTTATTCCGCCTAAGAGACAAAAAAAGTGTCCTATGTCCGTCTCCTGGTTCTAAGCTACCTCCCCACCAATTTTCAGCCAAATCGCTGCAGCCGTTCTTGAGTTATAAATAGTGTAACTATATCACGACTTTATTTTTTATATATAAGAAGATAAGATATTTATGTGAAAGTTTGTGTGTAAGTAAGTAAACGAGAATGTTAGTATCTTTTTCACGGAAAAACTACTAAACCGATTGCAATGAAACTTAGAACGTAAACAGCTGTAATTAGAAAATAATAAAACAACGTAGGTTCAAAACACTGTCTAGGGAGGAAACAGTCGACTACGTTTGTATGGAGAAAGAGACTTTCCTTCTATGAAGTTGAGACATGCAACTCACCCCTGTTGGTAATAGCCATCGTAAGGCACCGGTCCGGCCGGCGTGTACGGAACCTCGGAGGAGTGGCTGGACGAGGGGTAGGCGGCCGGCTGCGTGCGCTCCTCGCTCGTCTCGCTCGCCGTGCGCGAGTAGCGCTCTCTCTCTCTGTCGCGGTCTCTGTGCCTGGGCGAAACGAGATGGGAAATTAGATAGATAGATTAAAGCATGATTTATGTTAGACCGGGACCAAAGACAGCTTTTGTTTTGCAAGTTGTCCGTGCCGCGTCCGTGCTATCTTCATACAAAAGTAGCCCGTTCCCGCCCCGGCCCGGTCTAGCATAAATCATGCTTAACGCTTTATTCGCACAACTCAAGGTACAGATTGTTACAATACACTATGTAACGAAACACATAAGCTCAGAAGTAGAACGTTGTTGGACAAATGCAGTATCTTATCGCTAAAAGCGAATACTTCCACGCAATCATTTGTAATTGAGCATTGAATCACGCTCAATGATTTGTCAGATAATCATGGTTTCTAAATATAAAATACTAGCTGACCCGGCGAACTTCGTACCGCCTTGGCGTAAATTTTCTGAGAGATTTTCTTAATATTTTTTTCCGTAAGAACCTTCTCCTGACAATAGCAAACACAACAAAAAAAGAATTATCGAAATCGGTCCAGCCGTTCACGCGTGATGTCGTGACAACGGAAAACGTTTCATTTTTATATACAGTGGTGGTCATATAATTAAGAACGCTGATATAAAGGGAAGATTTTTTTAACTAAGATGCAAAACTAATTGCATGCATTATTTTTTATTGTTCTCGGTATCGTAAAACTTTTCCATAATACCACTGTATTCATTGATACACATGATTAGCTAAAAATAAATACACAAACTGTTTACACTACTTCTAAACATAGTACTCCTATTTACTGGCTGGCCACGTAATTAAGAACGCTCAATAATTTATACGTTTATTCAAATTTAATTAGAGAAAAATCAGTCGATTTGGTACTGTTTGTATAATTTTGGAGCCATTTAGTGCTGTAAAAGGTAAAAGTGATTGCTTCTTATGAAAAAACAATGGAAAAAATAAAAGTTGTGATAAATCTACAAGGGAAGTAATAATAAAAGTTCGCCAGAAGTATTTGGTCCAACAAAAAGATAGCCGACCATCGACAATGTGCAAAAAAGATGGTTTTCCACACTGTAAAGCATTTTGCTACGTATCAAACTACTTCGAAGGTTTCGCGTGTACCTAAACAGTGAAAATCAACTCCTCGAGATGACCGAAACATCGTTCGTATGGCAAAACAAAATCCTTCTAAAGGGTCCAATGACAAGAAAATAATATTTAGGTGAAAACAACCCTACAGCAATCTCAGCATGCACTATTAGAAGACTTTTGGTAGAAGAAATATTGCACGGAAGGATAGCAAGAAAGGTACCCATGTTGAAACTTTGCCACAGGCAAGTCCAGCTGACATTAGCGAGAAAGTATGAAACCTGGACTGTGCGACATTGGTAAAATGTACTTTTTTTCTGACGAGTCGAAAATAAACAGAGTATGTTTCGATGGAAAATGATATGTACGACGTCCCACGAATACAGCATTCGACCCTGAAGTACACGAAAGTTACATTAAAGCACGATGGTGGAATGTGAAAATTTGGAGATGGTTTTTTGGACATGGTGTTGGACCTGTAAAGTTGATAGAAGCTAACATGGATCAGTTCCAATACAAAAATATACTGGAAGAAACAATGTTATCTTACGCTGAAGACGTTCTACCGGTTATTTGAACATTCCAGCATCACAATGATCCAAAGGACACTGCATGCACCGTAAAGGAATTTCTTACAGCGCAATCAGTTTTTGTCTTATATTGACCAGCCAACAGCCCAGATCTAAATCCAATAGAGAATCTGTGGCTTAAAGTAAAGAAAAAGGTTTCCAATACAAAGTGTGAAAATTTATGAGAGCTATCGAGCTGTACGACGTTTTCGTAGAAGAATGGAACTCTATTTCGTTTGCGAAATATCAAAAATTAATATAGTTAATGGCTCGCCGGTGTAAAGCAGTAATTAAAAGCTGTGGATATGCTATTAACTATAAATTTTAGTCAAAAACGTATTAAATTGATTTTTAAATTTTCTGCACTACATATTATATTGTAATTTTTTAAATGTAAGTGTCATACAAAACATTTCCCGAGCAGTTTAATAAATCGTTCTTAATTATTTGTCCAGCTTCAGTACTGTTTGAATATGTTACTTTGGTAAAATCAATATAATGTGAAAAAAATTGTTAGCGATTTCATTATAATATTCCTAAGCCACGTTGCTCTATTAATGTGGCTATTTTATAACATAACTAGATGCTTCTCAAAAGGTACACATCTCTGTGTGTGGCACGATTTATATAAAAAACTTCTAGAACTTCAAATCGTTCTTAATTATATGGCCACAACTGTATAAGAAGAAGAAAAGAAGAAGATTACTTACTTTCGCCTGCATTTCCTTTTACATTTTTTGCCGCTTGCACAAAAACATAATTTACAAATTAGATACCTTACTATGGTAATAAAGTACACATTCATTACTTAGATAAAGTAATCAAAAAATAATTACAGACAAATTTCGTCTTAATAATTTTACAAATATTAGAAAATATGAAAGTTTGCGCGTAAATAAGTATGGTAGTAAGTAAAAGAGTATGTTTATAACTCCTTCACGCAAAAACTACTAAACCGATTGCGATGAAACTTGGTATGCAGATAGCTGGTAGGCTACTTTTTATTCCGATATTCCCGCAGGATCGGGACTTACTCGGGTGACACCGCGGGGCTTAGCTAGTGAAATAATAAATAGATTGTTACAAGGAAATAATCCATTTATTATTTCACTAGCTCCCTTTCATTTTATTTTCTTAGTAACTTGGCTTCATTGATCGATCACTTTTATTATTTTCTGAACTAGAAAATATTTTTTACAAGGAGAAATACATCATCAAAATTCCTCCCATGACAGGATTCGAACCTGTGCCCCTTTGCCGGGCCAGTGCGCTACCACTGCGCCACACGGGAACCCACGTGTCATGGTGAATTTTTGATTATGATCTCTCACTGTTTACCGACTAAGGCTCGGTTTGAACGCCATCTACCATTCCAGTTTTACAACTATTGACTAGCTCAGATGGTTAACTTTACAGTTAACGCTTCCGACGTGAGATGTCGTTCTTTCTCCTATTTAATATTTCTTATGTTTTTTATTGCTCAAGGCATTTTTTTACTAGAAAATATTTTTTACAAGGAGAAATATAAGGAAAAATATTTTCTAGTAAAAAAATGCCTTGAGCAATAAAAAACATAAGAAATATTATTTTCTGAATTCAAAATTTCACTTATCATTCTAATATTTTTGTATATAACTAGCCTACCAGAATTTGGATGCATTAGAGTCATTGCTAATTTTAATTTGTTAAAAAGCATTTCATTTTATTTCAACAGTAGGTGGGCTACCCTACTCTTATTACTTTAATATTTAGGTTCATTACCTAGGTCCTGAACCTAGCGTTTTAGTTACCTGTCTCTGTCTCTATCCCTGTCCCTGTCGCGGTCTCTGTCCCGGTCCTTATCCCTGTCTCGCTCGCCCCTACTGCGATGTCGGTGTCGGTGCTCTCTCTCGTCGTCTGACCACCGAGTGTTGCTGTCGCTATGCTCCAAGTCTTTGAAACTCCGAGGATAATCCTGTAACAATCAAATATACATCAATAACTAGCTGACCCGGCAAACGTTGTTTTGTCTTATAAATTATAGATAGTAGCCGATTCTCAGACCTACTGAATACGTATACAAAATTTCATAAAAATCGGTCAAGCCGTTTCGGAGGAGTACGGTAACTAACACTGTGACATGTAAATTTTATATACTAGGCATGCCTTTTAAGTTCTGTCGTTTGTATATTTGCCGCCAATTTTAAAATTAGAACTTTTCAAAATTCAAATTTGTTAGAATTTCGAATATCAAAACAATTGAAAGCATTAGGATTAATGCAATTGTTTAGTCACAGCGTTGGTTTGAATCTGTCAGGTCACGTACGAAAATGAATCTTACTAAGGAAAATGTTCGTGCAATAATTTTCTATAACTTTCGAAGAGGCCTCACGCGACTTCAGTGTTTCGAAGAGTTAACATCTGTATTCCATGATGAAGTCCCATGTCTGCGGACCATCGAACGCTGGTATTTGGAATTTGAGCGTGGACATACCACACTTAGTGACAAATCTCGTGAAGGACGTCCAAAATCCGCCTTCACTGAAGATAACATCGTTGCTGTGAGACAACTAATCGTCGAAGATTGTCATGTGACATATCGAGAGATAGAGGCGTTATTAGGCATCTCAGGGACAACCATTCAAAAGATATTGCATGAGGCGCTTGGTGTGAGAAAACTAGTTTGCCGTTGGATCCCGCATTTGCTTTCCGACGATCATAAGGCGGCCCGCGTCAGATGGTGTAAGAAAACTCTTCAGAGGTTCAACCGAGGAGAGTCTACGACATCATCAGTGGTGACGAATCTTGGATCTATGCCTACGATCCTGATTCCAAACAACAATCTACAGTCTGGGTTTTCCAAAACGAGCCAAAGCCGACTAAAGTTGTTCGCTCTCGAAGCACTTCAAAGAAGATGGTGGCTACGTTCGTGGCGAAAACCGGTCATGTTGCGACGATTGCACTTGAAGATCGTAGAACGGTTAATGCGGAGTGGTATACCACAGTTTGTTTACCACAAGTCATCGCCGAACTTCGGAAATCTAGCCCAAAGCGACGCATCATCCTGCACCATGACAACGCAAGCTCACACACCGCTCGTCAAACGATTGAGTATTTGAAGCAGGAAAACGTAGAAATTCTTGACCATCCTCCATACAGTCCTGACCTAAGCTCTAACAATTTCTTTACATTTCCTAAAATTAAGAAAACTCTTCGTGGTCAAAGGTTCCAGTGCAGTGAAGAAGCGGTCGACGCTTTCAAGTCAGCCATTTTGAACACCCCCACTTTGGAGTGGAATAAATGTTATAATAACTGGTTCGAGCGAATGGAAAAGTGTATTAAACTTCGTGGTAAATACTTTGAAAAACAATAAAAGGTACTATAAGGTTATATAGTTTTTTTTTTCTTCAAACGACAGAACTTAAAAGGCATGCCTCGTATTAGAAGATATACATCATCTTGACGACCTATGGCGTGTCGGGGGAAGGCTTGACTGCAATGCAGATGGTTGCAGGTACGCTTCCCGCCGGGTGCAAGTATTGATGGTTAAAATAAATATTTGTTTCTGGTTTGGGTGTTTTCTATGTATCACATGTTTGTATTTACAAAAAAAAAGTATAATATGTAGTATATCCATTGTCTAGTACCCATAGTACAAGCCTAGTGCTTAGTTTGGGGCTAGATTCCGGGACTCAGCTAGTAATATTATAAAGATGTCAGTCGTCATTGATCATACCTTTCCCCATACAACAAACGTAATTTTGACGCAACGTTATCGCGATTTATTTTTTCCTAGCACCATCTAGTGATAAACTGGGGTCAGTGTCAGACAGTTGCGTTCACAGATTTCGCTTGGTCCAGTGTTAATTTTAGGGTACCCAATTGTGATAATGGTACAGAACCCTTCATGCGCGAATCTGACTCGCAGTCGGTTTTTTTATCATACCTTACACTTTTTAAACATTATTATTAGACACGGGTCTAGATCGCGTTATGGATAATCATTGTTATTAATTACCTCAACGTTTCGGCAAACGGGTTATACCGGCCGGGGTCCCGAGAAGACCGTTTTCTGGGGACCCCGGCCGGTATAACCCGTTTGCCGAAACTTCTAATGTGTCGTGTCTAATAATAATAATCTTACCTTCATTATTATTAGAGACGGGTCTAGATCGCGTTAAAAATAATCATTGTTTTGCTGAGCATTTGTTACTATCAGGACCAAACCATTGGATAGAGTTACATGCACCTAAAGTCCTTTCCACTGAACGACATTACTACTCCCGAATTGTACGTGAAGCGGTTGAAATCAAAAAGCACCAGAATTTTAACCGGGAAAGTGGTTTTAAACTCTCATCTGTGTGGAATTCAGTAATAAATGTTTGTAAGCTTCGCACGGTAACGCCTAACATATCGCGGGATGTTGTGAGTGTAGTGTGCCGCGGCTCTAATAACTTTTCGCGAATTTGAGGGTAGTTGTGAATTAACTACCCACACAACGGAAAACGAAGCTCGCCGCTCCAGTCTTCTCGGGACCACGGCCGGTATAACACGTTTGCCGAAACTTCGAGGTAATTAAAAATAATGATTATTTTTAACGCGATCTAGACCCGTGTCTAATAATAATAATGGACGGAAATCTTACCTTGTCAGATAATTTGGTATCCTCCAACCTCTTAATGATGGTAGGTTCTACTTTAGGTGGCTTTATCTCCTCATTGATGACGACATTGGGTTTAGCGATCATGACAGGAGGCAGCGGCTGAGGTTTCTTGTCCATCGTCTTGTCATCATACATCTCTTGACATTTCTTACCAAATGCATCGTGGAATACATCTAGCACCTGGAATTTACACAAGCATTGTTAAGAATAAACAGAGTAATCTATATCTTTAAAATGCTTTGTCCTGACTGGCTGACTGATCAATGCACAGCCTAAACTGCTGATAGTAGTCAGCTAGAATTTGGAGTGTGTACTCCTAATGATGTAGGCATCAGATAAGAGAGGATTTTTGAAAATACCAACGTGATTGGGACTTGCGGGTAACACCACGGGACTCAGCTAGTTATAAATAACATGGAAATGAAAGTATAGTCCAACATTTAATTTTACAAAAAAAACAACTTTTGTAAAAAACATTTGAAATTGTTTGATAAACTTTTATCATCTTTATCAAATCATCATCATCTATTTTATATGCATTTGTGAGTCAATAAAGTATTGATTGCAGTTCAGTTGCAAGTTATAGTGTCGTTTCGAATGTATTGAATGCAATGATGTCGAAGTAAGATTTGTTCAAGGTCATTGTTAAAAAAATAAAGCTTACCTTTCCCATGACTGATTTTCCATTATATTTCTCTATACATAATTTAGAATGTTTTACATCTTGAAACACTATTCTTGCAAAACCCAAGTGCCTATTTGTCATTGGATGGTAGAATATTGTCAATTCCTCGTACGGTCCAACTTTATTCATCATATCAGATAAAAAAGCTTTATCAATATTATCATTTAGATTTCCAAGAGTTATTTCAAGTTGGGGTGGTATTCCAACATAATTTTTATCTA
Source organism: Idaea biselata (assembly GCA_958496205.1). Taxonomy (NCBI): domain Eukaryota; kingdom Metazoa; phylum Arthropoda; class Insecta; order Lepidoptera; family Geometridae; genus Idaea; species Idaea biselata. The sequence goes on along the minus strand of OY292405.1, from coordinate 16,705,284 downwards.
TTTTGAACCTAAAATATAAAATCACCTTCAAATATCCCGCCTCTACAAGACATGTCAAAAAGTTGTAATGTTGGCAACACTGTCAATCAAGCAATAATAAAAACAAAGAGATTATTCCTATTTTTGTACTGATTTTTTAGTTAAAATTGCACATAAACTGTATAATTTTGTGGTCATTAACCTTTACAGTTAGTTCTTTAAAGCCAGAAATGCAAACAAATTGGGTATTTAAATATTATCTTCCAACTCATCTAAATGAGGTTGTTTCCCAATAGCAACCTACATTTATCTTGAGTTTTTTTCACAAATCTACTAAAATTCTGTATAATTTCATTGTTATTTGAATATTCACAGAAGTTTTAGCGATAATACTGTCAAATCTGTATAAATTATTGATTTTTTTACTACTTGGTAAGACTCTTAAATGTTTGCAAACATTGCTTGTAGGATGGTTTCCAAAAAGGTAGTGGGTACATACCTAGGGACAGGTAAATCAGCTGGTTCCATCCTACTCCATATTCTAGAGAGCTGGGAGCGAGGGTCCCGACACTGCACCGGTGGATAAGTGTTGTCTCCCGGAACAAACCCATCATAACGATATATCTTTGCTGCTCCCTTTACTAGAAATGGATCCATAAGCATTTTGTAGTTTTTAGGTGCCTTATGTGGCACTGCATTGTGGCCCGGAGTCCTATGCTCCATGCCTCCATTCATTCTAAAAGAAAAACATCAAAAACTGATTTGTAACACATAACCTCAATTCATTGATTTTTGTCCAATGTATCAATGTTCTTCTTGTAAAGACAGCGTCTTTTCCTCATGCAGAACCTGCAAGCTATCTAAATGTAATGATTAATTGACGTGTAAGTACTACAAACCTGAAATGTACAACACAATATTTACAGGATATTATCAATTCGCTGTTTTGGGACGAATGTCGTCAGAATCAGGAGAATTCATCTTGCAGCAGTAGCCCCATTATTTCTTTCTGTAAATAACAAGACAATATTACACCTTTCACTAATATATTTAGCGAAAAACTAATAAAAATGAAAACAGATTCTTACAGCAAGCTCTTTCCATGATGACAGCAAGTTGAATTAAAATGAAATTGTAAATTAATAAATAAAAATATCTTACCTATTGCAAAGCTGTACTACACAAACTTGGATATAAATAATTTTCGATGTATTCTACAATTTATTTTATTTTTTAGTGAGTAAAGAAATGCACGAACATTTTTAGAGTTCTTCAGTTGACTACACAGATAACATAAGTGAGAAAGTCTTGAGAAAGTATGCAGATTTTTGACGAAATCTCCCCATAGCAAAAAAAATCTGTACTTCATGTACATCAAGTGAATGAACAAAATTGAACTAATTTTCTTTAGGTTGGCAGTCTTGACAGATGTCATTGTTTTTCTTGAAGTATTGCCATTATATAAAAGAAGTTTGTGCAAAATCTTTTCAGTTTTTCTTGTCACAAAAGTGACAAAAACTGAAAAATCTAAAATCGAGCACAAGTCGTGTGCTTTTTCTAAGCTGGCGTGCATAAAAATAAATACAATGCAATTCAGTTTTACTACATAAAAACTGAAAATCTCTAGCTTCTCAAACAAACACGCACGAGTAACCAAAGGATTAAATTGAAAGATTGATTTCTAATTTTCTACTTTCTACCATAAAAAAACGTTAAATGGCAACATTGTTCAATTTGTCAAAAAAAACGTATTGGCTGTTGCATCATCGATTTTGGTAATTTTTGAGAATTTTAGGCCCTAAATAAATAAAACAGCGATCTATTTATCAAGAATCACATTTATCTAAATCGACCAAAGCTGTTATCATATTCAGTTCGGTTTGTTTCAGGCACAATGGCTGAAAAAGTGTTCCCTGCGGTCAAGGCTGAGGAGGCCGAAGAGGCTCCGGAAGAACAGGATCTGGTAGACCCTCAGGTCGTACTAAGGGTAAGAAACATTAAATATCCTATCAAATCGAATATAAAGTAATTAACCCTTGAATTTTTACACATACAAACCCTGATAACACTTCCTTCGAGGTTATTGAGTTAATTTCATTTTTATCACAGAACTCGCAAACAACTAATAAGATCCAGAAACTAATGAAGGTTTTTTGTTTAATTTTTGTTATTTTATTAACTTGTTCATTATGTTGTTATTGTTCATCCCTATATTGAATTGAATCACATTCGAAAGACACCCCGACCATCAGTGTATTTAAACTCATAGTTGCACTCGGAAATGCTTCTAAATACAATTGTTTTATAAGAATTACAATATGCTTTGTTGCGTTCTTGTGAGTGAAATCATAATATAGAAATTAGTGTACCAATAAGGTAAATTGTGGTGATATTCAATGTCAACAAGAACGTTGCAATGCAATTTGAAAATGTCACCGAGTGCAAGTCATTAGCTAATCAGAATAAAATAGTTAGTGTAACTAAATATGCAGAAGCGTTTGTCATATTTATAAATAAATCTTTCTTAATTAGTACCGAGTAGAATGAGTTAGTAAATATTAGTGATGTGCTGAGACGCCGTTTTTGTGACTCGAGTCGGTTTATACGGTACTTGAATCCCGACTCGATTCTACGACTCGAGTACTGTGTTTGGTATTCAAATGCTAACTCGAGTCTCAGACTCAAGTTCCAGACTCTAGTCCTGGACTCGAATCCCAGACTCTAATCCCAGACTCGAATTCCGAATTCGAATCCCGGATGTGTGTCAAGCGACTGTAGACCTTATTCCCTAAAACCCAAGATTTCCCAATCCCGTACTCGAATCACCAATGTGTGTTAAGCGACCGTAGACCTTATTCCTAATACCCCAAGATTTATTATTGTTTTACAACATATGGTTTTATTCAAGGATTAACTGGACTGCTACCAACAATAATGTTGATTGATTGAACTACCACAAACAATAATTATTAATTTCATTATTCTTGAACAAAAATTCCCGCGTCATTCGTACGGACGGACAGTCGAAGTTTGACGGTTTGGCGGGAGCCGAGTACTCGAGTACCGGAATCGAGTCCGGTACTCGAGTACTGGAATCGAGTCCGGCGTACTCCAGTACCGGAATCGAGTACTGGAATCGAGTCCGGCGTACTCGAGTACCGGAATCGAGTACTGGAATCGAGTCCGGCGTACTCGAGTACCGGAATCGAGTACTGGAATCGAGTCCGGCGTACTCGAGTACCGGAATCGAGTCCGGTACTCGAGTACTGGAATCGAGTCCGGCGTACTCGAGTACCGGAATCGAGTCCGGTACTCGAGTACTGGAATCGAGACCGGCGTACTCGAGTCCGGCGTACTCGACGCGGGAATTTTTGTTCAAGAATAATGAAATTAATAATTAATGTTTGTCGTAGTTCAATCAATCAACATTATTGTTGGTAGCAGTCGAATCCAAATAAATTGGGACTCGAGTAAGCGAGTCCACCGAAAGAATCGAGTCTGACTCGAGTCAAGCCGTACTCAGCAGATCACTAGTAAATATGTAGTTATAACATAATACCAGCATCCATAATATCTATTTAGTGGATAACTCAGTTTCATACGCACTGACTATGCAGTTGACTGCTGCTTTGTGGTAATCACTTGTGAAAAACATGTTGCAGCAATGTACTGCATAATGCCTTTGAAACTGATAGATATATAACAAGCCGCTATGCAGCTTGGCAGAAAATTATTTTAAATATTGTTTTTAAGTGTTTGTAATAAATAAATAAAAAAAAAAAAAAAATATATATAATATGGTGCAGATCTATACTATGGCATAGTTAATTTATTGAGTAGAACTAATATTGAATATTTTAGACTGTAATTGGTTCTAATTGTAATTAATCACTGGTTCTTGCATGTGGATTAATTTTGTTATTATTTTTTCCAGGAGGAATGTGCACAAAAAGCTGATGCCCAAAACATGTGGGGTAAATACCAAGAGTGCAACGATCGCGTCAACTCACGCTCTAACACCGCTGAAACCTGTGCCGAGGAACTCATTGATTACCTCCACGTCCTCGACCATTGTGTCGCCAAAGATTTGTTCAAAAGACTAAAGTAAATTCGTAGTAAATGGGGGTTACAAATTATTTTAAAATGTTCTAGCTTTGATAGCATACTCTAACATCTTCAGTCGATTTGAAACCTTGTAGGTATCAGATTGATGAAATATCGAACATAATGTGGCAGTAAAGATTCAGTTTGATTTTACCATTGTCAATTGCCATTAACTATTGGTTGAGTGTAGTTTTAGAATTTTATTTATGTTTTGAGGATGAATGTTGAAGTTAACCTTTATTTGTAAATAAATAAATCACTGTTTTTTGGGGCTTGTTCATACTATGACCTGTTTTCTTTTTACTAAGTTGCATTTTTTTTTATGAAACACATAATTCGCATCTGATGAATATTACAACTGGCGGAATCGCATCCGTCCAAAGAGTAGTCTATGTATGTTTCAGAACTCGAAACTGTAAACAGTTGTTTTGTTTCATCACAATCGGTCCAGTAGTTGTTGTGTGAAGGAGTGGTAAACATCCTAACATTCCCACAAACTTTCTTGTTTATATTAGTAAAACTTAAGGGTACATTCCTTCCTACATAAATAAAACAAGTAGTTGATGTTTTTCAATTAATAGCAAATATAATATCTGAAATAATTTGATAATCAATTAATCACAATTCTTAAATAAGTCTAACCAATAAAGAATAGATAAGTAAGCTCCGGAAAATCACAATCAAAACGAAATGGCACAAGTCAACAATAAAATATAATGCAATAAACACTGGGAACATAGTGCAGAAACAAAAACAATATTAAATCATAACTATGTTGAGGTGAATCACGCGAACTAGCTTGCGTAACTGCTTGCGCCAACTATATAAACTCGTTGGCGCATACCTAGGACTTAAATATCTAAAGGTACTATAATAGAGAGTACATACATCATATTAAAGTCGCAATAAGTGAGGTGGAGGTTACGAACAGAAACTCTGAATAGGTACCCTCAATTTGCGCCAACTGTGACAATATTTCAAAACCAGATCAACACTTTATAATTATATATTATTGTATGTACTCTTATTGTAGTGTATTTTATGTTCTACGACTTTCAATGTATAAAAGCTTATTATAAACACTTTAAAATGTTGCCTTTTCATTATTTGAAATAGGTTCAAACCTACAATCTTTGTACCTACATAATAATATTGGGATCAATAAGTCCAGCCAACCGCCATGTTGCTAACTTCATTCGTATAAAATACACCTGACTGAAGCTAGCCGCTCTTGCACGCTTGCTGTAATTAGTTTATCTAAGTGGAATGTATATTGATGAAGTAAATGCCAAACAAAATACTACATTAAATCTAAAGCAATAAGATATATGTTTCTACGAATATGGAGATGTTTACAATTATCAAGCTGAGATTATTGCATTTTTTTCAACATAATTATGCTAGAAATTGACTATAATATAGTATTTTTAAGTCCAGATTATATGTGCGACCATCGTTTCACCGAAGCGGTGCTGTAACCATAAAGCCATAGCAACACTGACGAGTTTAAATTATGGGCTTTGATTTTTTTACCAGACATTTTGGCTCCTTGGACCGTTTACCAGAATATCTGTACCGATTTCTATAGGTGGGACTAACACTTAAAAATACCAATTATCAAACATCCTATTATATATGGGCCTTACAAAGAACAAAAGTTTACGTTTTTCAGCCTATCCTATATTCCGAGCAATGAAGGTCATGTCCCATGCAAACGGGCATTACAATAGGTCAACTTTGCGGGAAAAGTTGCATTAAAATTTGCCGTCAATCCCATGCAATTCACACCTTCCATATCCTGTGTGAAGTGTATAGGATTTTCGACAAAGTAACGTTTTACCGTAACTAGTTTTATTTTAATTTTTGCGTATGACTGGCCAATGGTATGGTATTTACCACAGTTTACGTAATAGTTTGTATTCATATCCGTCGTTTGCATCAGCATTCATATATTTTTATCAAAACACTAAAATATGCCAGCGTAGTAATTACAACTAGCCATTTTCAAACTTATAAGTAGGTAGCATAAAATTGACAAGTAAAAAAAATAAATTTCTATACGTATGGATACAATTACTTATACATATTTAATGCTTAGAGCTACAAAACAAATAAAAGCACTTATATGTGTACTTTGGTATATTTTTGTGAAAAAATCTTGTTATAGTGGACGCTCATAGACATAATTTTATTAGGCAACTACATTTATCTCTTTATGTAAGGCAATACATATATTTTAGGGAGCACGCGTGCACACTTATCCGAACAAAACGAATTTTGGTGTTCTGCCAAGCTGCTGGACCATGCAATAGATTTAAACCAAACTACGCTCATTATTTAGTACCTCTCTAGAACAACCGGCTTTCAGCTTAAATCACCTTTCTCGAAACTACAACGTACGAACGTGGAGCATTTAAAAGGCCTCTTTGTATCTTTATATAACCATGTAGGTACTAAATATATGATCAAAGGTACCAAGTAGGTACTAAATACTGACCGTAGTTTGGTGTAAATCTTTTGCATGGTCCGGCCAAGCTGACGGATTTGAATTTTAGATATCCTTAAATATGAAATCCATTGAAACCACTCTCACCTGCCCGCATCGAATCGTCCGAATCTGGGAAGAAATCTTGGTTTTTCCCAGGCTTCGATTCGTTTGGATAAGTGTGTTGTACCTTTATTTTTATTATGATAAAACCGAAATAAAGTGTATAACAAAAAAATTGAGCTCAATTAATGAGCAATCATTACTTTTCTGAGCATTAATATTTAATTTAACTGGGTAATATTTTTTGTATGCAAAATTGATTAAACCAAAATCAAAGTAGGTACCTATATGATACCTAAATATAGCGGGGTGCCTAAAACTATGTTTTAAAAACAATTGCAAGGAAATAAAACAGAAAATAAAATACAATTCTGCGAGCCTATACTTTCGAAACTAACTGCGCCTCGCGGTAAACCCCGATAGCCTCAACTTACACACAACTTTTTTCACTCGCTACACACCCCGGGTAAAACATGAGAGCAGTGCGGATAGAACTTTACTCTCTGTCCCACTCATAGGTGTTATGAACGGACACAGTACTGCGTATTAATGCTATCGATATTACAACATGCTCACCGTTCTAACCTTACTATGATTATGAGGAAAGTCTACCTACTATTTCTTCATACAGACGTAGTCAACTGTTTCCTCTCTGGATAAGGACATTACAGCGAATATGTTTATGTCATAAAACTTATTTCAGCCATGACCATGCCCCTGCTTTTCGGTTTTTTTTTTTCATTTTCTAATAAAAAATAGAAATAAAACTTAGAAAAATGAGAATATGAAAAAAATTAAAACGTAGGAGCATGGTCATATAGTGACCGGCACGAAAGTTGAACAGTTTTATCGTGGAAGGGGAAAGTTCGCGCAGTACATTTTACATGCGCTTTCTATGAAAAATCGACTTTTGCGCATCCGACATTTTGTTTAACTAAGCTGCCGCCTACTATACCAGATATTGTATTTATGGCATAAACATATTTTCTCTAATGTCTTTATCCAGAAAACAAACAGTCGACTACTTTTATAAAGTTTGTATGGAGAAAAGAGAAGGAAGACTTTCTCCTTAATACCGGTGTGCAGCGAGTGAAAAATTCACTATAATAACAAATTTCACCCGACCAAGGTATTTTTAAGCCATCTCATGTGTTTAAAAACGAGCAGTCTTGCAGGGTCCTCTGGGTAGTAAGTCCGTGGTCTTGTCGACTAACTCGCTCCCACTTGTAGTACGTTGAAGCATATTTCGCAGACTCGTTGCGGCTTGGTCATGTTGAACTTCAGTATGGGGACGTCTTGGCTGGAACATTTGTTGCACACCATCCGTCCGCAGTGGCGGCTGAGGACATACAGAAATAAGTAAATAGTGCATGTTTTACGCAATGCCATCTATTTACACTTTACAGTTGCAAGACTAGATATCTATCTAATATGTAAAATTTCCATGTCACAATGTTAGTTACCGTACTCCTCCGAAACGGCGCGACCGATTCTTACCAAATTTTATATGCGTATTCAGTAGGTCTGAGAATCGGCTACTATCTATAATTTATGAGGCAAAACAACGTTTGCCGGGTCAGCTATTTTTATATAGACTAGACTAGATATTCAGAAGCTACTAGATGCTTTTCCAAACTTTTCTGAAGTGACTAGATATTTCTCCGAAGTTACTACCCACTGTCTCAGAATCTTAAATCTGAATCAGAAATTAGAAAGAATCTAGAACTGTAAGCCTTTAGCTATACTTATTTAGTACTTGTACTGATTTTAATTTGCTTTGTGTATTATTAATAAAATAAAAGATCAAAATGTAAACAAAAAACTTACATTTATATGAAAGCGACAGCTCTTTATTAACTTTCTTCCTTTGTTATTGACAGTTCTGGTTACATTTTTGATCTAAGATTCAGAGGCAATTTAAAAGCTTTTCCAAACGCAGGGAGCATTTTGGGACAAAATTAAGAAAAAAATCCCAGAAGTGTGAGTAACATAAAAAAAATCTATTTTTTTTCATATGTATTTAATCAAATGACTGAAACTTTTCTGATTTGACGAGCAACTTTTCCGAAATTATTAGAAATGTTACCGAATTAGAATTTTACCTAATTTTACTCTTATTAATAAAATACTAGTAGTAAAGGCTTACCAATGATGCTTTCTCATAGTGAGCGTGAACTTAGTGCCGCACTCTTGGCAGAGATCGCTCTCTGCCCACGGAGCTTCCGCCGGGAGCGCGTCTAGTAATCTATGTAGGAGTTGTTTTGTTGCCACCTGGAAAACACAGGAAATTAGTGGTAGTGTTGGCCTAATGTACGAGTGCTCCAAGGGTTTACTCGCGTATATCCAGTTCCCGTGGGAATACCAGAATAATCAACAACATGATTGTTAGCTAGTTATAATACTTACTTGGTAGTTGAATATCGAGACGCCATCTTTATTTTCTTGAGCGAGACATGCGCCGGCGCGGACTAGCACACGACACATCGCGCCCTGGCCGTTCATGTACGCAAGGAGCAGTGGAGTGTTGCCCTATAAATAAAATAACAGGAAATCAGGAGGTTAAAATGGCGAAGTTAAGATTCGGTTTCCGGTTCTTTCTTCCATTGAACCATAATACAAGCAAGCATAGTGCTTAGTTTGGGGCTAGATTGCGCTGTGTTGGTAACATTGTGCAATATTTATGTTTATTTATAGCTATTTAGTTTGCTTTCCAGAATCGAATGATTTTTTTAATATGAAATATCGAATGTATTTAAATAAAATCTTACTTGTAAATCGGTCCTATTGAGTGGATATTCGGGCATAAATTCCAAGAATATCTCGCATATTGTTGCAGCATTGTCCTTTTTGCACCAACATAGTTCGTGTAACGGGTTACGCCCTGAAAACAAAGAGGTAAGTATACGTTGTAAAAAAACAGAATCTAAGCAATAGTTAAAAGTATTTTAAACATTTACTGTAGAGGTCTGTTATGGTGCAACAAATAGGGCACAGAAGGCAGATCGAGGTGCGTCATTGTTCCGGTAGCTCTCCCACAATGACTATTGAAGGCTCCCCAACCGGTAGTTGAAGCGTCAGATATTACTAACCTTTGAGGTTAGTAGCTACAGCGTCGATGTCAGTATCTTGCAGTAGAGCCTTGGCAGCGTGCGCGTGACCCTCTCTAGCTGCCACGTGTAGCGCGTTATCTCCACTCGCGTCCAACGCATTGCTTTCTGCTCCGCCGCTTGCAAGCGCTGATATTATAAGTGCGTGGCCTGCCGCCGCAGCTATATGCAGCGCAGTACGCCTGGGGACGAACAAAAGGCTAAATAATAGCGATATTCAACAACCAATGGTGTGGAGCGGTTTTTGGAAAAGTTACCGTTCGATATGATCGTATTTTGCGTTCGTACGTGGTGTACATATAAAAGGCGGCCTTATCGCCTAAGAACGAGCTCTTTCAAACAATAAATAGACTAGACTTGAACAATGGGATGGAAAGTCGTTTCATTCATTCATTCATTTCAGCTGTAAGAAGTCCACTGCTGGACATAAGCCTCCCTCATAGATTTCCAGATGCTTCGGTCATAAGTGGCCTGCATCCATCGTGAACCCGCGGCCTTAACTAAGTCGTCCGTCCATCTCGTTGGTGGACGTCCAACGCTGCGCTTTCCGATCCGCGGTCTCCATTCGAGAACTTTTCGGCCCCAACGACCATCTGCTCTCCGTGCTATATGTCCTGCCCACTGCCACTTCAAAGAGCTAATCCGTTTGGCTATGTCGGTGACCCTCGTTCTTCTACGTATCTCCTCATTTCTGATTCGATCCCGTAGAGAAACCCCGAGCATAGCTCTCTCCATAGCTCTTTGAGCAACTCTAAGCTTATTCATAAGGCCTATAGTGAAGCACCACGTTTCGGATCCGTATGTCATCACTGGCAACACACACTGATTGAAGACTTTTGTCTTAAGGCACTGAGGTATTTTAGACGAAAAGACGTTGCGGAGCTTCCCGAACGCTGCCCATCCGAGCTGGATTCGACGATTGACCTCTTTCTCGAAGTTGAACCTACCTAACTGGACTGTCTGTCCTAGGTATACGTACGCGTCAACAACTTCGAGAGCCGAATTCTCAACCATAACAGGGGTAGGTACAACATGGGCATTAGACATGACTTTCGTCTTGTCCATGTTCATTTTAAGACCTACCCGCTGGGAGACTTGATTGAGGCCTTCGAGCATCGTAATGAGTTCCTCCATCGACTTTGCCATGACTACAATATCGTCGGCAAACCGAAGGTGAGTGATGTATTCACCGTTAATATTGATACCCAGTCCTTTCCATTCCAGAAGCTTGAAGGCGTCTTCCAAAGCGGCCGTAAAGAGTTTCGGAGATATCACGTCTCCCTGTCTTACGCCTCTCTTCAATAGAATCGCCCTCGAACTCTGTTCCTGTACTCGGACCGACATAGTGGCGTTTTTATACAAACACTTCAACACTTCGATATACCGATAGTCAATATGGCATCGTTGGAGAGACTGAGTACCGCCCACGTTTCGATCGAATCAAAGGCTTTCTCGTAGTCCACAAACGCTAGACAGAGCGGCAAGTTATACTCTTCGGTCTTCTGTATAACCTGTCGTAGCATATGTATGTGGTCTACGGTACTATAACCTTTTCGGAACCCGGCTTGTTCGGGAGGTTGGAAGTCATCAAGCCTGCGTTCGAGACGATTTGCAATGACCCTAGAAAAAAGCTTATAAACATGGCTCAAAAGCGAGATGGGTCTATAGTTCTTTAATAAGGTGTTATCACCCTTCTTAAAGAACAACACCACCACGCTTTCGTTCCATGCCTCGGGCGTGATACCTTCGAGCAAAACGGAATTGAAGAGCCTCTGAAGGACTTTAAGTACCGGTGATCCACCCGCTTTCAGAAGCTCAGAAGTAATTCCGTCCTCACCAGGCGCCTTGTTGTTCTTAAGCTGTTTCAGGGCCATCCTAATCTCATACAGACTGATGTCCGGGATATCTTCGGTAAAGTGTCGGGTCAGTTTGGCTCTTTGGTCTGAGGCCACACTTGTAACAGGCTCAGCCACTGAATCGTAGAGCCGTCCATAGAACTTTTCGACTTCTCTCAACACTTCCGCTTTCGTCGACGCTACACTGCCATCATCCCGCTTCAGCTTTGTCATTCGGCTTTGCCCAATAGACATATCTCTTGCGAACACTTTGGAGCCTTTATTCCGCTCTATCGTATCTTTAATACGAGCAGTATTAAAGATACGAATATCGTGTCGCAAGGATTTCCAGATACGTCTATTAAGCTGCCTGTGTGACTCAACATCATCGGGGGTCTGCAGTCTCAGCGAGCGTCGTTCAGCCATAAGGTTAAGAGTGTAGTCGGAGAGCTTCTGAGTTTTACTATTACGGCGAGTCTTAAAGAACTGAGACCCGACCGCATGGACAGTTTCCACGAACCTGTTATTAATCTCGTCCACCGACGCGTGATCTTCTAGACAATCAAAGCGATTTGAAAGCTCGAGTTGAAAGCTCTCGGGGTTTTCGATCTGAGCGCGAGTAGGTCGGAGCGTGGACTTCATTAAACCAGACCGTTCTAGTTTAACGTTTATATTCAATGTGCCTCTCACAATTAGGTGATCACTACCGGTTTTCACCCTATGAATCACTGAGACGTCATTGAATATTCGTCTCTTGTCGGTCATAATGAAGTCAATCTCGTTTCTCGTGGAACCATCGGGGCTTACCCAGGTCCATTTCCTGTGAGGCGGCTTTCGAAAGAAAGAATTCATCATAAAGAGTCCTTCTTTCTCCAGAAAATCGGCCAGCCTCTGTCCCCTAGGGTTCCGTTGCCCATACCCGAAGTTCCCCACCTTCAACTCATTATCGCTTCTCTTGCCCAGCCTCGCATTAAAGTCCCCCATAACAACATTGAAGTGAGTTTTGTTAGTATGTATGGCCCTACTAATGTCCTCATACATAGACTCTACCTCCTCATCTGGGTGTGACGAAGTCGGCGCATAAACCTGAACGACCTTCAGCGAGTACCTTTTAGATATTTTGAGTGTTAGGTATGCGACCCTGCTCGACACGCTGTCGATGGTAATGATGTTGCTAATGAGGGACTTGTGGACGAGAAATCCGACACCACCTTGGGACTGTTGGTCGCCCTCCCGGTAGAAAAGCAGGTTACCAGATTTCAGAGTTATCGTGTCCTGGCCCTCTCTACGGACTTCAGACAACCCCAAAATATCCCACCGTAACTTGCTCAGTTCTTCTTCCAGCTCAACAATCTTCTCGTCAGTCCTCAAAGTGCGTATGTTGTGTGTTGCCAGGGCCAGTTGTCTTTTGGATTGGTAGCCGGGCGACTGCCGGGGATTCTTAACACCCCTAGCCCCGCCGTTACCGAGACCGCTACCGTAGTCCGGGCTAGCGGGGCTGCCGGGGACTCGGGGCCGTTTGTTGCACTTTCTGTCCATAAAGGGATTTGCCAATACTCGCCACGCTTGGCAGGCGGGTTGGCGAGCGCAGTATAATTTGTATTATGAACAAGAAGGTGCTGCTGCCCATCTTCTGCTATATTTCCCTTAGTCGGTTTTTACGACACCCACGGGAAGAGAGGGGGCAGTGCTATTCGTAACCGACACTGCGCGGCGCGAAAAGGTGTATACTCGTAGTAAAATAAATTATCCGTACTTGGACGGTTTTTTGGTATTTTTTTTATTGGCGTAGGTACTTATTGTTATTTAAATTATCTTACCCGACGATTTGACTATATTACAATAGTATTGGTCGCGAGGAGACGAGGAAAACAAGGATTTGACTACAAATCAAGTAAGTAACCAAAGTAAAAAAAATATTGGGTTTATGGCACTTATATCTAAACCATAGACTTACTTGTGAGCATCTCTATCGTTAGGCCTCGCGCCGGCCAGCAGCAACGACCGCAGGAGCACCTCGTTGCCCTTGTCCGCCGCGAGGTGTAGCGGCGGCGCTAGCGTCGCGTCCTGCACACGCGAGTTGACGTCCACCTCCACGGACAGCAGGAACATGACGCTCTCCATGTCGCACTTCTGGATCGCCACGTGGAGGAAGTTGCGGCCTTTCTTGTCGACCTGCAACCGACATTTGGGTTTAACCTTCGTACTTCTTCTTCTTTTCGTGTAATGGTGTGGCTCACCTAGTGTTAAGAGTTTTCAGGTCGCCCTAAGGCCTCTTAACTTGAACTAACGACTGCTATCTGAAATACCAACCGAGACCAACTGCTTAACGTGCCTTCCTAAGCACAGAAGAGAGAATGTGATTTTTGCCACACAAATTATCGGTCACCCAAGTAATGACCACGCCAAGCGTTGCTTAACCCGCACGACCATTAAAGATCGGTAGCTGCAGCTAGGGCAGCTCCTCATACTTAAACGATGATCTACTATTGATCTCAACCTGACAGTGGATATAACATCAGAAGCAAGACAGTTACTGCGGTACGCTTTGGACGTTTTAATCGTCCCACTCGCACTTGGCCGGGTTCTTTTTTCTTACTATTGGTTAAAGAAACTCTCACTTCGTTTTTGGCAGTTTCTCACCTGTTCAGCAGCCGAAGGATTTTTCTCCAATATGGCCTGAGCAGCTTTATTATTCCTTGCGGTCAAGGCAGCGGCGAACGGCGACACACCTTTGTTGTCTCTTGCTGACAAGTCTATCCCCGGTTGGGACAGTAAGAGAGAGATGATAGCCGCGTGTTGGTTTTCTATCGCGATGTGAAGGGGGGTCTTGCCTTCCGTGTCTTTAGAGTTTATGTTTGCACCGTGTTCTAGAAGGGTCTAGAAGGAAAAGATTCTTAATTTAAATTTGAGTTTTCAGTGAAATTGATTTTAGTATTGAATGGTCCTTCGAGCCGGATTTTCAAGGATGATTGATAAATAAATTCTTATTTCAAGTTCGAAATAAAATTGATGATTATGGTGTGATGTTCGGATCTTAATTCTTTGATTACTTTTTATTTTAATGAACGATTTAACAACATAGGATAAAAAAAACATCTTCAATCTCTAGTGCTGAAGTTAAGACAATTAGCTCTTGGAAGTAAAAAGCGATAAGTACCTATTATTTCATGAGCAAAATAGGACAGAGATTATAAAGAACTTTTAACACCCATATTCACATCACACTTAGATTTAAAACCTCTACAACACCCACTCATTTTATCATATCATACAATCATAATTAACCTGTATAACATCAGTGAGGCCCCACGTGCAACACAAGTGCAGCGGCGTGTGTCCGTCGCCGACGACGGTGGCGCCCTCCCCGCTCGCGCCGAGCTGCCGCGGAGACTCCACAGAGCAACCCGACCGGATTAGGAAGGTAGCTAGAGATTCCTTGTTCTCGTCTATTGCTCTGCAATGTGGGAATTTACATGCTGGTTTTAATATTTGGTGTCATCCTAACATGTATTCTTTATCCCATATGGTGTGAAAGTTACAGCTCTTTATTTACTTTTTCCTTTAAAATTGACAGTTCATTGACAATTAAAGCGCTAGTTCGGATTACCACGAGTACGGATAGATAGGAATGTATGGTTTTTTTTAAGCAGTATTTTCTAAGTGTGGATTTTAGAAAATAATGTTTACATCATAATAATAGGGTGATTTTTTTTACTTATTTGCAGTCATTTTATATAGAATTATTCTTCGACTGGACTTTAGGGTTTTAAATTATAAGAAATAGCGAAAAATTCACTGTGTATTGATAGATTTTGGATGTCTTACTTGTGCAACAAAGTCTGTAAACATCCATCGGGACCTGGACCCCAACAATCAGCATCTGCACCATTTCTTACTAGAATCTAAGGAAATACACTGTATTAATCAATAGTTTATCTTATAAAATTTATTTCAAACACAAGTTTTGAAAACAATGCTTTTTAAGGATGAAGATATTTACTAGGTCATATATGATGTGAAAACATGATTACAGACAATTTTCTCGATAAAATAAAATAACAAACTTCCCTCTAATTTTAACAAATAAATAGCACTAGTCAGTCAATATTTGACTTATACTAATAAAACTTTGTACATGAACTGCTCTTAGTTCAATGCAGGGCGTCTATGATTTGAAAATCAAAATTAATGTTTATTTTGATTTTCAAAATAAACATTAATTTACGGGTCTATATGGGCCCTTAATATCTTCATCCAGAGAGGATACAGTCGACTATGTTTGTAAAGTTTGTAAGGAGAGAAGAGAAGTCGACCTTAAAATCAAAAACAAAATCAAAGTACGTTTATTCATTCGGATATTAGCAAGATATCTCTTTGAAATGTCATTTTTTATATTTAATCTACTGTGTCTTCGGAACGTGACCTCTATTGAGAAGAAGACACAAGAAACTCATGGGGTTTTTTTGTATATTTTGTATATATTTCCCCTTAGTTACGAGTAAACGGAATAAAGATGGACATACGCTAGCAACTTCCTCCTGCGCGGAGTCGAGCGCGGCCCACAGCGGCGGCACTCCGTTGGCGTCCAGCCGGCTCATGTCGACGCCGCGCACGCAGAGTGCTTCGACAACTAAACCGAGCCGGCAGTGGATGGCTAGCTGCAGGGGAGTCTCACCCGCGTCCGTTCTGGAACGTAACGTAGTATTCAGTTTTTAAATACAGGATGGCACGTTTAGTTTTTAGGGTTTTTAGGGTACCCAAAGGTTAAAAACGGGACCAAAGGTTATTCCTGAGACTTCGCTGTCTGTCCGTCTGTCACCAGGCTGTATCTCATGAACCGTATTAGCTTGGCAGTTGAAATTTTCACAGAAGATGTATATCTGTAGCTGCTACAACAACACATGCTAAAAACAAAATAAATCAAATATTCAAGAGGGGTTTCCATACAACAAACGTGATTTGGGGACATGAAAACGCAACGATACCGCGATGAATCTTTACCAGTAGCGCCAGATGGCGCTACTTGTTGAATATATTTTAACGTTTGCGTTTCGTTCACAGATTGGTTGGTCCAGTGTTAATTTTAGGGTTCCATACTTAATTGTGGTAGTGGTACGCTGGTACGGAACCCTTCGTGCGCAAGTCTCGTACTTGGCCGGGTTTTTTAAACGTAAATTAAATATTACAAAGGTTTAAGTTTAGTAAGTAAGTATATTTGTTACTCCTTTACGCTAAAACTACTGATTCGAATGCGATAACATATTTTAGTATGCAGATAGCCTGGAGATCTGGATTTTGTACCACGAGTTTCAGCGAACTTTTTTTAATATCACGATTATTATCATACTAGCAGCGCCCCGAGGTATCACCCGCGTAGTTCCCGATCCTGTAGGAATGTCGAGTTAAAATGCGTGTTATTCCAGGTTTCCTGCTATCTATATACAGATATTCATCACAATCCGTTCAGTGGTTTTTGCATGAAGGAGCAACAAATACGAGTACACACTCACAAGCTTTCCCCTTTATAATTTTAGTCTGATATTTTGTTGCTGAGGTTTGCGTATTAAGAAAAAGATCAAAGAGACGTCATACGGGGACTTTTTCTTAAAGGGATATATTATTAGGTACTCACAAAGCATTCATATCCGCTCCATGGTCTAACAAATAAATAGCAGTTCGGGAGTCCTCTTCGACTATAGATTGGTGTAACAACGTGAAACCCTTCCCATTTCTAATGTTCGGATCAGCGCCGCCTTCTATTAACGGCGATACAAGATTCTTGTGTCCTGTTAACGAAAAATAAATATTATATATTTATTAAATATTATATATAAATAAATATTATATATTTATTTTAAGTGCTTAAACCTGTACTCGGGGTAAAAATATTTTAAAAGAAAAAATCATCTTCAAAAACACAATAATCATAGAAAGGAAATATATACCTATATTTTTCGTAAATTAAACAATTTAGGATCATCTTAGTTAATATTTTAATGTTATTATTATGTACCTACTATATTAGATCTGTCTACGTTTTTTTTTATTGTTTATAATGTGATGAGTGATTATAATGGTCTATCTATTAAGCAGTACGCTCATATAGAATATGGAAGGCGTCAGTGGAACAAGCCCCTATTTCCTATTTGGCTGCAAATGGGTTGAAAATATCGCCGCATTTTTTAGGGTTCCGTACCTAAAGGTAAAAACGGGACCCTATTACTGAGACTTCGCTGTCTGTCTGTCCGTCCGTCCGTCTGTCCGTCTGTCACCAGGCTGTATCTCATGAACCGTAATAGCTAGAAGGTTGAAATTTTCACAGAAGATGTATTTCGGTTGCCGCTACAACAACAAATACTAAAAAAAATAAAACAATTATTTAAAAGGGGCTCCCATACAACAAACCTGTTTCAAAAATAACAAGGAGTCAGGACAGGAACAAGGACAGGACTTGGTCAGGACAAATCGAGTTGGTCATGGAATTCAAAATGGCTGCCCTATCTGTCAAATATACCAGTCTGCCTTACTTACCAAAGAGTTTCTTTTATGTTTCAGATTTTCTTTGTGCCAAGGTTTTTTTTTTTGAGTGATTCGGTCGTTTGATGGGAGTAAGAATCGAAGATAAATATTTTTTTAAATTGACTTTCTCTTACCCTCAGTAAGCGCCAAGCTCACAGGCGTATCTCCTTCAGAGTTCTTAAGATTCAAATTGGGTAGAAGGCCGACTCCACTTTTGTCTGTGGCTGGCATGTCTCCTTTATCGACTAGCTTCTTGTGTTCTATTATGGCTAGAACTGAACTTTCATGGTTGTTCAGTATTGCCATGTGAAGGGGTGTTTGTCTGTAAAATAGATAACATCATTTTATCCAGTGTTTTTAAATTTTAAAGATCCTTTTAGAAATTACGTAACGTAAATAAGACAGCATATTTACTTTTATCGTCTAGGCCTTTTTCCGGATATCCGGTACCTAATTAAAAAAACCGGATATCCGGAAAATCCTAAAATACTGTACATAATTATCTCCGTATTCTTATAAAATTCACGTGGCGAGGCTCGAACTCACGTTTCTACGTATCCGTCGGAGCGTGCTTAGCAACTGCGCCACAGGAGTTCTAACCCGAGCGACAGTTTTTTTGCCATTTGAACTTGGTTGGGCATAGGACAAAGTGGATTCAAGTCTAATTGAAATCGTAGAACAAAACCTTCAACATTTTCGAAGATAAAGTTCGAATTTCCAATAGTCGTAGAACAAAAGTTGGTCGCCTAGACATCTAGAACAACCTCTCGCTCTCCGGTTTTTAGTTTTTTAAGTTATATTGTTATGCAGCTGTTGGTTCTCCTAAAAAATAAATAAATAAACCTGTTTTCGGCTTATATTACCGTCCCCGAAACAAACAGTCCCCGTACAAAGCAGATAAT
Organism: Idaea biselata; assembly: GCA_958496205.1. Taxonomy (NCBI): domain Eukaryota; kingdom Metazoa; phylum Arthropoda; class Insecta; order Lepidoptera; family Geometridae; genus Idaea; species Idaea biselata. The sequence continues at coordinate 16,686,287 of OY292405.1, read as the reverse complement.
TGTGTTGACGATTTTTATAGTGTTTTATCACAAAACATTACCTATAAACAGTATCCTCTTGTTCCCCGTAAGCGGTCTGTATATTAGGCCTAGCACCGTTCTCTAATAAGGCTGTGGTCAGACGAGCTAGGCCGTTGGCACAGGCCGCGTGTAAGGCCGTCAGACCGGCCTCGTTGGTGTGATTCAAATCTCCATTCAGGTGGGACGCTAGAAACACTGCTGAGTCCTAGAAATATATTACTTTATGAGGAAGATCACAAGGCATGTTGTTCTATGTTCATTAGATACTATAGATTAAGAAGTGAAGTTCGCCGTGTAGTGTACCTTCTGACAGGCACTGACACGTCAACGGAAAAGCTCCAACGGAAGACGAGAGGCCCTACTTTATTTCTTCATTCAGGAATTCATCATGGGTCGATCCGACCGATAATTTCCTTAAGCAGTTTCAACCAAATTTAATTTCGAACGTCAGAAATTATTGGTCGAAAGAAACGCAGTTACCCTGCAGCGCTACTCAAAAGATAAGCGTTATGCCGAGTTATGGCCGTACTAGACAACGGATAGACCAAATAATGTACGTTTTTTTGTAAATACAAACATATATATGATACATAGAAAACACCCAGACAAGAAACAAATACTTATGTTCCGGCGGGAATCGAACCCGCAACGCATTGGTGACGGGTATTTCCCCGACGCGCCATACAGGTCGTCAATTTACATTGCCTGGAAAACCAATGGACTGCTATTTAGACTTATTTCTAGTTACGAAAAGTTAAAACGGCGAACTCTAGCATTGTTGCTCAAGCACAAAGGTCGATTATTACCTATTCGAAACAATAATAATCAGAAAAAACAATTCAACTCACTTCAAACCACCCCTGCGCCAATATATGCAGCAGACTATCCCCAGATCCTGAATACAACGGATTCGGCACACACCCCTTCTCAAGCAACTTAGCCGCAAACCCTCTTTCTACAACAGTATCGTTCTTCCCTTCAACTGGATCTTCAGTGAACGCGTTCTTATTCGTCACAGGCGTGTCGAATGGATTCGAACCATTCATGACTAGGGTTTCACTTGAAGATATAGATGCTCGTCGATCGTCCACTAAAGCGTAGTACAAAGGAGGATGCTCGTCGGATAGTGTTCGAAGGTTTGTATCTAAGGTTGTCTGTTTCAGTAGAAGGTCGAATATCCTTTGATTTCTTGCTATAACTGCTTGGTGGAGTGGTGTGCTGAAAATGCATTGATCATATCAGATTGCTGAAGTTTGTTACAGTACAATTTAATTAGAAACGTCTTTTTCTTTTTATCTAAGCGACGTTCCAGATTGCCCGGTATCGTGAGCCTGGGGTCCGCCTAAATCCCAAATTATTTGGGATCGACACAGTAGTTAAGTCATCAACATCATTGACCATACCATTTCCAAATAGATTTGTTTATTAGTTTATCTTTATCTTATTTCAGACCTGCTAACCTATAAAGTTTGAGCCAAGCTCTTCAAAGCATGTGTAAATGAGACAAATATAAATGAAATGAACTTACAATCCTTTTCTATTTTGCTTATTAATGTCCGCCCCTTTCCGTACCATAATATCCGCTATCTCAGCCATTTGCTCCATGGTCTCTTCATCGCAGGAACTAGTTGTCAACGCCGCTATAAGGTGTAACGCAGTGTCGCCTTCTTCTCTACAAAATGTTTTAATCATAACAATGGTAGGCACAATGTTCTTTTTAAGTCAGCATATTATGTTACCAGTTACAAACAATTTTGAAAGTGTAATTAAAAGTAATTTAAATTAAATTACACATCGCCGTGGCACAAAAGTAGGAACGAAGTTAACGGCCTTAAAAAATTTCATGCCTACGCTACGTTTACGTAAAATAAAAAGGATTATCTGTAGTTTTTTTTATAATTAATGTATATAAGCCAGAGTTTGACTACACACAGGATAGTAAATGTTGAAGCGGTCAAAGATGAAGCACGCGGACCTAAAAGAAGCCTTTCGCTCGCGATTTGAAAATTGGGACATCTAATTTGTAGTCGCCAGGTAATACAGACGCAGGGATCTGATTCCAATCTCTCGCTTCGCTGTATCACGAAGCCAAACGCTTAGTACGGGTCTAGGGAACCTTCAGAATGACCTGCAGGTGCATTCAGAGACCCTCCTCGGTCCGAAACCGATGTCGGAAACGTTATCTACTCTACCGTCTTGCTCTGCGCGAATAAATATGACAGTGACATGTCAAGTCGATCTTCGGCTTCGGATCGAAGCGCTCTAAAAACCCCTACTGCTATCGCAATTTAGTTTGTATGGATGCTACTTACTTTGTAGTCAAATTAGGATCAGCACTGTTATCAACAAGAAATTTAGCGGAGAAGGCGTCTCGAGCGTCGATAGCTCTGTGTAGCAAAGTCCTTCCCCTGGGCCCCCTCGCATCTGCGTCTGCGCAGTGTTGGAGTAATGTCGTCGCTATGGAAGAGCTTCGGCCTCTAAGTGCCAGCTCTAGAGGCAGCTCTCCTCTCGATGACATTGCGTTGACTATGTCTGTTAACTGGAACAAAGAAAGGAACCTTTAAGATTTCTTATGAATGGTTTTCTTCTTAAGAATAAATTTCTCAGATAAGTTTCTGGATACTTAGTTACATTTTCCCGGGTCTTAATCGTGTAGATTTATTTGTTTTCTTACCTCGACGTTCCAACCATGTTAAAATGACTTTGGGCTACCAAGGCTTTTGTAACATAATTGACCCGGGAAAATTCAACTTTGGAAACAAATCGTGTGAATTTAAAATGTTTATTAGTTTTCCGTATTGATCAAAAGAGTATTCCATATTTCTGTTACCAAGAAGTGCTTTTACTGCCGTCTTCTTTTGGCATACTGAAATTTTAAGCGCATACGATCAGGGGGTTGAGCTAGACACGAGGTCACGATAATTTTCAAATGTTATGGGCAGATTATCAACCTCAAACGGACCTCGGACTATGGCTGATGATGATGATGATGATGATCAACCTCAAAATAAGATTTATCATCAAACAAGTCGCTCCGACCCATTTTGCCTAAGTATACCTATATTTTTTCGACCAAGTTTTTTTTTCCTTTTTTGTCCATGCGATTACGTTGCATAAGATAGGCATCAGTTTGATGTCTGTTTGACGGAGCGTTGAACAATAATAACAGGTAATTATTCTTCGTACATTCGCACTTGATTATCAAGTTAGTAACAGTTACAGGGGTATTCAATGTTTAGTAAGTTGCGTTGTTTCAACTGCTGTTTATAATTTCATTTTTGCCATGGTTTCAAGCGAATTGAAATAGCTAAAATGGTTTTACGTAGGTATCGTATGTACGTTTGTACTTACTACATATGATACGTTTTTCGTTTTTACATATGATACATTTTTCAATAGGTGTATTGACTGTGGTGTATTTCCTGATCTAATGAAATTAAGTAAAATTACTCCCTTATTTAAATCGGGTAGTACGTCAGATCCCTCTAATTTTAGACCAATTTCTGTACTACCATCACTTAGTAAAATCTTTGAAAAAATTATTTTAAACCAACTTTTAAAACATTTTCATGATAATAATATTCTCCACAATAAACAGTTCGGTTTCAGTAAGGGACGTTCAACTACTGATGCAGGTATTGCATTACTTCAAAGTATATATAAAGCCTGGGAGGAGTCACACGATGCCTATGGGGTGTTCTGTGACTTATCCAAGGCATTTGATTGCGTTAAACATGATACATTGATCATGAAACTACATCACTATGGTATTAAAGATAGCGCTCTGGATCTTATTTCCTCCTATTTGAGCAATAGGGTTCAGTGTGTCGATGTCAACGGAAAACGATCCCCCGGCTCTCCTGTAACAATGGGGGTTCCTCAAGGATCCATATTAGGACCATTCCTGTTTTTAGTTTATATTAATGACCTACCTTACCTAGTAAGGGACAAACATGACATAGTATTGTTTGCAGATGATACCTCATTGGTATTTAAAGTTAAAAGACGCCAATTAAATATAGACGACGTGAACAATGCTCTCTCTAAAATAGTATATTGGTTCAATACCAATAATCTTTTACTGAATGGATCCAAAACAAAATGTATTAAATTCACACTTCCTAATGTTAAACATGTCAAAACTGTAGTGAAAATTAATAACGAGGAAGTCGAAAAGGTTGAGAAGGCTGTCTTTCTAGGTATAACTCTAGACTCTAAGCTTCAATGGGGCCCACATGTGGAAGCTTTGTCCGCTAGACTAAGTTCTGCAGCTTACGCTGTTAAGAAAATTCGTGAATTCACAGATATTAAGACTGCCCGCCTGGTCTATTTCGGCTACTTCCACAGCATTATGTCATATGGCATCCTGCTGTGGGGGTGTGCTGCAGATATTAAGAATATCTTCATTTTACAGAAGAGAGCGGTTCGAGCTATCTACGGGCTGCGCCCTAGAGAATCACTTAGAGAAAAATTTAAAGAAATAAATATTTTAACAGTATATTCACAATATATTTACGAAAATCTTTTATACGTCCATAAAAATAAGGACAAGCTTGTTAAAAATCGGGACATACATTTATTTAATTTAAGAAATAAAGATGATCTAACTGTGCCCTGGAGTAGGCTCCAGAAAATAAACAGGTCCTTCTCTAGCTCATCTATGCTCTACTATAATAAGTTACCCAAGAATGTGTGTGACATGTCCATTAATAAATTTAAAACATATATTAAAAGCAAACTGTTCAGGATGGCATACTATAATACATCGGATTATATTAACGATAAAAATCCATGGAAATGAATACTTTATTGAAAGACGGGGACAGACAGGGGCACGGTCGCGTTCGCGAATGCTTGGTTCGTTCGGCTCGGTTCGGTTCGTCCTGGGGCGTATTCATGGAGTTCTGTGGTAAAGTAGCAGGATAAGTTATGGAATGGAGTAAATAGATGGTTCTACCTACGAATTTTATAATAAAATTCTAGAGTGTAGGAAAGGAATGCAAGGCTGGCACCACAGAACTCTGATGGTGGGTCCCGGGGCGGTTTGGGCGGTGTTGGGCGGGTTGTGTGTTTGTGGATGAGATAGTGTTTTAAGTAAATATTTTTTTTTATGTTTATTATTTTGTATATTATAACTTATTTGAACAGATAGACAGACAGACAGAGTTACTTTCGCTCTTGTAATGCTAGTAAGGATTATTATAGCAAGTATGGATTATTGCTCCAGTTCCACTTTTCTTCAATAATATTATATATGCGACAATGTAAATCACATGATTACTGCAAAAAAAATATACAAAAAAAAAACCCCATGAGTTTCTTGTGTCTTCTTCTCATGTCATGGAGGTCGCGATCCGAAGACATAGTAGAGTAGATTAAATAAAAAAAAAATGACATGTCAAAGAGATATCTTGCTAATATCCGAATGAATAAACGTACTTTGATTTTTTTGATTTTTTGACGTAGGTAGGTACTAGCTGTTACTTCCGAGGTTTTCCGCGTTGTTGTCGAAACCACTTCCAGATAGAAATTTAGACAATTAATTTTCTGTCTGTCGGATAGTAAAGATAAATATTAAGTAGGTAACAAATCATGACAAATGAAGCGAGTTTGGTGTCTTATCATTATCACACTGGCGAGCGGGTTTAAGGCAGGGTGCGTAAAAAACAAACACAATGGAAGAAACAAAGTCAAAGTCATAAATTATTTATTTATTGAGAGCAATGTATGCAATTCCATGATCGACCTAAGCCTATAATTTTAGTGTGGTTTTGGAACGTACCCCGGAACGGGTCCGCAGATTCCCTGCGAACCCGTTCCGCCCGTCACCCGCTCGCAAACCGCCAATGTGATAAGATACTCACTCATCCTTGCGTAAATAATAGTTCATTCTCATGTCTTAATTAACTAGAACACCTGCAAAATAATCCATATTCATCTAATTGTGTGTTCCAATACAATTGACACAATGTATTGCACAATCGTGAAAGTAATCTATTGTCATTCGGCGAGCTCCACGCGACTAGTGCGGATGTGAGGAGAATCCCGACTCCGACATTGTAATTCATACTGTTTAATTGTTCAAACAGATATGTCATGTTCCTACTTGATGTATGGCCTGTACAGTTGTTACATTTTGTTCACGAATTCTTTTGTTACGTATCGATCTGATTGGATAATATAATTGATTGCTTCATTTCTGTTAGCTGTAGTAAAAACTTGCAAGTCGAACGACTTGCAACCTCTCTAGATACCTTTTCAGGATTGGAAGGGTATCCAGCGAGATTCGGTCGGATACTGAAACGTATCTTCGTCTCGCTCGGCGCCACTTAAGATGACAGTGAGAGGCAGTCATTTCTGTCATTGGTTTCGAATAGGAAGCTGTGAATATTCCCACTGTATACAACTTAGAACAACGGGACCCCGAACACTAAAACCTATTTATATATGTTACTAGCTGACCCGGCAAACGTGGTTTTGCCTTATAAATTATAGATAGTAGCCGATTCTCAGACCTACTGAATACGCATATAAAATTTGGTAAAAATCGGTCGCGCCGTTTCGGAGAAGTACGGTAACTAACATTGTGACATGGAAATTTTATATATTAGATTAGATAGCATCCCCGACTATGGCCACTTTGGGCATGCAGATAGGGTCCGCTGTACCGTCAGGCCACTTCCAGGAGCAACCGTCAAGGATCAGTTTTAAACGGATCGTGTCCCCAAACGCTAGTTCGGTTCTCTTTTAGGAGAGCTGCCTCGTGCCCAAAATGGCACTACCAGATAAGATCGATCGATCTTAGAACAACAGCTTCCTAAGCAGGTACTATCCTTTATTTCAATTCCAATGCTTGTGCTCACTTATTTATCGCTGTTAGTACGAGTGAAGCGATGATGAAACACAGAGGTTGGTGAGTCCAAACTCCGGATAGTATTAAAAAAATACTTTTAAGTAAGTAGGTAACTAAAAATAAAATATATTGAAATAAGTAGAGACAGGAATACGTAAAAAATAAATCACAGATTTGATTCAATCTAAATATTTTTAATTAATTGAGATCAATATTGCTATTAAACAACAGCGGAACAAAATTAGTTCGTGTTTAAATCATAACAACGAATTGCATTCACCTCCGTGTCTGAATGTAGTAACTCGTAAATGCGCGTGTCTTGAAGTTTTTGCTGATCGACGCATAATTGCATTCGTTTTTTCCCTCGTTTTTATAAATATAGAGTTCATTGCGGAAACATCTTATTCCTGAAATTTTAATATAAGTTGGGGTTACTACATCATTCTTGCCTGTGATGTAAAATAAGTATGAATTCGATCTAATTATTTGTAAAAGTGTTTTTAAAAAGTTTAGTTGTATGTTGTATAGGATGGCTTTCTGTGATTTAAGTTAGTATATATAAATAAGTGATATATAAATGAATGTTAAATTTGTTAGGGGAGTAGATAATATTATTATATTATAAGTAGTTTATGTTGTAGGTATTATAAATTTTATTGTTTGAAATAATGGGACCGCCATGTTCAAGTTTTGACCCTATTTTATGGGACCTTTGTCAAAACTATATTTTTGATAATAAAAAATAAAAATAAAAGTTATATATAAATAAACAAATTCTGTGAACATCACACAGTGCCATTTAGTAAGCTACTAGGCTTGCGTTACGATGACTAGACAATGGATATAATACTTAGGTACTGCTGCTACTTCCCCCCCGAAGGGTTCCCGCCTTGTCGTGGCGGGGGGGCTTAGTAACCGTGGCTTGGTCACCCACGGTGAAGCGAAGAGGAACCTGAGGAGGGGCCGCTCATCAGGGCTTTAGGGCAAAGCCAACGATGAAGCGGCCAGTAGGCTGCGTGGTGTATGGGCGCCACGCAACTGAGGCGGGCTGCAATGCCGTATGGGAGCCATTGCAGCTGAGAGTTGGGAGGCCGCGGCGGGAGAGGAGTGTCGGTGTGCTGTTGCCGCTCTCCCTACCTGCCGCGGCCTTGGCGGGGTCGCCACCGTTTTGATGGCGAACGCGGTGGGGCTGCAGGGGAAGAGGAGTGACGGTGTGTCGTTGCCGCTCTCCCTATCCTCTGCAGCCGAAAAGTGGTTGGCGACGGGACCACAGACCTGACCCGTCGCAGGGGAACCAGGGGTGTCCAGACACGGGGTCGTCTGGCGCCCACGTGCTTTGGTTCCCGAGGTGGTCACGGCGTGCCATGTCCCCTGGTGCGCCGGTGATGGGGGCGTTCCCCCAGAGGAGGGTCCGGCGACGGACGGCCGTGGCGGGTTACACAGATGAATGCGAGAGCGTGCCCGTGTTTCCCGCCATTAGCGGTAGAGGAGGTGGACCGTGGAGTTTTAGTGGGTTGGAGTCCCACATAACTGCACTACCTCCCCGTGGTAGTGCAGTATGCGCGCGCATTTCTCCACGTAAAAAAAAAAAAAAAAAAAAAAAAAAAAAAGGTACTGCTGCTACTTAGGTAGGCATATTTACTGTCTATTAAATAACATACATATTATAGCTAGATAGACACGCAGACCAGAAACAATTATTCATTTTTAAGCATAAATACTTCCTCCCTACAGGAATCGAACCTGCAACCTTGCAAACAGCATTGCGGTCGTGCATTCGCCCGACGAGCCACAGAGGTCGTCAACTTTACAACAAATAATATAACTTTACTTCACTTATATTTTTTTGGGGATTGTATTTTCTCCGCTGCGTGTACAACAAAAATAAACATGAATCTATCTAATTAGGTGCCATGACAGGTCAGTTTCCGAGTAGGTAAGTTTAATATTTATTGTATTACCTGTATAAGGCCAACAATCTATACTACTCAGTAGCGATCAGACCTTGCGATTTGTTGTGTGATGTCATACATCGTTCTTAGAAGATGAGATGTGCGGCCTTGCACGATCGACCGGAATTAAACAAGCTGAACAACGAGGCTGTTCAAACCTTGCGCCGTGAATCCCCAGCATAGAATAGGGTCTCATCTCTTCCCGTGGATGTCGTAAAAGGCGACTAAGGGATCTGAGAGAGACTAGCAAACCTAAAGTTCTTCCCGCGCGGTGGCGGATAAACTGCTTGGTCCCTAGCAGGGTTGGACTTAGGCAGGAAAAATATTACCAAATCTATTTGGAGAAGGTATGGTCAACGATGACTTCTGTACTTTGTTTACTCTAAATAATTTAGGGTTTAGCGGACTCCGGGCTCCCGAAAGGGATGCCACCGGGAACATCGCTCAGATGAGAAGATCAGACCTTGCGATTGGTTGCTGATGTCATATAGCGTTCTTTAGAGATGAGATGTGCGGCCTTGCACGATCGATGACCTCACCGGAATTAAACGAGCTGAACGACGAGGGTGTTCACTAACCACAACTAAAAGGCAATGTATTACAATGATCTAAGACATTAAAAACTGAGACGACACGAGCGACGTAACATTATCAGTAATTTTGTAGGTTTCTTCTGTAGGCAAATGTTGCAAATGGTATACCAACTGCAAGTTATATGAGTATTTAAGTTATGCACTTGGATGAAAGTGAAGATGCATAAAGATAGAAATGGTTTCTGGCAACTGTTTTATGTTCCGACCACTGGCAGAATACCTAAACGTTAAGTAGCTACAGATTACCTATATATTTTAATATATAGTACAAGGGCCACTGTGTTTGAATCGCCCGTGCCACTTCGAGCAATTTAAATAGTTCGATTTCTTTCGATTTTCGTTGTCGATTTTTTTTCTATGTGAATCGCACGATTGCAACGCAATTGCGATTGGTCTCACTCAACCACTGGAATGATGTTTGCAACCTTTTCATTAGCCTCCGAATATGGTGAATTATGGGTCGGTTCGCGCTTGACAGTAAACAGTAAACTTAAAAGTACTATTTTATTAACAAAACAAAATAAAAGAAATATCTTTCTTTTATTAGGTAAAAACTTCACTAGTTTTTGCATTAGTCAAAAACAAAACCAACCACAAAAACATCAACAGAACTAGCCGAATTAACAAAACGCCAATAACAATTACCCACTGTTGACCTTTTCAAAATGATGTACCCAGTGAATTGAATGATTGCCTTGCACCCGACCTGGCGCGGGCGGATGACGTCGCTCACACTCATCATACTGATTGAACAATCATCGACTAGGTATTGTTGATACACGCATATCTAGTATCTAATGATTATCAATGTGGTGATGACGCTCTCCGGAGGATATTGGCCTTCGGAGCACGAGAAATACTTGAAAGATCGGCATTTACAGTGTTTCGGGACCGTAATATAAGCCGAAAGGGGGTAGTTGTAGACGTCTAGGCGAACTATTTTTGTTCTACAACCTATAGCAAATGGAACTTTAAAAAAAAAATTGAGAAACTGCAGAAAAAAAAACAGCTGTTTTAAAAGGCAATAGCAATTAATGTTTAGAGATAGTTAAAACTAAATAATAGGGCAACTTCAGAATAATGGTCTTTATCTCTTAGAAACAGCAATTATTTACTCAAAAAAATTCTAACTCTATTTTTTTAGAAGGTACATACTTGAATTTCCAAAAGTCGTAGATCAAAAGTTGTTTGCCTTGACGTCTAGATCAACTCCCTTTCGGCTTAAGGTAGAAGCATTATGATCTATGTATGTATACCTTCATTAATATTGTTATTAATAAACGTGGAGTACCTAAGGTCGGAGTACTGAGAATATAGTTTGTCTAAGTGACAAGAACTTTTAAAGTTGTCAGACAGAAAAGTGGTTTATTACTCCGACCTTACTCCACGTTTAGTAATAAGAAAGAAAAAACGAGTCTTATCTACTCGTAGGTCGACGATTTTTAACTAGTAAGTACATAGCTAATGGCCCAGTTTGTCGTACTATTTATTGTATTTAAGGTACCTACGTAATCGGATTAAAGTAGCATTAAATAATAACTGTAACCCAGAAATATCGCCAGTTACTCTTTTAGAATCAAATAAGTATGTAGTAATATTTTCATAGATTTTGCTGATAACAGCATTCAATGGAGTTGTCGCAAGCTTGTGCGAAAATATGTCGTATCGTAACTCAATGATTCATTGTTTGTTTTGGGGTTAATTAGTAGGTCAAAAAGTTATGAAACGTATTTTATAAGATTTGTGATGGGTCGACCTTGGTGGAGCTGGAAAGATTCAGTGGAAGCTCGGGTATAGCCGAGCGATCTTCCCGGTTGCATCCCGCTCGGGAACCCGTGGTCCGCTAACCACAAATTGTTTTTTTTATCTGGGGGTCGGCGCAGTTGGTCAGTCATCAATAGTCATCATTGACCATACATTCTGTAAATAGATTGATTTGGCAATATTTTTACGACCGGCCGCCTGCCTCAACCTTCCTCAGGACTCAGGACAGTTTTCCGCCACGGAGAACTTAAGGTTTGCAAGTCTCAAGATCGCAGATCCTCAAGGCGATCCAGATTAGTCGCCTTGGCACCCACGGGAAGAGATGGTGTAAGCCACTAATCTGCTCTGTGGTGTAACCCTATTCTATGCCGGGGATACACATGCAGGACCTGAAGCTGACTATAGAAGCTATAGAGGGTTTCATCTAGGCCAACATGTTAGACAGTGTGTCATCGTGGACGCCTCCCATGGTGAAAAGAGGTGCTAGCCTATCTCATGTAAAAAAGAAATAAAAAACATCAAGTCTTGTTGTTGTTGTTTTGACATTCCCATATCGACGGCCATGCGTCATACCGAGCGGACCCTGTGACGCAGAAGGTTGCGGGTTTGATTACCGGCGTATTTGTCGGAATTCGTATTAAATATGACTAATTATAATAATAATTAAACAAATAAGTAATTTATCACTACTGTATGACGAATGAGTCAATAAAATCCAGAAATAAGTGATATTCTGGGAATCAAATACGTATTTATTTACGTTCTTGTATTTATTCACTAATGAAATCAACTAATTTATGTAAGGATTTGTTTATAGTGTTTACTACCTACACCCTAGGTTTCACACGCCAGAGTCCCAATCCCGCAGAAATATCGAGATAAAGTAGCCTACGTGTTAATGCTGATGTCCATTTATCTGCATACCAAGTTTCATCGAAATCGGTTCAGTAGTTATTGCGTAAAAGGGGAACAAACATACTCTTTTACTTACATATAGGACATGATTTTTATAGAGCAAACATAGGCACGGTAATGAATCCGTGACTGAAAATGAATACAAATAATCAGACTGCACCACAATGTTTAGCTGCAACCCGCGTTTTCACCCGCACAAGTTCCGATTCCGTAAAGTATAGAGATAAAACGTGACCGATGTTACTCCCAAAGATGCAAAGTATCTTCATACCAAATTTCATCCAGATCGGTCATCAGTGGTTTCGAAGATTACCACCAACATACATAAATGTTTCCAACTTTACCATAGATATAGATGACGATAATAATTTACACTCAAGTTTTCCTATAATTTTAGATAACAACCGGGAAGTAGCAATCACTTGTAACTGCCCGATCAGGATAAACGAGTCCAAACCGCACAAGTTTCTAAAAACACTATCATTTCCCGATTCACCATAATAACAGAATTAATAATATCGCATTACTTAAATAATGAGTTATTTTAAGTAATTCCATTCTTATCTGAGCGATGTTCCCGGTATCATCAATCTCGGGAGCCTGGGGTTCGCTAAAACCCTAAATTATTAGGTAAGTCATCATTGACCATACCTGCTGCAAATAGATTTGGTAATATTTTTACGGCCGGCCGCCTTCCTGACACCAAGAGGACCAAGAAGTTTATTCGCCATCGCGGGGAGAACTCGTTAGCTATTATTCTCCCCTAGATCCCTTAGTCGCCTTTTACGACACCCACGGGAAGAGATGGTGTAGCCCTTATTTTCTATGGTCAGGGCCACACGGCACCATTGTAATTCAATCCATTGCGTTATAATAAGTTATTCGACAAAACTGCAGATTTCGATACAATTTGCGAGACAAAGTTGGGCAACATTTTAAGAGTCGCTAGTAGAGCAACGCAGTTTACGCAGTACGCCCGCGCCCTAACTTACGTTTTATGCGATTATGAGTCAAGCGAGACCACAAAGTCCTTGTGAGAAATCGGCCAGCAATCGCAACCTACCTTGACGGTCCATAAGCCGGCTTCAGTCACTCATAGACGACGCCCGATACCACACATGCGGCGAATATTTCCTTCGACAACACGTGTTTGTTGACAATCAATAGTAGTTATTAACTAATCTGCGTTATCATGTGAAACAGTGCTATGGATTTAGATGAAGTGTACCTAATGTTTTATTCGCAGTGCATAGAGGTGATAGGTGACGATATACGTTTAACTGTATTAGATGAGTAAGTATTTGTTTTGTTGTTTTTTTTTGTAAATTGGGTTAGTTGAATAAAAACTTTAGAAGATAAGCAGTTTGATAAACCAATTTGAATATTGTATTTCTGTTTTTTTTTCTTTGTAGGGCATAATCTGTCTTATTCTAATTTCAACATGTTCAATTTAATTGGGGGGTTTATCTATATCATTAGAATGCTTTGTCCTGATTGACTGGCTGATTAACGCACAGCCTAAACAGCTTATAGTAAAGACCTGAAATCTGTAAAGTGTGTTCTTTATATGACGACAAGAAAGGGTTTCTTGAAATTGCCATAGCTTAGTAGTAATATATTTCCATGATAGCGCACGCACACATTTGGTGAAAATTAAAATCAATGACACAAATATTTTTTTTGCCTTCTACCTTCTTCAGGGTTAAGGTAAAGTTACCACAACTACTAACCTAAGTTACTATACCTATCCCTGTTTCAACTTTGAATATATTATTGCATAACACATCGGGCCCTATTTCTGACATACAAGCCAAATATTATACAAAATAATAACTTGACATTGGTTAAGTGCAAAAGCCGTGCGAAGCTAATATCAAAGTAAACATTATAGTTTTAGGTAGGTATTATACTGACTACATTAATAATTTTGTGTTTTCATGAATCATCCATTGGTAATGTTAACATTCAACCATGATTTCTTGCACGAATAACGATAATAACACGTACCAAGTAATATAAAAAATGTCTCGTTTATGTAGGTATATAAGAAAATACGTGCATACATTTTTATACCTAAAGAAATTATTATAGATAGGTACCATGCTATTAAATAAATGCATGAAGATTCCAATAATATCTATAATATCTTACAGGAACTAGAAAAGTTATTTGTACTAAAAATATTTTAAAGAAAAAATACATCTTTAAAAATTAAAAAATAGCGAGGCTAAAACTCGCGTCTTTGCGTTTATTTCGTTTTTTCAAAGTTTTTGTTTTATTGAGCCCGTAGAAAGTGACGATTTTGGTCTACCCACTATGATTACTACGTACGTTTGCATAGAGTCAAATTAAGTGGAATATAATGACAATTCTTCAAATAAGTAAATTCTTCTTAATTGAGAGTTACATTAGTCTATCTAACAACCTCAGTTTTGGTTATCTCCCTCATACCTTATGTAGCATTTTGCGGTCAAAAAACTGCGTGGGTATTGCATATTGCTTACAGTACCTTAGAAACTTGAAATTTTGTCGGGAAGCACTTACAACTAATCAAAAATCTCAAATGCATATGACCAGTTTAAAATGTGCAGTGAATTAATTAAGATAACCAGACACCAGACATCAGAATGATATGACGAAAGAACACGTTGCGAGAATAGTGAATATATTATACTAATATTGGCCTAGTGACCTAACAGATAAAGACGTATTGCTATATTATATGTATCATTAATAATTGGGTATATATTTAGGCAGGTAGGGATATAATATGTCCAGGAAACGAGTTGTCTAGAGAAAATTTACGTATCGCTATTATTTAACGACAAACTGTTTGATTACGTGAAAACCTTATATAAAAATAACGAGTAAATTTAAATAATTAACTGAGTTTACTTGAGGGGAAAGTATACCTACTCTTTTCTCCATACCTACTTAACAAACGTAGTCGACTGTTACCTCCCTGGATAAAGATATTATAGTAAAATATGTTTGAGCCTATATCCGCCATGACCTTGACCATGTCCCCCCGTTTTGATATTTTCATATTCTATTCTTCTTTTATCTAAATTTTAATCAAGTATAAGTTATTTTACTTAGAAAAAAATATAAAACCAAACGTAGGGGCATCCGGGCATGGCCAGTGGCCATGGCAGATATAGGTTTTATGGCATAAACATGTTTGCTCTAATGTCTTAATCCAAGAAGTAACAGTCGACTACGTTTGTATGAAGATAGAGTAGGTATCCTTTCCTCTTAAGTATTTGAGCAGAGATGGTCAGTCATTAAGGCATAAAAAAGATAATAGAGAGAAGATAATAGAACACCTGGAGATTGTCATGACATCTCAAGGTCTATAGGTTAAAAGGTTATTTCTAAGATTTAAAACTTAGGTTCATTTTAAGTTATAGTACCTACTTACCTACTTTGTTATTTAATATCAAGAACCGGTACTAATGGTACTTTAATTCGAGACCGAATCCAAGGTGAATTACAAATGGCCTTTTTATTACAACTATGTACGGTGTGGTTCTTTATATGCATGCATATAGCATAGGGTTTAATATTTCACGGTTTTTTTTATTTACAACAAACTACCTAAGTACCTACATCATATAAAAAGAAATAAATGTTGTTATATTTTCCCGAGTCTTAATCGCGTATTATTATTTATTTTTTTACTACGACGTTTCAACCATGTTACAATGGCCTTGGTCGCGAGGGGACGGGACCAACACAATTGTAACTATTGACCCGGGAAAATGTAACTATGTTAACAAATCGTGTGAAGTTTAAAAGAGATAAATGTTAAATTTCTATTAATTTTTGTATGTAGCTCAAGGCTATTTTATTTAGAAAATTTATTTTCAAGGAAAAATAGCATTAAAAATTTTTCACTTGCGGCGAGGGGTTTTTTCGAAATAAATGTTGTTAACATAATGCCATTAGCCGCATGGTAAGCTATTTTATGCTTGTGTTATGGCGACTACACAAGGAATATTATATTTATTTTTATGTTTTTCTTTCATAAATGGAAAAACCCAGAAAACAAACAACCGGAAACAAATATAATCAAATATCAAAGCATAAAACTTGGCGAGAATCTCCTGAGTTGCAGCCGGGTATTGGGCCGGGCCATAGAGGGCGTCAAATATAATAAGTAGAGATACAACAATTAGCGACAAATAGTAGATAGATAGATAACATGCTTTATCTGAACAACAAACAATTACTTATTACAGTCAATAAATAAAAGTAAACATTGGCCAAGTTTTACTTGTGAAGCGACCTTATAAAGGTCCAACTTGGTTAAAGCGATTTTTTCCAGGCAACCTTTGGGTGGAGAAGATCATTAAAGTTAGGTAAGCAGGCGATATAATATGTAGGTAGAGTAAGCGGTTAGCATTTATAGAATCTCATATATTTCGTAAATGTACGCAGGTTAGATCAGATACCCAATCATGGTAGGTCATGGTTTCATGGGCAAAACTTCAAGGCAATTTTTAGTGATTTAGTATAACTATGTTACCTTGACACCTTCAATTTCCAAGCATTCGTAAATTAGCTGGTTTGCAGTAATCATTCCATAGCAACAACAACTACCTATATTACGTAGTAAGAAGTGAACATGTATTTCATTTTAGGATTTTAATTGTAAGCTTGGAATTGTCGCTGGTTACCAAAGCTCAACCTAATCTCTTATCCGAGCGATGTTCCCGGTTGCATCCCTCTCGGGAGCCTAGCTTTGGCCTAGCTGCACCTGCCGATCTTAATCGGTAGTACGTGTTAAGCAATGCTTGGCGCGGTCATTACTTGGATGGGTGACCGATAATTTGTGCAAGGACGAAGACATTATGAACCAGTTATTATGTTTGTTTTATGTCTCCTAACGACCGATGTAGGAACCTACATTTAACCATCATTTTATTCAATCAACATTACTTCTTTTGATGGCCTTTGTGGCGCGTTGGGCGATCTGCAATTTGCGTTGCAGCCGGGAGTTACATATTTTAGGTATAGATATGAGGAGGAGGAGCTCATTGGCCTAGCTGCACCTGCCGATCTTAAACGGTAGTGCAGGTTAAGCAACGCTTAACGCAGTCATTAAATGGATGGGTGACTGACAATTTGTGCGGCAATAAATCATTTTCTCGAGCTCCTCCGTGCTTCGGCACGTTAAGCAGTTGGTCCCGATTGTCTTGATTTTTGATTGATTGATTGGTCTGATAGCTGTCGTTAGGTCAAGTTAGAGGGCTTAGGTCGACCTGAAAACTCTAACACTAGGTGAGATACACCACTACACGAAAATAAGGTATAGATACAGATAGCTATTGCTGTTCTGTTGTAAACGAGCTATCGTGTGACAAGAGATAGGACGAAACCGTTAATTTCTGTAGGTATCGTATTTAACTTTATCCTTTAAAACGGGTTATTAGCGACAGTCAGCCAGATGGCGCACCTTGAAGCAAGACATCCGGTAACAGCCAGTCAGTATGAGGTTACCTAAAACCTGACAAGGATCTTTTTGCCATTAGCGTAAAGTCCATCAATTTGTAGAATTATTGAGGATCTTAGAACGCTGCTGGATATTTAGCATGACTCCACAGATTAACTGACGAAGCTACAGCAATTCACAAATGGATTATACCTACCTATTATTATTGTTATCGATAGCAGTCGTTAGGTCAAGTTAGGCGCCATAGGAAGACATGAAAACTCTATCATTATGTGAGCCGCACTTTACGAAAATAAGAAGAAGACCTATCATTAAAAACAATTCTAATCAAGAAATATTATAGTATTTATAACTTAAAAACGGCTGAACCGATTTGGCTGAAAATTGGTGGGGAGGTAGAATAACCAGGAGACAGACATAGGATACTTTTATTGCCTCTAAGGCGGAACAAAGTTCGCCGGGTCAACTAGTATTATATAAGTAGTCGGGTAAAAATTACACAAGCTCAGCTGGTAATTACAATTTTAGCAACATCTTTATCCTTTTAAAGTCTAGTTGGCCAATAACAGAACAATTTTATTACGTACCATCAACCATCAAATCAAACACCATTGAAATTAAGAAACCGTTTCAAATTAGATTAGATCCCTTTGCCTAATGTAGTAGTAGGTAACAACTACGTTAATTTACAAGGCTTTTGAAATTAACGAGATAACAAAATCTGCAATAAGTGTACAGCGTAGGTACTGCCAATTTTGATTCGCATTCAGGTGTCTACCACGACTGTACGTAATTGCATTTTGCATTACAAAATTGTGGCACACATTTTTTTTTTGCAAAAAATCTCTAACTGCTGAGTGACATTGAGAATTAAAAAAAAACCTACTGTGTTTGTTGACATTTCATTCAATTTTATATATAAAATTAAACTACGCATTTTAACAACACGATTTAATAAAATTTCGTAAAAGTTACGAGATTAGCAGTTGGTGTTTCAATCTCAAAATTTCTCTATTATAATAACTTGAGTTTACGCAATACAAAGCGATAAGAATTAAACTCATTTTTTGGTTTCAATCGCATTGCTTGCATTATTTTACAGGTAGGTAGACACTTATAAGTTTGTGAAACATTGTGTTGTCGTCGGGCGTTTGAAAAATACTAAAATTAATATAAAATGCGATTGAGACCAAAGAAATAAGTTTAATTTCATATCGAAGCATATTTTACAAACCGATTATTTTACACAATTTAATAAAGTACGTAGAAATAATAAGTATGAAAAATAAACAATCGTATGGTAAATAGTAAATTTAAGCCGAATCGGCCGCATGCATGGTCACGTGACCATGAAATGCGCCAATCAGTGCCAACGCGGTTTATGCTGAATGGTTCGCTGCGATATCTCCATTCTTCATACCTTTTACCTATTGTAATAACATCTCTAAAATTTTATAAAGAACGTATTTTGAAAACTACATTTTTACAAGGAAAAATGCATCATAAAAAGATCTCCTGTGACGGGATTCGAACCTGTGCCCTTCGCTTGCCGGGCGAGTATGCTAACCACTGCGCTATACGGAACCCACGTGATGACGTGACACGATGAATCCTTGATTATGCTTAGCGTGCAAGGCACGGTTTGGTCCATTTCTCCTCGTAAAATATGTTTAACTGCTTTGAGCAATAAAAAAACTATTACTCAAATTGTATACGCCCTTTGTGTGTAGTTGATAACTACAATTGACAATAAGTATATATTTTATTTGCTCTTGAAAAAACAATGCATTGTTTTAGGTATTGAAGGCTGTTCCAGTGTGTCTATTAACAATGGCCGAACTTGGAGGTTACGACGAATTACGAATGGCCTTTCACTAGAGTATTGCCCTTTGTACTATTAATTTAAATTGAAGTGTAAGATAGAACTTAGCAATATTTGATCTTGATAGAAAAATAGAACAGAAAGATAAAAATAAAGTTTTATACTCATTGTCTGGTCTCTGTGACACAAACTTAGTAGCTTACCAGAGGGCTACGTGATACATGGAGCTGTGCGCAGAATTTATTTATTTATTTCTAGCAGAGTCCCGCGTTTCACTCGGCCCTAAATCCCGATCCCGTAGGAATATCGGGACCACAAGTAGCCTATGTTACTCCTTGATAATGTAGCTATCTATTGGTGAACGAATTTTTTAAATCGGTCCAGTAGTTTCAGAGATTACCCCCAATATACATAAATACATACAATTAACACGTTACAAACGTTACCTCTTTATAATATTAGTATAGAAGTATAGATATATTACAAGCAGAGTCCCCCGTTTCACTCGCCCGTGAGTCCCGATCCGGTGGAAATATCGGGACCAAAAGTAGCCTATGTTACACCTCGATAATGTAGCTTTCTATTGGTGAAAGAATTTTTGAAATCGGCACAGTAGTTTTTGACTTTATTCATTATGGTGAAAGAATTTTTGAAATCGGTCCAGTAGTTTCGGAGATTACCCCCAATATACATACATACATACATACATGTTACCAACGTTACCTCTTTATAATATTAGTATAGACAAACATACACACACACACAGAGACACACAAAAAACAATCTTTCCTCTTTATAATCTTCTAATTTATAAAATTTCCATGTCACAGTGTTAGTTACCGTACTCCTCCGAAACGGCGCGACCGATTTTTACCAAATTTTATATGCGTATTCAGTAGGTCTGAGAATCGGCTACTATCTATAATTTATAAGGCAAAACAACGTTTGGCGGGTCAGCTAGAATTAGTATAGATTATAGATTTACTTAGATAGCATATTACGAGGGAATTTCTTAAGGAAATAATATCTTCAGTATAACGCCTGCAGTTACGTTTAGTGCCAATACCTACTGCCTTTCTAGTAATAAAATTGAGGATTTATAAGTAAACCTTTACTAGTAATTCAGTATAATAATATGGAATACTATTCTGTATACTTACTTAGTAATCGCTAAACAAATACCCCCTTACTGCCCCTGCATAAGTTATGTTACGTTGTTAGTTTATGCAGCTGTTTATAAGTAAGGGGGATATAATCTATCTGTATATGTGTACGCGCATAACAACTGCGCCTGCGGCGCGCACCTAATTGTATAATATTTTTTTTTTGTGTGCTAAAAATGTTAGTTCTGCCAACTATCACAGAACATGAGATACAGCTATGTGACAGAAAGACAGACTGACAGTGGAGTCTTCGTAAAAGGGTCCCGGGTTTACTCTTTTAGTACGGAACTCTAAAACCGGTTCGGTTTAAACGTTTTTTTAACCAAATAATTAGGAAACAAAGAATTTTACAAGGACAAACGAAACAAACTTCAATTATTTTTTATTCGTTCATTACATTAGCATGCGCAGTCGCAAGCGTTAACTTGAATGCGTTGTATATTAACAAATAATGACCTTACTTCAGTCGCGCCTAAAGGGAATCGACCTTCCACTAGTGGGCAAAAGTCAAATAAACAAATACTACGAATAAAGAGACCCAAAACATTTTCTAAACAATAATATACTAAAAGTTAAGAATATCATGGCCAACTATTAAGTAGGGTAACTGCGCCAATCAATTTGGTGTCCGGAATTACCTACTTGAAAATCTGTGACCGTTTTTAGCCTTCCGTGCCTACCCAAAGGGTAAAAACAGGACCCGCTTTGCTAAAACTCCACTGACCATCTGTCTGTGCATGGACTGATGGACAGTGCTCTTGGGAGTGGCCTTCCTTACGGTACAGCGGAGCCCACCTGCAAGCCTATGTTTGCCGTCAAGTAGGAATATTTCCTCTTTATAATACTGATATTATAATGAGGAAATATTTATTTATTTGTAACGAAGAGGCTCCGAAACTACAAGACCGATTTCAAAATTTATTTCGAGGAGTTAGCTATTTTTAACCCTGATATTCCCACGGGATCAGGACTTCCGCGGGTGAAACCGCGGGACGCAGCTAGTAACATATATATTGGGAGTCCAGTTTCGACATGGGTCTGACCTGATCCGATCTGATCTGTCTGTCACCAGGCTGTATCTCATATTTTAATTTATTGTAAAACTGATTAAATTTGAGTTACCGAGTACAATCGAGATCGAAAGACACACCACAGATCGGGGGAAAGGCCAAATACTAGTGTCAGGACCTTGAAAGACAACGCAATAGTGTCGAACCCGTTTGCGGCATGTTGCGGCACGGACCGGAATCGATTTCCAGTTACGATAAAATCGATACTTTTAAGTTACATTATGACATGTATCACGCAATAAAAGCTTTGTCGTTTAGCCTAAA
Organism: Idaea biselata; assembly: GCA_958496205.1. Taxonomy (NCBI): domain Eukaryota; kingdom Metazoa; phylum Arthropoda; class Insecta; order Lepidoptera; family Geometridae; genus Idaea; species Idaea biselata. Next base: position 16,664,415 of record OY292405.1, on the reverse strand, counting down.
TTCTCTCCAGTCTTTAGCTGTACATACCTAGATTAATACTGCGATAAATAATGGTGCCTACACACGGATATTATAAGACGTTAGAAACATTTCTAAGATAAAAATGAATAAGAAAATAAACTTTTTAATTTCACACGATTTGTTATCATAGTTACATTTTCCCTGGTCTTTTCGCGTATTATTTTTTATTTTCTTACCTCGACGTTTCAACCATGTTACAATGGTCTTGTCCCCTCGCTACCAAGACCATTGTAACATGGTTGAAACGTCGAGGTAAGAAAATCTATAAATAATAATACGCGATAAAGACCCGGGAAAATGTAACTATGAATAAGAAAATGTTGTGTTCAAAAATGTCCGGAAACGGTATAAACTGTGTGTGTACCACCCTGTGGTATACCACCATTACTATTTAGAGCCATAAGTTAAGTAAAACATAAATATATATTTATCTAATTATTTATTTTATGAAACTCAACAGTTAGCAGATCTATTAAAAACGTCGTTAACATTAGCAGTAGTTAAGTTAAATAAATAAAATAAATACATAAAGCGGGTAACAACTTCTGTTGGCAAATATTGCATGCGCCCGCGCCGCAAAGCAGGACAATGTCGAATGATGAAAGGATATTATGGTTTAAGTGTTTAAAAGCTATTTAACCTTATTTTGAAATTTAAAAGAGGTTGTAGGATTTCTAAAACGAAACACTTTTCAAAAATCTCCTAGGTACTTCAATATGCAATCCTTGCTTAACCAGAGAAAATCTTCTTCCCACTCTCTCTAATCTGACCGACGTTCCCAGTTGTATTCCTCTCGGAAGCCCAGGGTCCCCTAAAACCCTAATTATTTATGATCGGCACACAAGGTAGTAGGTCATCATCATTGACCACATCTACTGCAAATAGATTTGGCCAAATATAGTTACGGTCAGTCGCAACGCAACCCAGGGAGGGTTGCGTTGACTTTACTGTTAATAAAATTTACAATTTATTTCGTTACAGATTCCAGGAGAATAAATAAACGACGAAACGAGTTTCATCGAAAACGAAATACCAAAGAAACAAAAGGTGTAGAACATGGAGCAATTTAGTCTAGTCGTGATAACCATATTGTCCTTGATAACAGGTTGGTAAAAGTTGTTCATAATCGTAATATCATTTTTGCTCCTACGGCCTCTTAGTTGGCAACTCTTTTTTATTAGTCGGCTAATCGGCACCCAAAAGGTAGATAGATAGATATCTAGATTAATACTTTATTTGCACAACAAAACAAATACAATTAGTATACATCAAAGTAAGACAGATACACGGAAAGCTTAAAAGTAAAAACGTTGTACAAATGGGCGACCTTATCGCTGAAAGCGATCTCTTCCAGGCAACCTTTGGATGGAAAGGGTCAGTAAAGCTTGTGTGGTAGGCAGAGGTACCCTTATACTAAGACTCCACTGTCTGTCTGTCACCAGGCTGTAGGGCATGAATCCCGGGATCCCGGGATATCGTAATCCCGGGATCTCGGACGCAAAGGTTCGATATTATAATCCCGGGATTGAGTGCTCCGATATCGAGATTTGACCAATTTACTATTTGGGTTCATATTAAGGGTTTTAGCTATATTTTGCCTCATGGAAAGATTGAATAGAACTATTAAAATTAAACCCAAATTAGTCTACCCCTGAGATTTAGATTTAGAAGCGTAGGGAATTGGTAAAATGTTTAAAACAATAAAAGTAACGTGATTCATTGCAATTTTTAAGACAAGTATTTTTTATACAAGCTCGCATGCTAAATTTTACTGCTAACATCATTTTAGTGGTGCGCCTAGAATTTGGCGCGAAAGTTTAGATACTTTCGGGTTTAGGCTAATTGCCCGCCATATTTCCAAAATGATGGGGTGGACGGTCCTTGGGGTAACTTATTTACGTAATGAAACCACTAGAGTCTTAAATATATTAAATATTTTAGATTTTACATATTTTTATTGTATTAAATTCGCCTTTTTAACGATATCTAAAACCCCAGTATCAATCCCGGGATCCCGGGATTGAGCTCTTAATATCGATATCATCTCGAGATTGAAAACCTTCCGATATTGCATGCCCTACCAGGCTGTATGCTCATAAACCGTGATAGATAGACAGTTGAAATTTTCACAAATTATGTATTTCTGTTGTCGCTGTAACAACGAATACTAAAACAGAATACAGGGGCTTCCAAACATACAACAAATATATTTTTTTTTTGTGATAATGGTACGGAAACCTTCTTGTGGGAGTCCTACTCGCCCTTGCCCGGTCTTTTGGTTCATATTAGATAGGTGAGCGACATCATCTTGCCTGAATTTAAGCGAAGATTATGATCTACAAATTAGCACGCTCATCTAAAAGACGCCAATGGAAGAGGTTTCTAATAAATTTACTTAGCGGCTACTTCGGCCTACGTACAAAGCCAAAGCCAAGGTTTAGAGCCAAGCAAACCGTCCTACACGGACGATTTGCTTGGCTCTAAACCTCGTGTAGTGTAAAAACTCGTGTCAAAAGTCGTTTGGAAGAATTAAGGAAAACCGAGAGACGAATCAGCACTTGCTGATATTTATTATCTAGATATGATCGAAGAATAACACAGTTTGAATACATAATATAAACTCAAATAGAGACATTTAGGTATCGTTCATATTCGTTGTAACTCGATGATTCACTCTTGATATTGACACTGACACTAGGTGAGTTTAACCTGCTCACTGAGCTAAAACCACTTGTTCAAATACTCGTAATTCTATGCGCAAACGCATAACTCTTTCATAACGAATACTTTTGTATTTGAAGAGGCACATCAAATGATAATTACATACCTATAAGTAAATATTAACTCGCTGCTAATAAATCCAGCCTTGATATGGTATATTTTGAACTTAGTCAATGTCAAGCAGTTAAATCTTGTTTCTTAATGTTTCATTCAACTTTTTAATTTCAAGCGACATCCTTTCCTTACATTGTTAGCCAACATGACTATACATATATTGAAAAGGTATTTCAATTTCTACGTATTTTGTCTAACAACACCATTGAATAAATCATACAGTACCAGAATGAACAAAGCAATCGGTGCTAATATAGCAAATAGTCTGTAACTGGCAGTGACATCTGCGTAATCGTAACAGAGACCTGCGAATCTCACGCCTTTATGTTCACAAGCGGAACCAGGTACTCCTTCAAGAAAAACCGGGACGTCCACATCGCACTTGCCATCGCCGTCGTCAAAAAAAGCATAACGGGTCACTATTCGAGTCAACAATCCCTTAGTCCCATTACTGTAAATATTCAGTTTCTCTCGTAACCACCCAGGTTTATAGATTTTGTTTAACATGTCTAGTTCTGGATTTATAAAATTCCGTGATAAGTTTGCTTCTTTTTTCTCAATCGTGTATTTGATTAACATGTTATCTTTAAAGAGTTGATTGTATTGAAGTTTCACTCCAATGGATTCAAAAAAATCTAAATCGTCAAATTTAACTTTATCGTCTAACAAAAACGGCATGGGATCGTGTTTTAAGAGACCACAGTAGTATTTTGAATCGATACGGAACGCTGCTCCTGGGCTGAAGTTGCAGATTACTCGCACATCGCCATTGGTTCGGTATCCAAAGGCACAGCCTATTTTATAGGTTTCAGCCCAAATTAACTGCACAGTATTAAACGTTTCTGGAGTTATGTGGCCACATTTAATATCAGTTTTGGTTAATCTATTCCCTGCGCTCCAGAACCATGCATGTAGGCATCCAATAACGGGAAGTATAAAGCATTCATATTTCGGGATGCTGAAAGTAAACAAACTTGAAACTATTTTTAAAATTAACATATAATTATGCTAATTAGTACATATAAACCTACCATTCATTCGTTTTATAAACTGACAAGCAGCAATGCTTGGCAGTTTTGGTACATTCAAGTGATGCGACACGATGTTTGTCCAGTGAAGAACATGGTGCTAATCCGGGTAAACATTGACGAGCCCAACTGGCCGATATATCCTCTAAATCGAAATCGTAGATTACTTGTTTCATATTTGCAGCAGAAGGTATGTCAGTATACCTAGCGGACATGCCATAGGCTATTTGATTTCTCATTGAATTCAATGTATTTACTATTGCCATTTGTTCACTGATTGTTGGCGTAATTACTTTAAAACCATTTTCACATAGGGTCGAATATTTTATGCGGTCAAATAAGCATAGAGTATGATCACCAAAGCACGGAGGTTCGGAGCACCATTTATTCGTTTCATCTATTGGAGTAGATACAAAATATTTCAACGGTATTCGTTTGTCACCGTTATCGTCTATTACATTTTTTAATCTTCCATTAAAAACTATATGGACATTTGTAGTTTCTGATATTCTGCCGAACTCTGCATACAAGATAGGTATCTCCCAACAACTATATTTGTGAGCTATGTACCAGATATGATCATATTTTCTATGTACTGTCGGGTAATGTTTTTTCAGATTAATTTTACTCACCGCTGGTTCTAAATTATAGAAATTAGCAATATATTTAATAGACTGTGTTGTTTCTGTGCCGTTACTATGATTATCATCTAAAATATTAGAAACGTTCATGTTCAGTTTTTCAGTAACGTTCTTTCCTAGTACAATACTAGTTACATTAACATAATCATCGATATCGTAGTCATAGTTATAATCAGCAAAGAAATTAAGAGGGGTAGGCCGTGATCTTGTTCCATCTGAGGCGCTTTTAATTATATCAGGAATTGAAATATTTTTTCTTGTATCATCTAACACGGTCGTTGTATTATCAGAAATTGCAGCAGTTTTTTTGGGAACTTCCGAGATTTTAGGCAAATCAAACAATATATCGTAATCCGAACCATTATCGTCTCCATAATCTGTATTACTAAGATTCAAGGTGATTGTTCGGCGTCCCTCTGTCTCCTTTACGGCAACGTCTTCCTTTTCCACTTCATCGCCTCCAGATAAATAGTCAGGTCCAATACAGAAGCATTTGTATGTAATCTTAACAAGCAAAATAACAGCAACATGATACTGAAAAACATTCATTTTATAACTTACACCACTGTTTGACAGGTTAGACCCAAAACAGATCGGCCACGTTTGGCGTCAATTGTCAAATGATAATAATTAAGTTTTCAAGTTCAATTAGCCATTCAGCACAATGGGTACTTTTGGCAGGAATGTTAGAATGCGCGTATGGATTTAAGAGGATACATTCTCTTTCTCCATTTGTATGGAGAAAGAGAATGTAGACTATCCTCCATACAAACGTAGTTTAAATTTTCCTCCCTGGATAAAGACATTAGAGCAAATATGTTTATGCCATAAAACTTATATCTGTCATGACTATGCATCTACCTTTTTATTTTTTTCAGTTTATTATTTTTTATTATTATTTTAATTAGAAGAAAAAAAAGGTAGATGCATTGTCATGACAGATATAGGTTTTATGGCATAAACATATTTGCTCTAATGTCTTTATCCAGGGAGGAAAATTTAAACTACGTTTGTATGGAGGACGAAAATGGAGACTATCCTCTTAAATGAACAGTTAAAATTTTATATGTATACTTAGTATTTATATTAGGTATACCTAGATAGGTAGTTGATTTGTATGTATGTATATGTATGTAAGTTAGATTATATTTATTTAGGGTTGATTTTACAATCTACATCTAAAATATATCTTTAGAATATAATCAAACATTTTAAAAGAATATGACGCTTTTATTCGGTGTTTTTTTATCTATAGTACGTTTTTTTTAATTTCAGACTATAGTCTGACGTTTTCGTTTTTGTATTTGTCATTTTTTCTTCAGGAAGATGTGTCAAATCATAGTTTACAATTTAAAGACGAAGTTTAGACATAAAACATTAGCCCTTAGTAGATTTTAATGTATTTAGCATAAGTGTTTTAAGTAAATATTTTATATTTACAGGTATCTATCTATACTAATAATATAAAGAGGTAACGTTGGTAACTTGTTTGTATGTATGTAAGTATGTATATTGGGGGTAATCTCCGAAACTACTGGACCGATTTCAATAATTCTTTCATCAATAGAAAGCTACATTATCCAGTAGTAACTTTTAATCCCGATATTCTTACAAGATCGGGACTTACTCGGATGAATCCGCGGTACGCAGCTAGTTCTAAATAAGTTTGAACGTTAGTACAAAATATCTATGAATACAAAACTATCTAACATGTAAATGAAGACAAAGAAAAATACTGAATACTCGCCGAAGCGTGCGTAATAGCGCGTAGGAGTCGACAAAGCGGTGCAAACTGAATCATTTGTTTAAAATAACAACTAAGCTGAACTAATAAGCAAAGATAACATTTGCAAAATACACATATTCATTATAGCATTTATCTCACCAGCTTTCATAAGCCAAACACGTGTGATATGTCAACGACCTGCATAGATTAGCAATGTGAATAGGTTGCGACTAGAATGTATAATATCACCGCTAAGGGATATTCGTCACTATTTATTTTCATTTACAGTGAAAGGAATAGTAAAATATTATAGTACAGTTTTTCACTCGTTGCACATAGTAGGTCGTAAAACATGGGAGTAGTATTTTGTCAGTATTGAAGCGAAGATCGTCCGACAACGTGCAATAATTATGATTTCAATTTCTAATCATTTTTTCAGGAATATAGGTAATGTACAATATTTACACAAGATGTTTGGGTGTAGTTCGCCAGCTATATTCTACCTACAAGGTGTCTGAATCAGTTGTCCTAAACTAAATAATCTATAACTATAAAATGTTTTTATATGTATGTAACTCCTTGATAATGTAGTTTTCTATTGGTAAAAGAATTTTTGAAATCGGTCTAGTAGTTTCGGAGATTACCCCCAATATACATACAAACATACACGTTACCAACGTTACCTCTTTTTTTATAATCTTCTTCTTCTATCTAATCTTCTAATATATAAAATTTCCATGTCACAATGTTAGTTACCGTACTCCTCCGAAACGGCAAGACCGATTTTTACCAAATTTTATATGCGTATTCAGTAGGTCTGAGAATCGGCTACTATCTATAATTTATAAGGCAAAACAACGTTTGCCGGTTCAGCTAGTATTAGTATAGATAGCTAATATATAATGTTTTGTCTGTAATTCCAGAAGTGTTGTCAATCCAATGCTACCAGTGTTTAATAAACCCGCCTCCTGGCCACTACTACAACACGACGAAGCGTCTCTGTGTGCACTTCGACCACTCGGACAGATTTATCGTCGATTGTCCTTTCTCCACGATGTGTATGAAGCAAGATTTCTTCCTCGACATTCAGAATGGAGGTAAATATACTTTCGAGTCTTAAAACAACTGTTTTAAAGGTTTTTTTTTAATACCACAGAGATGTGTAAAAGAAGAAAAAAAACCGGTATATTCGAATCGAACTCGCTCGCCGAGAATTCTGTACTTGATTTACACGCACTTAAACTTAAATATTTATTCTTTTCTGTTTTTAGTAGTAAATAAATATTTCACAACATAACAGCCAGCGCAATCTAGCCCCAAACTAAGCACTAGGCTTGTACTATGTGTACGGATACGCTACATATTATACTTTTTTTTTGTAAGCAGCGGCTGAAATACATCATCTGTGAAAATTTCAACTGACTAGCTATCACGGTTAATGAGATACAGCCTGGTGAAAGAGAGACAGACAGTCTTAGTAAAAAGGGTAAATACGGGATTTACCCTTTGGATACGGAACCTTAAAAACAACGAGAGTCACCAAAACAAACGTACGTGATTAAATCATCAAATGATGCCATTTTAAGTTTTTGTATAAGATAGGTACTTTTGGAATTCCCATACGTACATTTGTATGTACTTGACAGGAATACTGATTAGACGTAGGCACACCGTCTGTGGCAATCGTGCATTACCATTTTTTACCCGACTGCCGAAAGAGGATTATTAAGTCATCATTAAAAAAATTGAATTTTACTAAATTCATAAACTCAAAAATATCTTTATTCATATGTTTCACATGATCGTCAGTAAAATAAGTCTTTGTCTTGTCTTTGGTGTCTTTGGAACGCGACCTCCAATGACAAGAATTTAAGACACAAGAAACTTATGGGGTTTTTTTTTGCAGTGATCATGAGATTCACATTGCCGCATATTTATAACTATAGTGAAGCCGGAGCAATAATCTATACTACAATCCTTACTACCATTATAAGCTTTTCATACAACTTGTAGATAATCTCTAAAGGTTCGCTTATCAATGTATGTTTCAATATATTTCTGTAGCCGCTATAACAACAAATACTAAAAACAAATATTTAATATTATTTCAGTGAGAATACAAGGTGTGCTTCGAGACTGTGCTCGACAGAAGCATGAATATCAAGATTACAAAAACGGGAGATGGTCGCCGAAATATGAAATTCTAGAACCCTACAAAGAAGGGTGTGAAAGCATAGACGATAAGGGAGAAAGAGCTACCCATAACAGGTAATTCTTTTAAACATAATAGTTATAATATGGTCGTTATTTCAAGGTGGTAAATGTTAAAGTTCTGTTTGACTGTGCCCCATTGTCCCATAGTCATAGGCATACGACCTTACGATATATAATAATAATAGTATAATTTCGCTGTACACAGCGCGTATATATATTGTATAAAATAGCTGTATTAGCCTCGTAATTCCTGATCCTGTGAAAGTATCAGAATAAAATTTCATCAAGATCGGTTCAGTGGTTTTGGAGATTCCCCCAACATACATAATACATGTTACCAATGTTACCTCTATAAAATTATTAATTAATAATAGACTGGATAATCGGATTTTAAGATTAAATGGTTAGACGAAAACCCTTTCTATTGATTAGTTTATTCATCGTTTATGCATGAATAAATTAATCAGAAGACTGTTTAAATAAAATCTGGGTTCACTTCGTAGGCTCCTTAAAATAGTGCTGTAAAATAACCTGTGTAGGACGGAAAGTAAAGAGTAGCAGGCTCTTTATTTGCTGGATAACAATTTTACCTACTGCAGTGGGTTCCGTACACATATACAATCGTATATAACAACGAAACCCTCGGCGCGGATGTCAGACTATTTGTGAATGACTGTTTGTTTTTTAAATTTCAGATATTGTTACTGCCGAAGCGATTTATGCAACTCATCTCCAAAAACTACCCACGAAGGCTACACCGACATCATGGGTGTAATTGTAGTATTTAATCTAATGAAATATATAAATAGTCTTAGGTAGTATTTGATTAGGAAGTAGATATAAGAGTTTAATTGCTTAGTGTTTGCTTTTTAATCATTTACCAACCCTAACTAATAAGGGGGCTATGGTAAAAGTCAGAAAAAATGGCACAGAGAATTTTGTTTTCCAGGACGTGCCATTTTAAATTGATTTTGATCATTTGTGGCTATATGGTCAAGGACAGAAATAATGGCACAGAGAATTTTCTCTATTAAGACGTGTCATTTTAAATGAATTTGTGCATTTGTTTCGTCCTAACTTGTAGCTATGGTCAAGCTCAGAAAAAATAATCAGATAATTTCCTTTTTCAAGATGTGAAATTTTAAATGTATTTGATCATTTGTGGCTAAAGTTAAGGAGAGAAAAAATGGCACAGGGAATTTTCTTTTCCAGGACGTGCCATTTTAAATGAGTTTGATCATTTATCGCTTTATGGTCAAGGACAGAAAAAATGGCACAGAGAATTTTCTTTTCCAAGACGTGCCATTTAAAATAAATATGAGTATTTGTTTCCTAATTTTATATTTTCCCGGGTCTTAATCGCGTGATTTTTACTTTTTTATTCTCTTACCTCGACGTTTCGACCATGTTACACTGGACTAGTTTCAACAATAGCCGGTACACGACGGCTATAAATAGAGGACGACACCCGCCGCAGCTCCAGTCCCCTCGCGACCAAGACCGTTGTAACATGGTCGAAACGTCGAGGTAAGATAATTAAAAAGTAAAAATCACGCGATTAAGACGCGGGAAAATATTAAATTATGAGTTCAAATCGTGTTAGTTTCAAAAGTTTATTTGTTTCCTTTTAAAAACGTTACAATTTAAATAAATATAAGCATTTATTACTTCATAAATTGTCCAATAAAATTGGCATGTAAGAATAACAGTGCTCCAATTTATTTTCCATAATAAGCCATAACTTTACAAAATAAATGCGATCTGTAATTAGGGTGTCGGATAGTTTTATCAGTTGCGCTTGCAACAAATCCATAATGTATGTAAATGGCTTTACTTGCTTCTCGTAATTGATTACGCAACCTGTTTTAACAGCGGTTGTGACATTTGTTTTACAATAAAAGGTACCTACATGTCCCAGACTAAATGAGTAACCTACTGAAAAAATAATGGCAATACATTTTTAATGGAATAAGGTTGCGGCGTAGTCAAAATAAGATAAAATTAAGTGCTTTCCGTGGGTTCGCAAGTAACTAGCTTATAACTAAATAAATAAATATTGCACGACGTTGCACACAGCGCAATCTAGCTCCAAACTAAGCACTAGGCTTGTACTATGTGTACTAGACAACGTATATACTACATATTATACTTTTTTTTGTACATACATACATAAATTGATGACCTTAATATTAATGGTTGTGACTATTGTTACCTGCATCATACATAACATAGGTAATGAAATATTTTCAATTTTTGTTTATAATGAGAAAACTCTGTTACAATTGGGCATATTTATTAAACTTGGTCTAGGGATATAATTGCAAACTGAAAAGAACGTAGCCATCTTCTTAGGTAAAGGGTAAATAACATTTTTTTACTATACTACTGCTGTAGTAGTAAAAAAATGTTAGCTTTTTAAATACACGACGACACATCGAGCTAGAGCACACATAGTGCACACATATAAAGAAAACATGCCTAAGTTGTGTTAGATGGTAAAGGTACAGATGCAAAGATTTGACTATTTGGTAAAGATAAAGACTATTTGGTCAAGTCATTGCTCCCGGATTGAGTAAAGATGCGTTCTTGGTTTCGAATCCCGCTCTGCAGAAGTATTTTTCCATTAAAAATATTACTACATGCCTATAAAGAAATTAATGCACATATCGACTTTTTATTTCGAATTTCTTTATTATGTGTGCTGTAATAGGTGTGCTTTAGCTCTATATGTCGTCGCGTATTTGACACTTTAGATATAGCATCCTACAATGGTACTAATGTGATATGTAATATATTGTAAATATCGTAATAATGTTATAATTTAGACATTTGTAATTTATTATGTAAATAACTAAGAATAGTATTGTTTTAAAAAATCATACGTCTGAGTGGTTTGAATATCCCAATTTCGGTTACAATAACTATAAACATAACATAACTACAAATATTATTAAGAGGATAGTCTTCATTCTCTTTCTCCATACAAACGTAGTTTAAGTTTTCCTCCCTGGATAAAGACATTAAAGCAAATATGTTTATGCCATAAAACTTATATCTGTCATGACTATGCATCTAACTTTTTATTTTTTTCATTTCATTATTTTTTTTATTTTTTATTATTATTTTAATTAGAAAAAAAAAGGTAGATGCATTGTCATGACAGATATAGGTTTTATGCGTAAACATATTTGCTCTAATGTCTTCAGGGAGGAAAATTTTAGCTACGTTTGTATGGAGAAAGAGAATGGAAACTATCCTCTTAATGCAGTTTTTTGAAAGTAAGGGGGTTAATGATCGCTCATACCTTATCTGAGTGTAGTTCCCGGGGGGCTACCGCGGTTGTTCCGTCGGAATCGGCATCGAATTCATTTGACAGTTGACGAATTTCGAACCGCGAATTTTCAAATCGACGCGTCGATTACTTATACCGATGCCAAAGCCAAATTGAATGAATGAAACACAGACAGAATTGAAGATTTTGACAGAAAATCTTCAAATCTACGGCTGACGGCCATGGATGCGCGGTTTTAAAATTGAAAACCCCGCTGTCAAAGATGTCAAACTACCGCGTCGGCATCGAGTTGATGTCAACGATACAACCGCGGTAGCCTCCCCGGTTGCATCATCTTTAATGATCGTTTATGTTATGAGTAAAGTGACGAAATACATGAAAAAACATATATTTCAACAAAAGGCACAAACGTGTACTATTTCTTTTGTCAAAGACGCTAGTCCAAATTGCTCTGAAGTTAGAGTTTAAGAAAACATTAAAACAAAATGTTCTACTTTAAAGAAAATAAACGGTGATTTGAATATAACAATGAATAGCCTAGTTTTATTTAAGAAATATATGTCCACATTTTTTTATAAACTGAGAACACACTTGCATGAAAATTAGTCAACATAAACTAAATCTGAAGAAAAACACACTTAGCTTCTATGATTTTTACTCAAATGGGTAAGATGTTAATAAAAAACAATGAATTTATTCTTGAATCTTGCAATATCGGAATCTAGGGCCTCGGTTTCCTATTTAAGAATTCCGATATCGACCGATCCAATATTTGAATCTCGGATATCGTAAGTACTCGTAAATACTGTTTAAAAAGTCAACATTTCCACCATCTAATTTTTTTTTACCAGATTTACAATAAGAAGTGACAGTGCAAACCATAATGAATTGTAAATAGGGGCTACAAGTGGAATGCTTGAAACGCATAATACCTCATTAACTTTACCAACTTAGGAGTTGTCAGGAATTTAGGGCACAATTAAGCAACACTTGCCAAACAATTAAAGAAAACTTTTTGAACAAAACAAATCAAAATGAGCTCGCAATAAAATGAACTGAAAATGACAATATTCAAATTAATGAGCCAGACGGCGAGGCGGGTATAAGTTAGGTCACGGCATGCGAAGTGACACTCCCATATTTTTACTTAAAATCAATACAGGTGAACGGACTTTGCAATTATAAATATTTCTACCTTAAACAGTGCCATGGGAAAATTATTTTTGTTGGCTTAAGTCTTAATTGTCCCAGTGTTGAGCAACCCCTATAACAACTGATATAACAATATTGTTATAGCGTCCCCAATAGACGGCCAACATTTACACTTGCAGGCGGGTTCCGCTGTACCATCAGGCCACTCCCGGGAGCGACCGTCCGGGATCATTATAGACAAATCGTGTCCCCAAACTATAGTTGGTTCTCTTAAGAAGAGCTGCCTCAACAGTGCCCACTGTTGAGCAACAGCTTTCTATAAATCCTTCCAAGCCATCTGGTCCTGGAGGTAAGTTTGGCCAATCTCCATGAAATGCATTAAAACAACAACGGCATTGATAGCCATTGCATCGTTTACAGGAGTGAATTCTACTAATATTATAATATGTAAGTTTGTGGATAAGTAACTAAAAAGTAAACGAGTATGTTTGTTACTTTTTTATGCAAAATTACTGAACCGATTTAGATGAATCTTGGTATGCATATAGCTGGAGATCCGGATTAACACATAGGCCCCATGTCACCCACGACATTCTGCGACCTTGACATTTTGCGCTCACTTGACATTATGCAACTTGGACATTCTGCACCTAAACGCCATGTTCCCACGGGATCGAGACTTACGCGGAAGCAAGCGCGGGGCGCAGCTACTTTACTGTAAGCATCAGAATCGAAGCTTGTTTAATAGAGTACAAGAATACTAATGAAAATATAATAGCAAAAGGCAACTATGCGAAAAGCGTTTTCCATTAGGCAACCTTTGAGCAACCATTAATTTCGTTGGTACCCAATTATATTAGGGTCACCCAATTAGGCCAGATCGTAAGAACAAATACCAAAAGACAAAGGCATAAAGCCATTAAACAGTCAGTGACGTCACGCCATGGCGCCTGAGTACCTAGACAGGCCTAACTAAACCATTAAGACGACACAAATCCGAAGAGCATTTCATTCGACCGTAATGTGACATTGTTCATGAATAAAAGAGTTAAATTTTTGTAGAAGAACTCATAGATAATGTGTTCGTAAAAATTAGCTGTAGTGTAAATATATTATTTAGAATAGGCAATGTAAAAATATGGTCTCAAAAAAACCCGATCAGTCCATTGCATAGGATGAGCAGTCAGGTCAAAAAGTTTTAGGTAGTAGAAGTATAAATTAAGGGCCAATATATCCTACCCGTAGGGGTCGTAATGTGCGACCAAGAGGGGACCTGGGGAGACTAGCGAACCAGGCTTTCTCTTCACGTGCTGGCGGGTAAACACCTTGGAAGACCTCAAATAATTTAAAATAAGGATATGAAGAAGTTCCTGTACAGAGATCAGGATTCTTAAGTATTATAATTCCAGTATTCCAGTAGATATGCGTACGTAACTATAGTTATTTTGTCCCACTGCAGGACAAAGGCCTCCCTCTCTTCTCTCCACTCCTCCCTGTCTAGTGCTAGTCGGGTCCAGTCCTTATTGTGCGAGTCATAGTAACAATAATTATTCAGTAGAAATAACGTCGCACATGATTAAGTTATACTAATTCCGTAGTCAACACATGTCTTTGAGGATCGAGTTTTATGGTTTGATTTTAACAACTTAACCTCAGACATCCGGAGTGGTGCTGAGTGTGGACGGAGTTGAAGGAAACGACAGTAGTTTACTCTAATCAATAAAGGAGTTCATTTATGTTGCCCACTTATGTTGGCACTTCCTATGACGTAGTTTTTCTGTAACTTTTCAAAACAATAGAATGATAAATCATTTCTCGGTCAATCCTGAAGAAGAGACCAAGGTTCAGCTTGAAACAATGCTAAAAGTAATAAACACCACGCGATTAAAACCGAAAAATAAATTTAATTTCTATTTTCTTTTTATTGTAACTGCAAAGTTATTGATTTTCAGAGGTATTTAGATTTACCAATGTATTAAGGGGTTTTTTGGGTGGTTCGGCCGCGGATTGTTACCACCCACCGGCCTAAGTTTTAGCGCCAAGCGGACTCGTCCGTGTTGTGATAAGATGGCCGGTGCAGCTACTAAGGAAGACGAGTGAGAGTTTGTTCCACTACCGTTTTCTTTTTTTCTAAATGAGCGTGTTACATCTTACACCATATCATCACTTTAGCAAAAAGTGAGATAGTGGTCTATTCTAAAAAGTGGTAATTTTTTTAAAATATCTATTTAAAAATAAAGATAAGCTTAAAAAATCTGGCGTGCTGAAATACTAAAACAAAAAGAAATTGTCGGCAACGCCCACCCGAGGCATGGCGCTCATTCTAAAGTTGATATCGCAAATCGCTGTTACAATGAATTACAATAGTACAAATGCCAATAAACGAGTATTTTTATCATTCGCAAAAGGATGTCACGTTGATAACGTTGTTTGTTACATGTCACAACGCCGTTGAAAACAAGAGTTATTTCGCAATTTGCTATATTCAGCGGTTAACGCGCGTAGATCTTAACCAAGGACCTTTTACTTCATAGTCTATGGCGATAAACATCTAATACACATTTGGAATAGCCTAGTCTAAACCTTAGCATCTATCTTCCGCTATTGTGTAGCCTTTGGTCTAAAGACAGTTTGATTCTTTGGGTAGGATGATAAAACTGGTTTATCTAATATATAAAATTTACATGTGACAGTGTTAGTTACCGTACTCCTCCGAAACGGCTTGACCGATTTTAATGAGATTTTGTATAAGTAATCAGTGGGTCTGAGAATCGGTTACTATCTATTACTATCTATAATTTATAAGGCAAAACAACGTTTGCCGGATCAGATAGTAATTTTATAATTAAGTAAATTATGTTTTTAAACACATGCTATAGTAAAATAATGTAATTGTGTAGCTACGATTGTTAATGCCTAATTTTTATATCTAACTCCATGATGAATTGTAATTAAGTATGATTTAAAAAAAATCTAACTAAAGCAAGATATTTTGGAAGTATGCGCTTCACTTCACTTCAAGAATTACAAATAATCTCACTTTTTATATCCTGAACTTAATTAAAGTATTTGGAATATTGATGTGACAGCGTTTGACCACAATCTCACTAGAAGGTAAGTGGTTGACACAAAATGTTTGAAACACAAAATCTAGATGATAATATAGAAGAGCCGGTAGGAGTGATCAATATAATAATCAGGTGAAGCTCCAGGCAAATTCAAAAGTTCAATGGTGACGATAGAAATTAACACCAGCCAGGAGGTAAATAACACTTCAATATCGAATCACCAAGACAACCCTAGATCTTACGTAGCATTCTTTAAGAGGATAGTCTCCATTCTCTTTTTCCATACAAACGTAGTTTAAATTTTCCTCCCACATTAGAGCAAATATGTTTATGCCATAAAACTTATATCTGTCATGTCATGACTATGCATCTACATTTTTATTTTTTTCATTTTATTATTTTTTTATTTTTTATTAATATTTTAATTAGAAAATAATAAAAATAAAAAGGTAGATGCATTGTCATGACAGATATAGGTTTTATGGCATAAACATATTTGCTCTAATGTCTTTATCCAGGGAGGAAAATTTAAACTACGTTTGTATGGAGAAAGAGAATGAAGACTATCCTCTTAAGACACCCGCCTACGTAGAGAGCTATTAACGAGGTCTAATTTGCTATTATTGTCACACCTATGAGACGCACACAGGTGTTCAGAGGTTATATATATACGGAGAAAGATACTGTATCTAGTGGCACATTGAATACTTGTTATAAATTTCGTGCCACTTATTAACATGGTAAATATTAAGTACCTAACGGGTACTTTATAAATATTTGTAATTCAGAAGACAGTCTACCAACTCTTTCTCCATACAAATGTAGTCGACTCTTTCCTCCCTGGACAAAGACATTTAGAGCAAATATGTTTATGCCATCAACCTATATCTACGATGACCATGCCCCTACGATTTCATTTTCTTTTCAGAATTGAAATAAAATTTAGAAAAATTTGAAAAATGAAAAAAATTGATATCGAACTAATGACATAAACATATTTTTTCTAATATCTTTATCCAGGGAGGAAAAAGTCGACTACGTTTGTAAAGTTTGTAAGGAGAAAAGAGAAGGTAGACTGTCCTCTTAAATACTTTCTTATCCTCACACTGGTATCACTTTTACGAGCATTATTGACAAACGTTTCTATATTGGTCAGGGTCGCTTTCAAAATGTCATGCAAAACGTAAAATAGTAGAGTAGGTATAGCTAAAAATATCTACTCGACAAGAGAACCGCACTGTTTGCCTAAAGTATGAACCTGTAAAAATAAACTGAAGTTTAAAAATATTTGCAAGAGAGTTTACTGAACTTTTTATTCTAATAACATAATAATAAATCAATCGGTTGAATTCTTTTGCAGTTTTTTCTTACTCATCTCATCATAGTTCTGGGAAAGATTTGCCCACTTCCGGATCTTGAAGAAAAAAACATCTAAATTATTTGATAGAGCCTATTTCACAAAAGAACTTACGCGGCAGTTGTTCTAGTTAAATATTTGTACGAATGTATGGGAGAGTTTTGTGTAAGTATATATGTATGTATAATATGTACGTACATATAGGATTAATTGAATTGATAGCGATGAGATATTGTAAAGAAAGTACTAGGTGTTAAGCTATTTCTATCCCGATATTCCGACAGGATCGGGTCTAATGAGAGTAAAATAGTAACAATTTAATAATATGGCAAAAAGTATATTAACAAAACACATTATGCGTTCCAAATATTAATACCCAAAGGTATTTGAACTGCTCTTTGCGATGCAAAAGGTTAGAATCAGTTCAGTGTCAGATAATAATGTACAAAGCGACTGCATAGCTAGCGAGCTGTCTGCGGAACTTCTTTATCGAATGGATTCTAAATGATTTGATACTGCCGAAACAGTCAGTCGTGCGCCGGCGCCAACGTCGAGCACGTGAATCAACGCTACCGACACAGTTATAAGAGCCTTATTCCAAAGACATCATGTCCCGTTCTGCCACTGGGTTTCCTTCCTGTGGAGTGTGAATCATGATGTACTACCAGCCAGAGTAGTAGCCGTTTTTCAGTAGCACGTAAACAGTCAATTTGACCACATGCGTCGGCTTGCAAGAACTTCGAGCGAAATGTGTATCGAAAATCGTAAACAAATTATAAATTTGCAGTAATGTTTCTGGTAGTGCACTGTGACCGAGAGTAAATACGGCAGAAAAATGGATTTGCTTGAGTTTTTACTCGTTTTTACTATGCTTTGGAAAAGTAAGTTTCATGTGTTTTTTGTCGTAATCCGAAAGTTGTTGTTTTTATTTATTCAATATCAATATTTTAAGTCGTATCTAATTAAATAATCTAAGCGCGTCTCGGGCAAATACCTGGCTGTGATGCAGAAGGATGCAGGTTCGTTACCCGTGGGGGATAATTACCTGTTGATCACTTATTTATTATGTCAAAAGAATACTTTTGTTGTTCTTTACAAAACAAATGTATGTATGTCAATGTAGTAATACCAATGTCTAATACACATAGTACAAGCCTGGTTGCTTAGTTTTAGTAAGGACTAGATGGAGCTGTGCACAACGACGTGTGATATTTATTTATTTTAAGGCAGCCTTGTGTCGGGCTTAGTTAAAAAACATAGTCCCAGGGTTGAGCTAAGCAAACACAATGTTATTTCCATACATTTTTGATACATTATTAGAGTACCTACTCACATATTTACTGGGTTATTTTCTTACTTTGACGTTTCGATTATGTTACAATTTAATGTCTTGCTCGCGAGGTGGCCAAGGACCGAGGAGCTTGAATGACGAGTACGATGTAATAATGTGTTCCAATAGCATTATAAAAAAAAACACTATTATTATGTCAAAATAAATATTGCACGACGTTACACACAGCGCAATTTAGGTCAAACTAAGCATTAGTCTTGTACTATGGGTACTAGACAACGGATATACTACAAATAACTTTAGGGTTAGAACCTAACTCTGGTTGGTGCAAATGGGGCTAAGAAGTTAAAAAGACAAATCAAGTTACGCAAGGTGTATCATCTGATTTTACACCATGCGGCTAAGTTAAGTTTCCAATTTAGGTATTGCTAGACATTCAATTCAGTAATGAGCACACGACACCCGGTCAAGGAAATCTAGTGGTAATAATAAGTAAGAAATTTGATTTATGTATTATGGAATCTACTTTCACGAATATAAATCCCATATTGGATTTAAGCACAAATGCACACAAATTAAAAAAAAAATATTTAAAGGTAAGATCGGGTTAAGACGTAAAATAACCACCTTGGCCTTTTCTTACGTAACTATAGGCGCCGTGTAGCCCCGGCATAAAATAGGGTTACCCAATCTCTTCCCGTGGGTGTCGTAAAAGGCGACTAAGGGATTTAGGGAAGACTAGCAAAAATTAAGTTCTCCTCGTGCAGTGCCGGATAAACAGCTTGGTCCCTAGAAGGGCTGATGTCAGGCAGGCGGCCGGCCGTAAAACTATTGCCAAATCTATTAGCAGAAGGTATGGTCTATGACGACTTACCTACTGCGCCAACTCCAAATATTTGGGGTTAAGCGGACTCCGGGCTCCCGAGAGGGGGAAAATCGCTCGGATGAGAGAAAAATAGAAATTAAAAAAATAAATAAAAAAAAAACATTTTTTTTCGTTCTGGACAGAAATTTTACACATTATTATTGAGTAACTCTGTCACTAGTCACAAGTAGTAGATTGCCAGTTCTGTAGCCTTTGTCAGGTCTTATTTTTGTGGTGTTATTTATAATTTATTTTACGTTAAAACAAGTGGAGTAACAAGAACAGGACAATTATCTTCTTTTCCTGCTCAAACCAAGGATAAATTACTGTGTTTCAAGGTTTTATTGTATTGTAAGTACCTTATCTATTATATTACACTGTATTATTGAAATTGACTATACAAGAAGACAGAAAATGCATCACGAGATAAGTCTACCTACTCTTTCTCCATACACTACCAACTCAGTTATTTAGAAACGAAATACGCAATTTGGTTTTTAATGCTCTAGGCATACATATGTACTAAATAAATAAATAAATGATTTATTTGTGCCACAAATACAATTAACAAATGAGTTTAGTTCCTTCATTTACAATAGAAAGTAAGGCAAGGTTGCACAGCTTACTTATCTACTAGAAATCGAATAAAAATACATCTTGAAAATTCACTCGCGGCGAGGCTTATAAGATCACATTTTAAAAGATGTGTTGTAAAACATAGATTTTAGCTACTGTTGTATTTGTAGTATAGATACAAAACAACAAAGTTCATTAACAAAATGTTATCTTAATTACACCCAAAACTGTTTGATTTTAACAAGTTATAAAAACTAGAAACATATGTTTCATTTGACATTGTGACCTTCTTCGGCCAGCAGAGTTATCAAAATGTATAATATAAAAATTTATCAGCTTCGAAACAAAGATAGCAGGAATTATATCAATGTAGTGTTGCATTTCAAATGTTACGAAACATTTTATTGACACTTACCCCCTTACTTATAAACGACGACTAAGTTTAGGTAATGTTTGTCACTGTCTGTTAACTTGTAAACTTGTAAAGACAAACGATACATAGTTTATGCAGCTGTTTATCAGTCAGGGGTTATACTTTAAAAACACCATCATAGTTCTAACTTCTCTTCCGATCGATATTTCCGGTTGCATCCCTCTCGGGAGCCCGGGCTGCGCTAAGCCCCAAATTGTGTTTTGTTATTTGGGGTCAGCACAGTAGGCAATTCATCATTGACCATACCTTATAGTTCCTGGACCTGAAATAACACATCTACATACATACGAGTTTCATGGTAATCGGTTCAGCGGTTTTTACGTGATTGAGTAACAAACACACACGCATACATACTCACAAACTTTCAGTTTTGTAATATTACTTAGTAGGATTTGACCCACCACGATATGAGTAACATAATCCTTTGATACGTAAATGACTTCTTAATCGATATCAGGACATCATTTGTATGGCGAGGGCACATCCGACATCCGTATCCTTAAATCATCTGACCAAAAAATACATAATAAATAACTTAGTCACCGCTTGATAATCATACATACACCTCGTCAGTATTAAAAATAATTTTATCTCGTCTTGAAGTAAAAATTAAAGGTACTAAGACTTCATAGATTGTTTTAGCGTTCCGTACCCAAAGGGTAAAAACGGGTCCCTATTACGTGACTTCGCTGTCTGTCTGTCTGTCCGTCCGTCTGCCACCAGGCTTTATCTCATGAACCGTAATAGCTAGAGGTTAAAATTCTCACAAATGATTTACTTTTGTAGCCGCAAATACTAAAAACAAAATTGGTGGGGAGGTAGCTTAGAACAAGGAGAGAGAAGGATATAAAATAAAATATCTAACTGTCTTCTTTTTTCCCTCCAAGGCGGAATAAAGTTTTTTTAGTAGTGGTAGGGTAGGGTGGTAGCAGTGTAGGGTTCTAGGGTTTTTTTTTATTTAATGGGCAGGACAACGTCTGTCGGGTCAGCTAATGCATTTGAAATATTGTGTGTACAATAAAGAATTTATACATCCATTCAAGGATGTGATAATACGATTGGAATTCGATAAATCCGAATGATATATTATCTGTTTCATTACGATTAGACGACCTCCGAATTGATTAGATACAGCCTTCATTACGCCTACAAACGTGAAAGAATTTAGAACCAAGTTCTGCTGTGTAGGTACCTTAGGAGCTTCGCTGTTGCCCACATGAATTAGATTAAAAACTACAAGCATTTAATGGCCCATTGTCCCATATAAAGAAACATTGTGTGCCATTTATTGTTATTTTTATGGACATTATTTTGGTTTAGTCTTGTCGCGACTAATTGTTTAAAACTTCCTAACTTAACGTTTTGACTATTATGTAACAATAGACAGACATGGTCGCAAGGAGGTAAATCTACACTAGTATTAGAAAGAGGAAAGATTTGTATATTTGTGTGTGTGTGTGTCTCTGTTTGAAATAAATAAAATCATAAACTACTGAACCGATTTCATTCTTTCACCAATAGAAAGCTACATTATCGAGGAGTAACATAGGCTACTTGTGATCCCGATATTCCCCTGGGATAGGGATTC
Organism: Idaea biselata; assembly: GCA_958496205.1. Taxonomy (NCBI): domain Eukaryota; kingdom Metazoa; phylum Arthropoda; class Insecta; order Lepidoptera; family Geometridae; genus Idaea; species Idaea biselata. Next base: position 16,642,328 of record OY292405.1, on the reverse strand, counting down.
CCGATATTCCCATTACGCGGAGTAACAAACATATCTACTTACACACAAACTTTCACCCTTATAATATTAGTATGGTGACTATGTGGAAACTCCATTAGATTACCTAGTAGTTAAACGTTCCTAGAAACGTACATAGGTATAGTTCTTGATCTATTTGCGTGATAACGGCCTCACTACATTTTATTAATGAAAGTTGATTAGCGACAAATAGGATAGGTGTAGCTCAGTAAAAGCTAGACTAGTTTCACTAATTAATTTCATTGGAAAAAACATATGGCATCCAGCGGTCTCGCTTGCGTCCTGTTACTGTGTGAATTTGTTTTGAAAATTTTATAGTAAATTTAAGTTTAAGTTGGTATAGACGTTAGGGTACTGACCCAAAGACGCGAGTTCAAGCCTCGCCGCAAGCACAGTCCGCAAGTGAGAATTTTTAAATGCTATTTTTCCTTGAAAATAAATTTTCTAAATAAAATAGCCTTGAGCTACATACAAAATTAAAATAAATTTATAATAGTAAAATATCCCAAATGTCTTTTTTATTACAGTTGTATGTTCTTATGAGTCCCGGCTAAGTCTTAAAAAATCAATGAAAATATCGGATATTACCTCTTTATAATATAAGTATAGCTATCAAATCGGTTTTGAGCAAATAAATAATTAGCCCGTTAATTTGTCCCACTGCTGAGGAAGGACTTTAAGAGGATAGTCTCCATTCTCTTTCTCCATACAAGAGAGGGAGGAAAATTTAAACTACGTTTGTATGGAGAAAGAGAATGGAGACTATCCTCTTAACAGGGATGGGATATGGCAGTAAGACGCCACGAGAACCTACTCCGGATTGGCGAATTTCACATGCCTTTGGACCGTGGTGAGGAAATTTCGGTTCCCTTACGAACCCTTGTTGGTTTCGGTAAAAACTTTCGAAACTTAATTATTAGTCAGATTTAGCAAAATCTAGGTGAATGGAATGATTGTGTGAAAGTAAGCAAGTATATGAGAACGAGTATGTTTATTTGTTACTCCGTCACGCAAAAACGACTAAACCGATTGGGTTGAAACTTGGTATGCAGATAGCCGGAGTTCTGTATTAACACATAGACGTTTTATTCCCATATTCCCCAGGATCGAAACTCAGCAAGTATGTAATAAAATGTACCTACTCAGAGAGACTAGTTAGAAATTACGAACTCACAGGATGTCTGCTTTGACTTAAGATGATGACTTATATGACTCCATTTCCTTGCAACATTTTACTTTAGCATAGGAATATGTGTTCAATATGAAAACCACAACGAAAACAAGAGGATTGAGGAAGAGGAGTTCATTGGTATAGGTATTTTAGAATTTAGATAGACTAGCTGACCCGACAGACCTACCTACTACTACCCTATCTTGCTACTACCCAACCCTATCACTATAGATGATGATGAAAAATAGATAGTAGCATATTCTCAGACCTACTGAATATGCATAAGTATAAAATTTCATAAAAATCGGTCAAGCCGTTTCAGAGAAATATGGTAACTAACATTGTGACACGAGAATTTTATATTTAAGAAAGAAGATTCATAAGCGGGAGAGACAATTAAACATGTTTTATACCTACTCATATGAACAAGTGTGGGAAGCGCTCAAGTTATTTTTGAAAATATTTGGCCAGTTCAATCAAAAAGTCGTTATTAATTTAGGCAGCAGTTAGCCATTTTTGGTCTGACTGAGTTAACAACAATAAAAACAATTGTATTCATTATTTATAAATCATATTTTTTCGCTAATTTATTTACCTATCTATACCTAAAAGGCTTTGTCCTGACTGACTCACTAATCAACGCACAGCCTAAGCCGCTGATAGTAGAGAGCTGAATTTTGAAGACTGTGTTCTTAAAAATGATAATTCGTAATGAAGGTATCCGATAAGAACTGAGTTTTTAAAAAATCCCCAGGGTTCGGCATTTATGTGGGTGATACCGTGGGATACAGCTAGTCTGTCCATAAAGGGCGTAGACGCAGAGGGTATAAATCGTTTTAAGTCATGTTTTAAATACAACAACTACACTAATAATAGTGTTTGAATTAAACAGGACAAAGACTATATTATAATATTATTACAGGTGCTACCCATTAGGGAAACATCGGGTTCATTAGTTAACCAAACGAAAGGGTTTTCGAGCTATTTTAACCCAACTATGATATGATAACAAATGGTTTAGTTGGAAATAGCATATTTTAAAAACAATCTTTGTCTCGTAGTTTTATTCGCGTGGATTCCATGAAAATAATGAGTTTACGGAATGCTTTCCTAGTCCCGAACTATTGATTACTTAACAATTTATCAAAATCAATTTAGTAATTTTAAGTGAGGAGCTACAACCATATACACACACGCATACTTAAGTGGTTTCAAATCCCATGGAAAACATTTACTCCCTTACTTATAAACGATAACTAAGTTTATGTAACGTTTGTCTCACTCTGTTGACTTTAAAACTTCATGTCAACTTCTGTTTACAATTAAGGGGGTGTCTATTCTATTCTATTCTAAATTTAGGAAGTTTTTACTGAAAAATTAGAAAGAAGGGCCGGATCTTGATCCACTGTCGTCTTCCTTTTTTAGATGAGCGTGTTACATCTTAGACCATATCATCACTTACCATCAGGTGAGATAGTGGTCATATATCGTGTGTAACCCTGTGGCTACATTATCGCGATAACGCGAAGATTTGCGTTGTCGCGACACGTGTGACTAAATAATTCATCTTACAGCGATGTTTTAGATTATCGCGACGTTACGAAGATGTGGCCAAGATCGGTGGTCGTAGATCGCACTAAGTTTTTATCGCGACAACGCAACACTAGTCTTTGCGACTCAATGTAGCCTTAGCCATAGCTTAAAAAAATATTTTTTCAATTCTGAAATTCCTTATGATGTTTTATTACATTTTATTTCTTTAATTGTTATAGTATCAAACGGGATCCGATGCTACACCTGCGTCCCGATACGGGACGACTACAGCAATGAGGGTCTATGCGAGCACTTCGATTACAGCGAGAGATTCGTCAAGAACTGTGAATATTCGACCATGTGCCATAAGAAGGCGACAACTAAGACCTACAGTAAATTGTATAATGGTAAGAGAAATTGACTATTTAAAGTAATTTGGAAACACGCCTTTAGAGGAAAGGATACCTTATTCAACTTATTTTTCATACAAACCTAGTCGACTGTTTTCTCACTGGTGGAAGACATTAGAGCAAATACATATGTTTATGTCATAAATATATTTTCTCTTATGTCGTCATTCAGAGAGGAAACAGTCGACTACGTTTGTACAGTTTGTATGGAGAAAAGAGTAGGTATCCTTTTCCATTAATATGAATGTCTCTATACGCCAGCCCGTCGGCGTCTATATACGTCTGTCCGGCTGCTCCGGCCTCAAAATCTTAGCTGTAATTTTTAAGGCCAGGCGGCTGTTTCGCTAGGGTTGTGTATCATACTCATACCGCGATTTCTTTCTACAAAACACTAGTCACCGTTTCGGGCGAAGGACTAGGCCATACATAATTTATAACCAAGTTTTATGATTGGCTAATATGCGTTACTTACCTATACTAAGCTAAGCGTGAAATAGTGAGGTGATTTGCGTCACAGTGAGTCGTTCTTTTTGGTGGAACTTCGTATGGTAGGGGAGGATACTAGTGATATTTTGACGCCTTTAGATTAGTCTATTTGTTTATATAAACAGCTTTTTAATGTAGGTACCTACTGCTTAAGTAGATTTCTCTTCTGTTTTCACGTTCAGTCAATCCTGATGAAGAGACCTGTAAAGGTCTTGAAATGTTGAGCATTGAAATAATGCCAAAAGTAATAAACACTACGCTATCAGAACCGAAAAATGAGTTTAATTTCAATTATGCTTAAGTTTAAGGCAGAAACACTTGCAAGCGCGTATACTATTTGGCGCATTACTTATACAAAAATGTTCCAAAAATAAACTCAAGACAAGTACTCACTCATCAGTGTACGAAAAATTTGGACAGATGGTAATATACGAGGCATTTAGTAGGTATATTTTGTAAATTAACCACAGCTGTTTCGAAGAATATTGTACGAACCATCGAGTGGTGGCAATGACCTATGCTCCGACCTTTTTGGGTGCAGGCCGGCCTTAATCAAAATCGCCGATATCGATGTTAATTAAAGAAAACAATGAAACTGCACCCTTTTGCGAGTTCGGTGAACGTTCTTTATGAATAATAAAACCTAAGTAGCTAGTAATAACCAATTTGATTAGCCAATAATGGAATTATAATTAGAAATGTTCACAGTTTCGTAAGTTACTAAACTCCTCACATTTCTTAAAATACTTAAATGTTAAGATTTGAAATAAAAATTGTATTGTAAAGTTAAAGACATTAATGCTAATATCCATCTTCTATATCTATAAAATGCTTTGTCCTAAAACCTAAGCCGCTTCGTAGCGAGCTGAAATTTGGAGACTGTATTTTTTATACAATGACGCGGTTTAGCCCGCACAATTCCATTCCGTGAGAATTTTTAAAAATCCTTTCTTATCGGATGCCTAAATCATATAAGGAACACACTCTCCAAATTTCAGCTCCCTACTATCAGCTGTTTAGGCTGTGCGTTGATCAGTCAGGACAAAGCCTTTTATTATAAACATATTTAATAAATAAGGCAAACCAGAACAAATATTTATGTACCTAATTAACAATAACATTGCTTTTGGCAAATTCCGAGTAATATTTTCATGATTAATTTCAGGATTTTGTGTCAAATTCTAAATGATTTAAAAGGAAATTGATTTTGATTCTGAGTCATGTCTGTCGGTATTATTATCAGTTCCTCTCAATGTGTTAAATGGGTAATGGAATGACTGAGTGATGAGTGGCTACTACTTACGTATGAGAGAAGCGCATGGTTTAATTGCCTAATGTTTGCCAGATCCATTTAATGTTACTCATTGAATGCCTTCGAATGCAGATTTTTCAAACGTATGTATGAACAATATTAAGCTATTGCATAGCTTTTATCGCGGGTTTTGAGCTTTGAATGAAGAAATTTCGTAACGAAAAAAACCTAACACCCCCCCACTCCGCCTACCATGGCAACATGGTACAAAATAAATAAATAATTATAATTGCATAAGTTGAAAAAAAATGCTATGCAATAGCGTTACCGCGGCAGTCCCCGAGTGCCACACGTTTTTTTTTAATGTATTTAGCAAGTACATTTAAAAAAATACTTATTGTGATTTTTTTTTAATTTGAAAGTTGCCGGGTACAAATTTGAAAGTATTTATTCAAAAGCATGTATGTATGAGACAATACATTTGAAGGCGCTTCATCACATAAAAGAGTTTGTGAAATTCATTCGTGTGATAAACAGATAAATGGGAAAGAATTTCGAGATGAGAAAAATGAGATACTTTTAACATTTATGCTCGATAAATTCCGTGGTTTCACCCTGTGTGAGTTCCCAAAAACCCTTTGGATAGATGGATAAAAATGTTTCCGATAAAAATCTTTTTTTTTTCTTTAAATTTCAGTAACAATAGTAACACGAGGCTGCGCCAGTCAAACCATGAACGGTGACCAAATCAAAGTGAACGGTAAATGGCAATACGTAAACCGAATACACGAAGACGCCTACATCGAAGGCTGTATTCCGAACCCTAGCGGTGATGTGAGAGAAACTAAGACTGTCAACTGTTACTGCAGAGGTGATCTGTGTAATAGTGGTAGGGTTATAGGGTTTAATTTTATACTGTTGGTACTAGGTATTGTGTTGCACGCTTGTAGGTAATGTGGGCCCATGTTTCGCTTCGCTATTTTAAAATCGCATAGCGAAAGCACAGAATATCTAATCCAACAGAACAACAGCTTCATACAAGCCCGCGGCGTAGATACTTCACTACATGCGGAGCGATGTGTGCGTGACCTCTCTCACCGACAGTGTGCCGACGGGTTCACGTACGTGAAGCAGAGTAGGCGCTACGGGCAGCCTCGGCAAACTCGAGTTGAAAACGGTGAGAAGTCACGCACACATAGCTGCGCATGTAGTGGAGATCTTACCGCCGCGCGCTTGTTCTGTTGGATTAGATATTCGGTGGCGAAAGTATGACTTTTCTTTTGCAAATACATACTGAAACATCTAGACCAGAAACAAAAATCTGTATATTTTCGTTTTTTAATTTCAGACTTTTATCTGTAGTTTTGGTTCCTTGTATTTGCTATTTTATCTTTAGACTGGTGTGTCAAATCGTAGTCTACAACTAAAAACGAAGTATAGACCACAGAAATACTTAATCCACGATAGGAATCACATCCCTAACCTTCTACGTCGCAAGTCCACCTCGCCATAGAGGTTGTTTGTCCACTAACTATGACAGTCATAGCGAAGCGATTTAAGGGACATATTTAATTAGATTAGACATTTTTAGTTAAATTCCTCCGCTTTTGAAGTCGAGAAAGATCGGTTTTAATTTAGAAATAATGTTGAGCTTAATAAATTGAGCATGAACTGTTATGGTGCTAAGTAAGTTAGAGTTGCTAATGGTGGCGATGCATTGCCGAATGGTCCTGATTGTAATGTGCAGAAACATTTTTTGTTTCGGTTTTCGCGATGTTGTTTTGAAATACATAATAAAATCTTAGTCTACACGTGAGCAAGAGGGCTGCAAAGACTTCAAAACGTCGGGCGTTGAAAAATACTTAAGAGGAAAGTCTACCTACTCTTTCTCTATACAAACATAGTCCAGAAAGGAAACAGTCGACTACGTTTGTAAAGTTTGTATGTGGAAAAGAGTAGGTAGAAACGAGTAAGTAGGTAGTAGAAAGGGGAAAACCCTTAAGTAATAAAATAAACGCGATTGAAACCGCCAAAGGAATTTTATTTCTGTGCTTGGTTCTTGGCCTAGTGATTTCAAGATAAATTGCAATGCTGACAAGACAACACAGAGAATAAGATCAAAGTAAAACCATTTTATGTAGGTGCTTCAAACCTGGTGGTTTGAATAGTGACAGAGGCCGCATCGTGTTCCTACTGTGTGCCTTGAGAATTAGGATCAATGACAATGTATGTGTTTGTTCAGATGGGCAGTTCGCGTATTTAAATTGTCTAAAATTTCATTTCGATATCAAGTTTCAAATTCGCATTCGATATTTTCGACGGTTTCGATTCATTTTTAAGTCAATAAAGTCTCTAAACATTATTTCTTAGTATTTTCCACAGTTAGAAAATACTGCTTTTAAAGAAATACTATAAAAAAAATCGTAAATGCTGGGACTCGAACCTGCGACAACTGGTAATCCGAACCAGCGTGATTGCCGCTACGCCACGGATAAGTTTCCCGCCAAGCCGAAATTATAGGAGCACCTCCTCGTATTCTTGCGAGTAAGGCCTCGTAGCGACATCTACCGGCGAACTTTACAGTTCAAACTTGGCTCGTAAGTTTCTATATTACAAAGAAATTATTACGATATAAGATGGCTCGTCCCAAACATCTAATCAAATATCTAATATTTCCTAAGTGTGGTAAACAGTGTTTACCACACTTAGGAAATATTGCATCAATCTATACTAGTATCATAAAGCTGAAGAGTTTGTTTGTTTGAACGCGCTAATCTCAGGAACCGCTCGTCCAATTTGAAAAATTATTTCAGTGTTGGATAGTCCATTTATTGAGGAAGGCTATATTATATTTTCAAAAAGATTAGGCGGACGAAGTCGCGGGTACAGTTAGTAATCCAAAAAGTCTGTCTGAATAAGCACTTAGAAGTAACAAATTCAAAGAGAACTTGATTTTACTAGTCATACTATACTAAGATTTGTATTGTATAGTTAGAACGCTAAATCTTCTTCTTCTTCTTTTATTTAGGTACGTCTATGTTTAAATTTTAAGGTATTTCAAGTGTCTACTACGCCAAATAATATTAATAATACTGAATGTAAAAATGTACTTTAAAAGAAGTACATTTGTAATTATTTTACAGTTAAATTAAATAATATTTTTGAATTCTCAATGTACTTAAATGTTAAAAATTAGTTAAAAAATGTAATTATAAAATAAATCATTCCTGTATTTCGCTTTCAATTTTGTTTTTATTCAAATGTCTTGGATACTCTGGAGCACAGTTTTCAGTTTAGTTTCATCAAGTAAGTATTTCTAATAAATCTACTTAATAAAACGCAAGTGTAACTGACTGACTGACTGAATGATGGACAACGTACAGGCTAAACGGCTGGGTGTAGAGACTTGAAATTTGGAACATAGGTTCTTTAGGAGTTGAAAGTGAGCACTAAGAACTGGTTTTTGGAAATTCCACCCCTAAGGGGGTAAAAATGGGGAAAAACGTTTGTATGCAACTTCGTAACGGCTTGACATAGAAACTCGAAATTTGACATAGATATTGATATGGGGTAGTAAGTGAATCTCTAAAATTTATTTTTCCAATATTCAACCCCTAAGAGTGTTTAATTGGGGATGAAAGTTTCTATGGGAATTTATTCAAAGAGACTTTGTAACTGTTTTCGGGGGTACTATCCGAAGCCCGACGGGTTTCGGGTTCCCATCTTGTAATAGATAAATGTTTGACACGAAGGCCAATGGTTTGTTTTGTCAAACCACTGGCTTTCGTGCCAAACATTGGCAGTAAAAGATTAAGTACTTCTGATGTCAAACAAACATTAGAAGTATTTTTTTTTAAGTTACCACATGTCGTGTAAATTGCGTTTTTGAATCACGGTCTCTACTAAGATTTGATGACTCATGAATTCATGATCCATATTTCACAAGTTACTTATGACAACTGTTTTCAGTAAATCACCAGTGACTTATCATTTTAATCGTTACAGAATGCGGATCTATTATTTTATTATATAGTTTCGGAGGACTTATTTAATATTGTCAATATATTCGTAACCACGTAAGTACTAAATATATGAGCGAAGGTACCAAATAGGTACTAAATAATGAGCGTAGTTTGGTGTAAATCTGTTGCGTGGTCCGGCCAAGCCGACGGGCACGAGCGAGACGAAGGATAAATTTTCGTTAAATACATACAAAACAGCATTTAAATTGACATAATGAGGTCTAATTTCAGTACAAAAAGTCACCTATTGCTATTTCTTTCGCTATATAACAGCTCATCTATTTCTGTTCCTCTGTCTACGGTGTATTCCGTGTAACCAAGTGTAGGATCTGCGAATTTGTATGCCGGAGACACTTTTTGAAGTCAGTCCAGAGTAGGGCTCAGAACTGACTTCAGAGTAAGCTGAGCCTCAGAGTTTGCCGTCGTAGTTGAATGAACGATTCGTCCACCACGTTCGTTCGTTCGATTCTCTACCACGTCAATGTACCAGTCATTAAGAATTCATATTCAAATAAAACGGAGAAACATTTTTCAATGAAAAAAATGTTTCTCCGTTTTATTTCATTTCGAATGAATATTTTGGAAAACCTTGCGGTGGGGCCCCTTTAAAAGTAAAATCTTAATCCGAATAATATCGATATTAAGGTAGATAACTAAATTACTCATAATTTATTTTGGTATTAAGTTTGTATGGAAATGGTAACAGTCGCCACGTCCTTAAGTCCGAAATTCAGAATGACTGGGTCCTGTCGGATCTAGCCTTTATTCTTATTGCAATAGTACTCACATTCGCGTGGTTTTCGACGAGACACAGGAACACAACGTCCTCCCTCAGAAGACGCACGGCGCCGTGGAGCGGCTGCGTCGTTTTACTCTTCAACATTCGGTAGAGAAGCGCTGATGACATGTGGGCGAAATCTTCACCTGTCAAGTTAACACACGAATAAATTAATAAAAATATTATAAACTCGAAAGTAACTCGTCTGCCTGTTACGTTATTATCACGCCTAAAACTCCGTTTTTAGGGTTCCGTACCCAAAGGGTAAAAACGGGATACTATTACTGAGGCTTCGCTGTCTGTCTGTTCGTCTGTCACCAGGCTGTATCTCATGAACCGTAATAGCTAGGCAGTCAATTTTTTTGCAGAAGATGTATTTCTGTAGCCGCTACAACAATAAATAAATCAAATATTTAAGAGAGGCTCCCATACAACAAACGTGATTCAGGGACAGAAAAACGCATTTTGACTACTAAAGCCATCTAGTGATGTGAGTGATAGACTTTCGCTGGTAGTAAAATAAATTTTACCGTTTGCGTTGCGTTCACGGATTGGTTGGTCCAGTGTTTATTTTAGGGTACCATACCCAATTGTGATAGTGGTACGGAACCCTTCGTGCACGAGTCCAACTAGCACTTGGCCGGATTTTTGGTATAGAGATAGATGGGACCTTGAAGAAGGACATAGGCTCCTATTGATCCCGATATTCCCGCGGGATTGAGACTAACGAAGTTGCATTCGCAGGATGCCGTTAGTAATAGTAATTTTTATTTTGCTTTAAAACAGTTTAATAAATCAACCTGAATAAATGTGAAAGATAAATCATGCTGTAGGTAATAAATAATTGACATAATAAATAAATAGTATGAACTATTGGTGGTGGTAATGACAAAGGTGGTACCTAAGTCATTTAACAGTAAGGAAATATAATTGTGAAGGATGTAAAACACATAATATATAGAATTTCACTATGTCGAGCGTTATGGACTAGTGGTTAAAGTCGATTGCCCGGCATGGGGCAGACGCAAGTTCAATTCTCATGTCTTGTATGATTTTTCCAAAATATTACCTGTGAGGTCATCCCAATGCGCTGATATTAGTCCAGAACAGTGTTCCTTCAGAGCTGTGGCACCAATCTCGTCTGCCGCAGAATAATATTTTACACAGGTTCTGAAAAAAAAAACAAAGACCTTTTTTAATATAAATCACAATGGACAGAACAATAAATCAACTGTAGTAAGTATATATTTAACTATTGGGTGATTGATAAATTTAGAGGGACTTTTTTTAGAACTTAGATAACTCTGTTAAAAAATATTTTTTACAAGGAGAAATACATCATCAAAAATCCTCCCATTACAGGATTCGAACCTGTGCCCCTCGCTTGCCGGGCGAGTGCGCTACCGCTGCGCTACACGGGAACCCACGTGTCATGGTGAATTTTTGATTATGATCTCTCACTGTTAACCGACTAAGGCTTGGTTTGAACGCCATCTACCATTCCAGTTTTACAACTATTGACTAGCTCAGATGGTTATCTTTACAGTTAACGCTTCCGACGTGAGATGTCGTTCTTTCTCCTATTTAATATTTCTTATGTTTTTATTGCTCATTGCTCATAAATTTTATCTTTTATGGTTTTGCAAAGGTTTAATTAAATGAATCACCCAATCGCATGGCATCATGAAAAGTCAATTATAACTTTATCCTTGTTTAGGATTAGGTAAGTTTCAGATTTTTGAGAAAGTACCTAATATTGGCTAAGTTTCGCCTTTTTTTTTACCTCAAGGATCGAGACAATAGTGAGCTTAGTGACAATAGTTATTTTCAAATATTTGTAGTGAAAAGGACCATGTAAAAAATTATATGCAAATTAAAAAGCTTACCTTACACCAACAGTAGCAATAAGTGCCTGTTCACACTTGTTAACCAAGCCGTGAAGTTTGAAGCTGGCTGCAGACTTCATCAGATGCATTGCAAACAAATCCCCTCTTGATAGGTCTACCACATCAGTGTACAACCACTTCAGAAGACCAGCCCCAACGTCGTCAGGGAGACTTGTCCAATCTGGAAGTAGATATGAAGCTATGAGTTAACCGGATGAAAGATGATTAACAAAAAAACTATCAAAATCGCTTCATCCGTTTGTGAGCTATGATGCCACAGACCGATAAATAAATAAATTCTGTAAACAACACACAGCATCATCTAGCCCCATGGTAAGCTTTTAAGCTTGTGTTAAGGTGACTAGACAACTGATATAATTACTTTTATTTATTTATTGTTAGTAAATAAAATTAAATGAAAACCTCAAACTTATAACACCCTTATTTTTCCATGATGTGGCTCCTGTCTAACTAAAATTACCTAATTTAAAGTTGTGTTGCGTTTTCGAAATGCTGATATGAAATTCAAATGTTTTGTGACAATAATTTACGAGATTTAATTTAAATGCCTCATATAAGATGATGGTAGGGGCTTTCACTATCTTTAACACTAGGTGAGCCATATTAATAGAACTACAGGTCTAGATTGCATTTGTAGATAATTATAGATTTAAAATAACTCAATGTGTTGGCAAGTGGGTTACACTGGCCCCTGGTAAATCTAGTTATCTACAAACGCGATCTAGACCCATAATCCTAATAATAATAACAAACTGAAATCATGTAAGTTTAAAAAGTGTGAGCCATATTATGTTGTGTTTATCTATTATCTATTACTATTATAAAGCGGAAGAGTTTGTTTGTTTGTTTTTTTGTTTGTTTGAACGCGCTAATCTCAGGAACCACTGGTCCGATTTGAAAAATTCTTTCGGCGTTTAATAGTCCATTTATTGAGGAAGGCTATAGGCTACTTTTGATCCCGATATTCCCACGGGATCGGGACTTACGCGGGTGAAACCGCGGGACGCAGCTGGTTAAATATATTTAGATCTTTAGAAGTAAAATTGTACAGATGCAATAAAAATAGCAAAGCCAAGTTAGTCTAAAGCTAAATTGCATTATTTTGTGTTCAACATTATAGTTACTAAATTTGAATACCTGTCTCTAAACTTAATTTTCTCAGAAACAGTTCAGTCGTACACAAATATTTCTCAAATGTTAGGAGGGTTCATACAACCCATTTCATGTGTTTGTACTGCGTGTAATAGATACCAACGTTCTTACCAAGTTCTTCCAAATTCTTCAAGGCATCTTCATTCCAATCGTCCGACCGAGCATTCAGCACAAACTTGTGCCCCGGCATCGACTTGCTCTGCAGCTTGATGCTGATATCAGAGTACGTATCTCTCCCGTACAGCGTAGCTACGGTCATGAGTAGTCTTGCAACGAAGCTAGTCTCACTCAAGTCCCCAGCAGACGCCGCCGCTAAAGTGTATTTCCTTTCCAGCTCAGAACAATGACTCTGTAGTTTCCCATACTCTTCTTTCAGCAGCGCTAAGTGCTGCTGAAGCTTTGTCACTTCGCTCGAAGCTGAAAACAACATAGTTTCACGAAACACCGCCCACAATCACAAACAAGTTTAGTAAATTGCTTTGTTTACGTCTACTCACCCATGACAGCGGCTGCGGAAATTGATGATGATTTACTCGGAAATGTCCTTTTAGATTACTTTCTCAGAAAATAAAGCAACTCATTCGGAAAACAAGACTTGTAAACGAACGTGCAAAATGTTTTTTGCCAGCCTTTCATTCGAGTTTTGAGAAATTCGAGAAATCGAATTGAATTGACAGTGGTACAAATTGACAGTGATTAGTGACAGCTTCAGAAATAAAAAAAAATCGTTTTAGCCAACATAACGGCACTAATTATAGGGTAAGAACAAAATTTAAAATAAATATACCTGCCATCGCGTTTATCTAGGAGTCACAGGTTCGGAACGCATCACTGATAGCTTTTGTTGATATTTTTGCCGTGCAATGCCTTAGTACATAAAAAAAATATGTTAAACGTCACTGTCAATGTCAAAAGATTTAGGTCACCTACGGTAGATGTCGTTGCTTGCTTTCATTATTTATTCTATTTTCGAAGATAACCTTCAAGTGATTCTGTCAATAATTTTAATGATAACAAGAGAAGAATTGAATTTTATCATCATTTGTTAGTTGTAGAGTGCTGTTAAATTTAATAACATGAATTCTGTTAAAAAAGTATTGAATCTAAGTTCGTCGTTACAGAAAAGTTCGAGGTATTGTACGAGGTCCGGTGATAATTCGGTCCGGTTTACGATATACTAGAACATTTTGCGTTATAAATGTTTTTGTAGGTTGTTATCGACTTCGAGTGCGAGACCGAACGCTGACGATGGCTGGCTGTCGAAGCTCTTGGTGCGAAAGATCGAGCCGACAAAGGAATCCCACAGTCGCATGCTTAGTGACAAGGAGATTGTGTACGCTCTCCATACACACAATATAAGGCCGGACTCCACGGACAAATACCTGAATAACTAGTACGTACCTATATTTATATAGTTATTATGTAAGAACGCCGGTCAGCGGATGGTTTGCAGTACAAAATAGATATATACTTAACTACCTAGTTATGCAACAGTCTGTAAATAGATCAGTATTGGATGATTGAGGTAATTGACTCTAACTGTTGACAACAATGTTATCTAAGACCTTGAACTTTGGTAATTGTCTGATTATTTATATGGCTTCAATTGGACTGTAACAATCAACCATGAGAAAAATGTTTATTATTCCATCATCTAGAACTGATAAAGCTAAGAACCACATTATATATATGAAATACTTATCAACTTTGATACAGATAACATACTAAAACTTCTCTGACTATGTCCCATACACCAACAACATACTTAAACTTTTGAAATAAAATTAGTCACTTCTAAATTAATTAAAAAAATGTTAAATTTTATATCCAATTACCTAGTATAATTTATAACACAGAATCTGCTTACCTTTAGAGGTACAGAACCCTAAAAAGTGACTTATAATAAGGTCAACTGCATTCAATAAGAAATATACAAAAAAAAAAGTACCTATTCATTTATTTATTTCCAAAAACTACTACTGCTATTTTTACAGGATCCCCCAATGCAACAGAGTACAAGAGTAAAAGTAACATTAACAAGCATTATTTATTATCACCAATGCTATCTTAAGTTTTCTACACTTATACAGGGTGTTTCGAGGAGGGGGTATTAAGCTGAAAGGGGTTTGTTATAGAGGTCTAGGCGAACCACTTTTGTTCTACGACTTTTGGAAATTCAAACTTTTTTGCGAAAATTTTGAAGTTGTATCACTGAAAACAGCTGTTTTTTGTAAATAAAGGCAATTAATGTACAGATTGTAGTGGTCCAAATTAAATAAAAGGGCACCTTAAGGCCAATGACCTCAAACTCTAAAACACAGCTGATTTTCACGCAAACTTTAAACTCAACATTTTTGAAAACTACTTCGAATTTCCAAAAGTTGTAGAACACAAGTTGTTCGCCTAGACCTCTAGAACAACCCCCTTTCGGCTTAATACCCCCTCCTCGGAACACTGTGTATATTAGTTGCTATGGTTTGTATAACTAAGAATTCATCTATCTTTTTTCCAGTAAAACATCAGTTGCATTTGTAGAATCCCAAAAAGCGGAGCTCGGCTGTGAGCTGGTCGGATCATGGACAGTTTCCGTAGGAGATATGGATCAAGCACTGCACTTGTGGCGTTATGTTGGAGGATTCGAGAAGATTGATAAGGCTAAAATCATGTTTAGAGAGAATCCTGTAAGTAAATTTGCTAAAATATTATTAAATAATAGGGTATTTACCATGTTTAAATTTGTTATTTAACGGAGCTCGATATTTCGCCAGTAATTTCAAATGGCTTGTTCAAAAGACTGTTACATTGTAAACATGGTAAATACTCCGTTACTTAATAATATTTGTAATGAAAATGAATATGTAAGTTTATAATCGTAAATTTGCTAAAGTATCCATACTTTTTTGAACTTTAAACTAAGGCTTCTAACAATTCCTTTACCTAACACGGCTCATGTTAGAACCATTAGTGTCTATTGCTCTCTAAGACCAATTATTTACGTAAACCGGACGTCATACGCACTCTCTCACGAAGATTGCTTGCATCTTCCATAGAAACATCATTCCTGTGTCGAGCGGCGCGAACCGCATGACGAACGCTAGCCGCTCCGCCGCCCGACACAGGAGTGATTGTTTCTACACGAGATGCATGCAATCGTCAATTGACAATAGGATGCGTATGACGTTCAGGTTACGTGGACAATGGGTCTAAGGGTGCTTAACTATGTTTGCGCAGCTCTCTCTACTAAAATAATGTAGACTTGAGCAGTACGCACGGCGAGTACTGTGGCCATACGGCACGATTTCTTTATCCTTCTGCCACACTATTTTTTCCCTAGAGGCGCTCATTGACCTAGCTGCACCTGCCGATCTTGCTCCCATCTCCATACCATCTCCGTACCATTGCGGACCCATCTCTTCATACCCTAGCTGGTTATAGCTTGGGACGCTATAACATATATATGTTGCTTTGGTACGAGGTAGCTCTTCTTTAAGAGAACCGAAACTAGCATTTGGGGACACAATCTGTCTATAACTGATCCCTGATGGTACCCCTCCGGGGTGTCCTGACGGTACAGCGGACCTCTCTCTTCATACCATTGCTGGTCATAGCTGGGGACGCTATAACATATAATATGCATAGGTTAGAGGAATGGGTTTCCAACCGATCTTGCTTGCCGAGGTAGCTCTCCTTTAAGAGAACCAAATCTAACATTTGGGGACACAATCTGTCTAAAACAGATCCCTGACGGTTGCTCCTGGGAGTGGTCTGACGGTACAGCGGACCCCTATCTGCATGTCCAAAGTGGCCATAGTCGGGGACGCTATAACATATATAAATAGGGGTGGGGGTCCCGTTGCCGTTCTTGAATGGTCATGCGGGTTAAGGCGCGCTTGGCGCGGTCATTACTTGGATGGGTGACCGATAATTTGTGTGGGATAAAATCACGTTCTCAAGCTCTTCCGGAATTCAGAAGGCACGTTAAGCAGTTGGTCCCAGTTGTTATCTCTGATACCAGTCGTTATGTCAAGTAACAGGCCTTAGGGCGACCTGAAAACTTGGTGAACCACGCCACTATACGAAAAGAAAACCCTATAACAATGGGTATGTATTAGAGATGGGCCGACTAGGGGTTCTGCCGACTAGCAGACTAGCCGACTAGTCGGTTTCAAAATTGCCGACTAGTCGGCAATGCAGATCATTATAATTCCAAGATATTTGGGTTAATCATGATTACTCGGCGATTGTTGGTATTTTTGGATAAATTTGCACTTCGAAATCTGTAACGAAACTTCCAAAAAATGTTAAAATAAAAATAAAAGATAGAATAAAAATATTCATGGAGCTGAGGCATAGTTATGACATTTTAGATGTTTGATGTTAAGATGATGTATGTGGGGTATGACGTGTTTTGTATACGTTTTTCTGACTATCCACCTTCTTACTGAACTATTAATTCAATTAAATATTGGTTTTATTGCATAATTGTTAGTTGACTAATTGAGTAGTCAATTATGTCAAGTCGGCACCTGCCGACTAGTCGGTTGAACTGCCGACTAGTCGGCCCATCTCTAGTATGTATGTCTCCGCTGTGAAACTAATGAAAGGCTTTAATTTCAGGATTACGCAGCCTTAGAAAAGGAGCGTGGCAACTTCGTCCGTTCCCGTCACTTGCAGTATCTGCTCGCGTTCAGTTTCTGGCCCAACGGTGAACCGAGAGAAGGAAACAACATCTACGAAATACGATCCTATAGGTAGAGTTACCTAGAACTTAAAGATACTGTGAAACTATTTAGTAGCGGCCAATACGCGTCGCAATGTCCAGTTTTTCAAATAACCTAGAATATTAAAACAGACTTAAATAACCCTCTGGTAGTCAGGTAAAATGGGTTTTGACAGACAAATGGACAACAAAGTGATCCTATTTTAACCTTTTAAGCTATGGAATCCAAAAATAGAAATGTTCTTGTAATTAGTACTGTATTGTATACTGTCCCCAGTCTGAAGCCGGGCACTATGATCGAGTGGGGCAACAACTGGGCGCGCGGGCTCACCTACCGCCGCGCGCAGAACGAGGCCTTCGCCGGGTACTTCTCGCAGGTCGGCCGGCTGTACAACGTACATCATATCTGGTGTAAGTGTCTTATATCATCTACTTATTAAAGTCGTATTACTTATGTCAGTGGGAACTGGGAGTTCCTAAGTTAAGTCAAGCAAGGCAGAAGTTATACACGCCACTACGGCAGTAGAACAAGTCTCTTATTCCTTTGTGGCTACACTGGCCTTCGTATCAGAATACGATATTAACATAAAGCCTAACTTAGACCGGTTGAAGTGACAATCCGTGCAAAATTAGATTGATAAAAACGTCGTGAAAATAAGGATGAATTAGTTAACTTTTGGTTTGACGCTTTGATGCACTTCAAACTTGCAATAGTATTCACCCGTATTGTACACTTTACAGGTACTTAGAAGAAATTAGAATACAAATTTGTTAATAACTTAACCTAGTGAGCAGAAACGGCACCCTTGTTGTTTAGAAACACAATATACTTGCGTTATAATTATCATCAAAACTGTGGGTCTAGATCGCGTTTGTAAATAATTTTAGATTTAAATTATCTCAACACCTGCGGTCGATCGACGCCTCGAGGCGATCCGACGACGTATGGGTTACCCATACATCGGGCGATCACCTCGACTACAAGATTTCAATAATAGACAGAAATCAGAAATGTTAGTTTGTGTATAATATAGTTTGTGTTCCCCAGGCTACAAGAACCTGCAAGCGCGGCGCGAGACGCGCGAGTCGACGTGGCGCAACCCGGGCTGGGACGAGTGCGTGGCCTACACCGTGCCGCTCATACGGGAGATGCACTGCCGCGTGCTCGAGCCCACGGAGTTCTCGCCCACGCAGTAAACCGGTGGTGGACACGAATCTTGTCCACCACGGAATAAATAACAATAGTAGAAAGGGCATAGCAATGTGTCAATGTCACAATGTGTTAGCAACCATGAAGCGACTGAGGTGAGGTCAGTACAACTGTACTGATGTATGGCACACGCGCCACGCCCTCATGCCCCTTCCTCTATTGTTATTTATTCCGTGAATATAAGGGTAGAAACATACTTATTTGACACGCACTTTAACGCGTTGTTTCGCGGTATGCATTTGTGTGAAATCCTTTGAGTTTGATAACGCTTAAGTATGTTTCTACCTTAATCCGCGCTCGATTAGAATGGGAACGAATCTTGTCTCCAAGTAAATATAAAAGACGCAAGCTTCTACGCGAGTTTGCTGAAACTACAGCAGCATCTCGTTTCTCATTCTCATTAAGCGCGATTAATAAAATAGGTATGTACAGTGCTACCAAGTTATCTGTTGAAGCAAACAGATGAGGAACAAATAATGACGCCATAAGACCGAGACCGCCACCGACTAGAGTTATTAGAGTACTTACATATTGTTTCTGGCAACACCGCCGCCTGATCAGATAACTTGGGAGGCACTGTATAGTCTGAGGTGTAGATAGGTTTTGTATTTAGATGATGATGATGACAGATGCGTTATTGTTGCAAAATTCTGAATCCCGCTAATTATTTTATTCCGATCAATGAATAATATACTAGTTCCGGCGTGGTCTGGCTGCCGTCTTTTGATATAACAATTGTCGAAGATTTCCAAACGGGGAAAAAAGACAAACTTGTTTCTGAAACCTTTGTCCCAAACTAAAAAAGAAAGCTGGTCATAACTATATAAATGGCAACTTATGATTATGTATATACTGCTAAATCATAATAATAGGTATTTAAAAAGTATAAATCTTAGATTACCTAGATGGTGGGTATTCTAACGACATTCGAATTTTGATCCATCTGTTTTATAGGTGTGTGAGTAGTGTCCCAAACAGTTTGACTTTGGAACTGGTGAAACTCGTCCGTTAGAGACGAGTTTGAAATGGGGATCTTCATCACTATCAGGGCATCTTTCTTCTTCTGGTATCTAATAGAGACCAGTCCAGTTCTGTGGTATAAATCATCACCATCATCATTAGACATTTTATCTACGCCTTAGATTTATTGACCATTGTTGAATCTTATGTAGAAAAGGATTGTTGATACGTACCGTACGTAGGTTTACTGTAGATTAAAAATGGCTGAACCGATTTAGAACAACTAAGAACACCTGAATCGTGCAGCTTTTTGCAGTTTTTCGGTTCACAGTCAAGACATAGGGTTCAAAATATGCAGGTAACAAAGTAATCTTCTTTTTTTATTTTGGTTAATAACAGGCGTGCATTTAGCATAATTTGAAATCATTTAACCATGTAGATTTTCTTACATTTACTATTTTTTTTTTGCATGCTTATCTTTTTACAAATTCTTTATGCCTTCTTTCTTTTAAATCTTTATGGACCTACCTAGCTGAACTTTTTACATACCTATTTATCTTTTTTATACTTATTTCAAGCAATGTTGGAATAGGGATCAAAGATTCAACATTGGTACTCGACGGAAAATTGTAACGTAGTTTTGATGTAAATAGTATAGTTATGAACTTATCTTTTATATTTTTAGAGCTATATTTCTTATAGTATAATGGATAGGCACAAATATTTTACTGACACATTAGGTACTTAGTGTTTTCTGTTTAAATATGCCCAAAAATGAAGTTGTAGTCTATCAAAATGCATTATTTCTTAATATCTCATAGCATTTATAAATGTATGAAATTAGGGCGGGGTTAGGCTAAGTACAAACTAACAAAGGGCGAGATAGAAAGGTAGAGTCTGTACTTATTCTGTTTCACTCCCTAAATGTATAAAAAATAATCTTTAAGATCAATTTATAATAATATAGCTATAAGCCTTTCCTTAAATATTGTTGTTAATTTTTCGTTAAAAAGTTTTGATCGAAAATAAACTGGTCTTTTGATAGTTAATTGTGATTTTCAGTTAACATAACCCCAAAGTATGTTATAGTATTAGGGTCAAGTCATACTGCTCGACAGAGTTCTATAAGGGCTATATTTCACCGGGACACCATAGCGGCGCAACCAGTCGCCGCTACCAACAAAATGTATAGAGAGTTACTCACTTGGTGTCCGTTTGGTGGCGCAACCAATTTGGCGGCGCGACCAACTCGGCCGCGTGCACAGAATGTTAGTGGTTGCGCCGCCACGCTGGTCGCGCCACCATCAATTACTATAGCGCTGTATGGTGTCTCACTCACTCGGCCGCCGCCAGTCCGGCCGCCAGCCAGTGACGTCCCCACCTCATTGCATGCAGCAGTACTGTCTCGGTGTGGTGTGGCGACTCTACACCACACTGTATGGTGTCTAGTTTGGTAGCTTACGGACACCATGGCGGCGCAACCAGTCGCCGCTACCAACAAAATGTATACAGCTCTATAGAGAGTTACTCACTTGGTGTCCGTTTGGTGGCGCAGAGCTGTATACATTTTGTTGGTAGCGGCGACTGGTTGCGCCGCCATGGTGTCCCAGTGAAATATAGCCCTAAAGCAGTATGATTGACCTTAATGTAGAAAACAATTGATTCTAATTAGTGTCATACGACTATCAGCAATTAGGTATCAACAATAATTTAGGTTCCCTAACAGTTTCGCAATAAAAAACATAAATTCTTTCTATTTTATTTATTTTCACTTTGATTTTTTCATTAATAAGATTATATTACAATATTAATGATAATAATTTTTAAACTACAAGTCAGTGTTATTTAAATATAATAATAATAACAAAAAAGAAATAAAAATAAAACAACACAGTGCACTGAGCGAGCCGCAAACAATTCGCAAACTTTAAAAACCAAATAACGTAGAGCGGCCACCGCGCACCGCGCACCTGTCCTGTCAAACCTCTCTATATTACTATACTATATACGACGTAATAAGATAAACGACTATACAATGGTAAAATATAAAAATTATTTTTATTAAATGTACATAAAGTGTGATCATTAACTAACGGTTTGGTACTTCTATATCGTTATAATTATTTGTCCATCGCGACTGAAAGGTGAAATTTTATTATCTAACCCTAGACAGCTAAGTGGTGGGAGGATTCGGACTGCGCCTACGCACTATACTCTTTGCATGCGCCGCGCCGTCGGACCAAGCAAGCTGCCGTTTATATCTACAGACACTGAGCGTGTGCCAGACATAATAATAATATTCTATACAATGGTTTACGACCATAATATCATTTGATAACCACAGGGTGTCTAGTGGACTAGGAACTCAAAAATATCTTGATAACGGATATCTTCGTTATCAAGAATTATCGTGTGCGTGGCGTATAACTCACACTAAACGCGTGACTTATGCACCACGCACGCTCGTTACGTAAGATTACGGTGCGCGTGTACACGCATCTGGTGTAGCATCCCACTCTATTTCATTTAGTGTAAGAGAGAGGGAAAGACGCACGCTATGCGATTAGATAACCCTTATTATTCTGTCTACACACTCAATATTTGTTAGACACAAACGGACTTTAAAAAGGTAAAATTTCAAATGCGTTCAATTTCGATAACAGTCCGCACGGCCATCGTCTAAAGAGCAGCGAAACTACGAGCCTAACGTTATTACAAATAAATCGATCATCTCGCACGCAAGCAAAGCTCATTAATCAATTCCATAGTGCTTCGCATGCAGATTTTTCAGAGATGTTACTTCAACGCACAGTAGCCTGGATCAATGTCAGGAATTGTGTACTTCATTACGTTTTGTATTGACCGATCTGAAGTTGCACGAGATAGTCAAGGATCCTTAGTACATTTTTGCATATTGATTACTACAAAGCTAGTTTTCCGTGAGTAGCTTCTTTTTGACGAAACGCCCAACAATTTCCTATACAAAACTTTAGATTGTTGTAGATAACAGATGTAAGATCTGTACTATTACCTTTGAGCGTAGGACCAGGATAACGTACCACGCAATTTAAAGGACAATATTACTGTAAAATTATATAAATACTAATAGTCATATTGTCCTACAAATTGCGTGGTGCGTTATCCCGATCCTACGCTCAAAGGTAATAGTACAGATCTTACCTCTGTTATCTACAACAATCGAGAGTTTCGTATAGAAAATTATTGGGCGTCTCATCAAAATGAAGCTACTCACGAAAACTAGCTTGATAGTAATCAATTTGCAAAAATGTACCAGGGATCCTGGTCTAAGAGTGTAGCTGATGCAAAATTATAACGTCAAAGAATGCAGTTTTCTCCCCCACTGTAATGCGCGAATTTGTTGCAACTTCAGACAAGACAAAGAGTGAATTGCATGCAATATGTAGAATTTAAGTGTTGGATTATTTTATGGGAATTTGTATCGATGTGAAGTTAGCTACTGTGCTCAATGTGAAGAGAAAAGATGACGATTCAGTTAGGCTGTGTCTAGAGATTATTGTCATATAAATTGGTCGATTAAGGAGGATAGTGTGGAGGCTACTTGATCGCAATGTCACTTGTAGTTCACTAGCGTTAACTATATTATCCAAGCGAATATTTATTAAAAACAACATGTGACATTGCACTAGGTACATTTTAAAGATAATTTTCCAACGTTTTTTTAGTAACTATTTATACTATTGTCGTCGGGTCGCAGACTACAATTACTAAACGACAGACTATAATAATAATAAGATCACATCGTGTGATGTAATTGCTTACAAGCAATGCTATGAAGGAAAAAAAAACAATTACATATAAAAAATACTTTTAAAATAGCATTAACTAAATTTGGATATTTATGACTAATAAAATAGTTTAATTAAATAATAAAAATGTATTTACCTATATATTGACTGGTAAGCTTAGTTGGAAATACAAGGTGTATTTGGGCACTAGAGGAAATAGCACATATAACCCGCGGCGCGGTGCGGTCGCGTGCCACTCACACGCACCGCAAACGCACCTTACAAAATTAACATACTATGCAGTAAGTTCTAATCAATATTATATTATTGTTCTTTATATACAGAACGCCGAGTTCCGCGCGCCCCTCCTAATGTTAAGGCATTTGTGTGCTATATTGTATACATACACAATCATAAATTATATATAATTTTCATATATTTATTTACAAAACATAAGTTGGCAGTCGGTTACATTGTACTAAGTATGCACTTACAGCACCTGCTCGTTATAACAATATGCGCTTTTGAAATCATTGACCTGAAGTTGCTGCTAACATGCGTTTGCGCACGTAGGTACGTGTAAGGGAGAAAACTGCGCTCATTTTGCTACGAGAGACGATGTAGTTTTTTGTTCTTTCGATAGCTAGCGATGTATGTTGCTGCAACTTCACACCGGCCAATAAAACGCGCGTATTTCACTATGATTAGATAAAGCATGTTAAAAAATTTAAATTCTAAAAAAATCCCAAAAATATTTACCAAGAAAATCGTTAAAAAACGTATATCAACAAAATAATAGGCCAAAATTTGTGTCCTACATTAAAAATTCAACTAACAATAATACAATCACATACATAAACGCTCCTAAAGTAAAAACTAATGATATGAATATTAGAATTTTGACTATCTAATGTAATGAACGCATAATAACGTATCGAATCAACAGTCACAGTTGTGGGAGGCGGGCGCCGGACTCGACGAAGCGAACTACTCAAATACTCATATTACAAACAATTAATGCCTTTTGCCAAATGAATTTAAGCGTACACTTTGTTGGTGAACCATTCCTTACCTTACAAAGTTTACCTTAAAACCCAACGACCTAATTTATCGCATTTTCAGACTAACAACCGAATTGGTAGATTAGATAATTACCTAGATGTTATATTAAGCGTCTATTCCACCAATTTGGTTGGTAGCAGCTCTAAAAGACTGGTCATTGTTTTTTGACGTCCGTTAATGCATTTTTCTATCTTGTACGACAGTATACCAAGATGAAAAATTAGCTAGAACCACTATGGAAACTTTACGCTAAGTATTTTATACACGAAGAGTAGAAGAAATACTAAGTTTCGTTCACTAGACGACGAATAGATTCTATATTACATTTGATTAGAGAGAGCTCATGTTTTTCATAACAAAACAGGAAAACCACACCTGTATTTGTTACTTTGCAATAAATATTGTCACAGATCCGCAAATAAATTAAACCTACTGTTTGCGGATCTGTGACAACATTTTTTATCTCGTCTACCCGTAATCAGGAGGTACTTAAGTCCTCGAAACGCCGGGCGTGGAAAAAAATCGTAAAATTAAGGCAACGCGAAAATTTCATATCAGCATCGCCAAAAATCTAACTTTTACTAGTTCTAAGCTTCCTGCTTTTACAGACAGACAAACTCTCTAATCACATGTAATATCAGATCTGTTCGTCAGACGCTGTTCCGACAGTTTCGCTGTATTATTTTAGAGTTGGACGGTCTATAAGTATACTAAGCCTTAACTTACGTCTAGGAGCGTTATCGAAACGTACTAGTTATTAAAATAAACCGCCCAGTGTAGCGTCTATTTAAGAGCGTATACGGACAAAGATTTCTCCGTACAAATGTATATTTACGTGCTTAATATGTAATGACAAAAAAGCAATCATTTTTGTGTTTTCATCAAACTTACAAATGCCTCTTTTGATTTCCTTTTGTCATAACAATTTTATTA
This sequence comes from Idaea biselata, assembly GCA_958496205.1. NCBI lineage: Eukaryota > Metazoa > Arthropoda > Insecta > Lepidoptera > Geometridae > Idaea > Idaea biselata. Next base: position 16,616,947 of record OY292405.1, on the reverse strand, counting down.
ATAAGTAAAGGAAATATTATGACCCTCTAAAACTCCAAACGAATAATAGAAAATAATCCTCTGAATTCAATAGGAATTATTGAAGATCATTAATACATTGAATGGAGAAACTCTGCCCGTGCTCTTAACAAATTGCGTTAAGGTGACCCAACATGATTTTCGATATGTTTGAGGCGCAATTGTTTAAAGATACGTTTTTTTAAATAAATATTGTTACGAACTTACGATATTACACTAAAATAAATTAAATAAAATCCTCAAACGTATTCCTAATATACGATCGTTCCCAGAAGGTTTATTACTTAAGCTCAAAATACACGGTCGACACTGACACTGCAACTTTACCTAAAGAGCCCACACCTACAGCACACATGCACGAATTTCTTTTTAATGTGTGCGGTAGGCGTGGACTCAATAGGTAAAGTTGCAGTGTCAGTGTCGCCCGTGTATTTTGATCTTTACAATGAAACCTCGAGGGTTACTTCGGTTCGTTTCGATACGACAACGATACTGTCATAACGATGGTTCTACTGTCACCCTACTATCAGGAAAGCTACCGCGGTTGTTCCGTCGGAATCGGGATCGGGAAAGCTACCGCGGTTCTTCCGTTGACAGCAACTCGATCCCGACGCAGTAGTTTGACATCTCTGACAGCGGAGTTTTCAATTTTAAATTAATTAAAATTATGTTATTTAGTGCCAAAGAGTATTGAAACGACGGAACAGCGCGTTAAATTAAGTAATATCTAATAGAAAGCGTATCATTCTTACGGTACTTCATTCGACTACAGTTACACACGATTTTTAGTAGTACTAGTCTATTTCAAAAGCAGTGAGAAAAACGGACATCAATCTATCTAGTATCGTATCGTGTCTTAAGACGTAGGCGTTTTTCATACGTAGCCACATAATTAGGCCATTGTACGTGATTTTAAGATGCGGGTTTCCTCGCGATGTTTTCTTTCACCGTGAGAGCGATGTTCATAATAAGTGTATCACTGATACTACCTCTCTTTTCACGCAAAAACTACTGAACCGATGACGATAAAACTTGGTATGATAACTAGTCCTGTCACATGTACGTCATATTTTTTTACCCGACTGCAAAGGAAGGGCTATTTTCCTATATATCTACAGAATTTGAGGTATAGGTAGGGATGCAGCGTTTTATATTTTAGATCAATGTCCGTTTTTCGCTCAAGTTTTGGAATACACTACACATGTCTCGGGCATTATATTGTTAACGGCAATCGAGTTTCAAGATTTCTTATCAATTTTGACAGATTAGATATCAGTTGACTATTTTTACTGTGTTTTAGAACTGCGACTAAAGGTCGTAAGATATACCTGTGTATTGACACAGGAAAAATTGTCCTACAAAGATTTGAACCTACGACTTTTGCAATACCAGCGCACTTAACCACTGGGCCTCGAAAGTCTCATCTTATTTAATTTTATGAAAATTTATTCTGTCTCTCACAACAGTCATTTTTTGAAAATTGTTTTGTTATGTGGCCTAAGAGAAAGCATCCTAAATCTAAAATACAATTCAATAATTGAGCTTAACATTTGCCAAATTAGGTTCTAGACAAATCAGCACGACTTACCGCGAGATCTCACTAATATTAAAACCTTAGTGACTCAGTTTAGGGGCTAGATGGCGCTGTGTGCAATGTCGTCAATATACATTACTATTTATTCTCTAGTTCCAACACGTCGTGGTGCCGGTTTGTCCAGACCTTACATCGGTACACTTTACAACAACACACAAAATGCCCGAAACACATTGGCTATTTTAAAATCACATCGACTAGTTACTTCCTATTATTATGAGATTTGGACAACCAAATATTCCTACAAAATTAAATAACGTATCCGGAACCCATAATTTAGAAAATAATCACGCAACTGCACTCAAGTTTTACTATTTTGCTGGTGATGAATACTTTTACATTCCCAAAATAAAGGTTTTGTTCTGTATTATACGTTCCTAAAATTCAACCCGGCGTACTAGAGACCCCATAGAGCAGTTGGTTAGCGCGTCGGCTAAACATTTTCTTCTAAAATAAGTTTTTACTCAAGGATTTTGTTTTGAGTCTCTAGCTCGTCTTCATTTACATGAAAAATAGTATTCAAATTAGAAATTTTAAACGGTAAGTTCACCAGTTTATTTTTCAATAAAGTAGACAAAGCATTGGTTAGCTATAATGACCGTAAATGATTTTTTATTTGTTCTCCTTTTTATGCCATTTTTCTTTCGTCTAGGATCAGATTTTGTGTAGGGAAATGACCAAAGAATTTATTAAAGACTTTTCTCATTAAATGTCAGTCAGCACTTAATGTGCTTTCTCTAAATACTTTTATATGCTTAGGCTCGATGAGCTGGCTTGTCAGTCAGTTCTGTTGACTATTTAGTCTCTTTTTATAAAGTTAAACACAAAGGGTGATAAATAATTACAAATCATCGTTTGTCATATACCAATTAAAGTTACATTAAGTAATGAAACAACCAGCGAGCGTCTGAGTGCAAAGTTAGGAATAAAAAGTAACTAGCCAATGTCACAACTTAGTATTATGGAGTGCAATAAACTTAATAGTGTTATTGAAAATAGGAAATGCCCTCCCGATCACTAGCCAATACTGTCTCGTACTATTTGGAAGACGTAACAAAGAGATTTCAAACACAAGTAAAATAGAGTAATCAAACCCTTTCCTTGGTAAAACCATTTGATGCTAAGTGTTAGCCTACGTTCTACTAATATTATTAAAGTGAAAATTTGTTAATTTTTCCCAACGAAAAGGTTCAATGTCTTATCTATTTTCAAGTTAAAATCTCTTTGAATAAAATCAAATATAAATTATTCGTATCGCGTTAGGGAATTAATTATAAATCATGCCGAGGGAGGGCTCCACAGTCTCAGTCAAAATAATGCCGCTGCCAAAACAGCAACCTCATACGTACGAAAGGAAAAATCTTAGCTAAAACTGAAACGTTACAATACAGTAAACTTTCAGTATTCAGTATGAATTCACAATAAAAAGTAAATAAGTCTAGCACCCACATAACAAGCCTAGTTGCTGAGTACGGGGCGAGATTTCCCTGTGAATACTTTTAAGTCTCATTCAAAATAGTTTTCGTACGTATTGAAGCCGCAGTAACTAAGTCGGATTCACTCTTCGCCGTAATAATGATAAGGTAGCCGCAAATTTGATATTGAAAAGTCGATTATTTCCGCGTTAAAACTATGCCTACACTTCAAAACGTAGCCCCAACAGGATTGGAACGCCCCTGCATTATTTACATTGAGTTGTTTCTGAGCAAGTAGACTTTACTATATCCTGATGAAGTTAGGAGCGCATCAGTTTTATTATTAAACCGGTAGAGGCGCTACTATACAAAATTAACTTGACTATAGCAAAAGTAGACCTGCCCGAAAATCTTCTATACAGTTTTCACTACGCGCGGTATATACTAAGCAAAACTACAGGCTTTACTCGCAAACACTGACATCATTTTGGCAGCAGCATCAAGAGCGCGCGAATTTAACACTCGGATTACTGCGTATATTATAAAGTTGTACAAAAATTGACTTTGTACCGTTATATTTTATGTGACTGTACTTCTAGAATGCCTTCTGGTACATCGGCGGGACCCGTCTTGTCGTCACAAACAATACAATTCCACGTCAGAAGATTAGAGTTACGCTTTAGAAATAGGCGCTTGTAAATAAATATACTTTTCAGACACGCAGTCTCTTTAAATATGAAGCTAGAACATCGGCGGGACCTGTCTCACCAGAAGAGTTAAAGAATTACTCATTAGAAAGAGAGGCATCTAGGTTATAAGTTCAGGCACTCAGTGCAAGAGTCGCCATTCAATTTCTTCGCAGAGTGATTCCTTCTGTACCTGTTTTATGCATTCCTTGCTTCGATACACTGTATTATGTATGTATGTAACTATTTAGTGTTGTTCCGAGCAGAACACCCCGCGCCGTGACGTAGTACATGTTAGAGCGAGCCGGCTGCAAAGCTCGCTGACGAATTGCTGTGTGCGAGCGAGAGCATGGAGCCCGATAGGGATTGTTCCTCGTCGCCGTAACCCTCTCGGCTGCCTTCGGCGATGGCTAGAGCACTGCAAAAGAAAGAACAGAGCTTTTAGTTTAATTATGAATAGTTGCGTCAACGGTTTCACTCAAGACAAGAATCAAGAATATTTATTGTTTAAGTGATGTACATAGGGGTCTTAAATTAAAATATTTTGGATACAATCACTTACCCACTAGAGGCATACAATATTTTATGTTATGTACTTAATCTAAAGATATTTAAGATCTCATACAATTAGATAACTACTGAATGATCGTGCCAGGTAAATTGTAAACATAAGGTTAAGTTAGCATAAACCTTAACCTTATGTTAAGGAGAACAAATTTTAAACTTAAAAATCATTAAAATTGTATCCATAACTTTAACCATTGAAGAGTTCTGTGATAAGGAGGTGGTTTCAGATGTGGAGACTCTGAAGCCATATTCTTATTCATCGGTATCTATTCTTTAGGGTCTTATTCCACTGGTGAAAATCAAAAAACTGAGCACTTTGCTGCACTCTTGAGGTGCAATCCTGTTCATCACTCCGAAGATACTCATCCGATCTTCACCATTTTTTTATGGGACCAACTGTGATATATCTCCTTTCAAACGAAAAAAGAATTATCCAAATCGGTCCAGGCATCTTCGAGTAATCGGGGAACATACATAAAAAAAAAACCCGACGAATTGAGAACCTCCTCCTTTTTTTGGAAGTCGGTTAAAAACTACTGCTGAAACAAGACTATATTGTGTGAGCGCTATTTTAAAGAACCAATATAAATATCATGTAACACTTAAAATACACGATGACACTTGTCTCTTACACTTTACCTAAAACACACCACATCTACAGCATACATGCACGAACTTCTTTATATGTGTGCTGTAAGTGTGGTTTGTTTTAGGCAATGTGTCAGTGTAAGTGTCATCATGTATTTTGGAGCTAAGACGAACTCTCATGAGATTGTGGTCAAACGCTACGGACCACATTAGAGAGGTCTATTTGGGTCCTTATGGTAAACTGGTAGAGGAATGACAAGACTGTAGGTACCTGAAGCCGAGCCTTGCGCTCTCGTTGTCGAAGTGGTCGAGATCCCGCTCGTGCCGGTCGTGCAACATGCGCGTGCGCTCGGCGCGCTCCGCCACGAACTGCGCGCACTCAGACTCCATCTATGTAACAACAAAAATATTACATTTAGCGGCACGGTGTGTTTCATACATTTATACCTTCTATCTATTAAAAAAACGCATCATAATCCGATGCGTACTTATAAAGATCTAAGTATACGTATGGACAGACAGACAGCGGGACTTTGTTTTATAGTATGAAGTGATATGAGATAAACTTTCACTTGACCTCATAGGTTGAGGTGTAACAACTCAACCCACGAGGTATGAGGTCAACCTATGAGGTATCTCATGAGATCGACGACGCATTTTGCTTGCATAGGAGAATCTATTCACTCTGAACTTGAAGATCATTTGGGTAGGTAGGTTCAGTTATGTTTATATGTATTTATGTTAGGTTAGGTTAGGTTAGTGTACCTTCTGTTCGAGCAAGGCTCTGCGCACGGCGACGCGCTCCTCCAGCTCGCGGCGCTCGCGGTTGCGCTGCGCCTCGGCTTGCATCTTGCTCTTGCTCTGGTAGGCCGTCAGCATGTTTGGTTAGGTTAGGTTAGGTTAGGTTAGTGTACCTTCTGTTCGAGCAAGGCTCTGCGCACGGCGACGCGCTCCTCCAGCTCGCGGCGCTCGCGGTTGCGCTGCGCCTCGGCTTGCATCTTGCTCTTGCTCTGGTAGGCCGTCAGCATGTCCAACTCGTGCTCCAGTTGCATCTTCAGTTGTTGGCACTCCATCTGGACATTCAATATTTAACATTTAGACATTAGCTGGGCCTCGCAGTTTCACCTGCGTAAGTCCCGATCACGTGGCAATTTGGAAAAACCCTTTCGTATCGGAAACCTCTATCATATAAAGAACACACTCCAAATTTCAGTTCTCTACTATCAGCGTTTTAGGTTAAAACTCTAAATTAGTAATTGTTTACGGGCTCCTTTTCCGCAAATAGACCTTCTCAAATTGGGTCTCTTTTGGGTTCCTTTTGTCAGTGGGAGAATCGATTCATAAATAAAATTGTGCCACTACACAAGATGTGGTTTTTTACAAAAATGTGGGAGGTTTTATGTTGCCAACAATTCCTAATCTAATCGCCGCCTAGGCTGGACATTTCAAGAGAACATGCACGGCCGTCTCCTCTACCTCCACGCAGGCTTTGCATAGAGTGCTGTCTGTAAAGTCTAAGGTTTGTAGATGCATGTTAAAGGCTCCATGGTGTGGATAACTATAAAATGTCTTACCATTTGACTTTCATCGAGTCTAACAGTTTGCTTCTGCAGCATCTCAGTGATGCTCTGATCATATTGCTCCCCCAACAGAACGAGTTTCCGTCGCTTCTCGTCCTTCAATGATTTTATCACTTCCTTCTGTTGTTCCTGAAGAAGTTATAAGGAATGATGTTTGAAAAGCCAGTATCAAAAGATTTTCTATTCCAGTTTTAGATGTACAGATAAAGTTGTATATTGGCTAACACACAGGTTACGAAAGACTTTACGATGAACGCGTTCAAGTTTATGCGAAATTAACAGTGTCAACCGAACACCAAGCAATTTTAAATGAAACACTTTTGGGGACGGAACGGTGAATCGAGGGAGGCTTTCAGGATATTTGATGGCTTTCTATGTTGCAAGGTTTTTTTTGTACAGTTTTTCATTGCAAAAATTCTTACAAGACTTGTAAGGTTGCAGAAATAAAAAACTGTTCTCTTAAATCATATAACCATCTCTCTTAAAATTTCATACTATGTTACAGAGTCACGCGCGCACAACCGCATGCATACCACCCGTTTGATGTGACCAGTCGTCTACACTTACTTTAGCAGTAGTCTGCAATATTAACGCCTTCAGTTCCTTGTACTGTCGTGTCTGTATTTTGCACGTCTCTCGAAATTGCTTGCGTATTTGCATCTCTTTTTGCTGGAACAAAAATATTTTTGTGTTAAATTATAACTCATTACAAGCTTTCCAATCCTCGTATAAGATCATGATCTGTTTTGTGGATTATCATAGAAAAAAAACATGGTTGTTAATGAGTCTTGTTCAGTTATCGACAAATGGTACAACCCCTGAAACAACTGATCTAACAATATATGTCATAGCGTCCTCAACTACAGCCAACCTTTAGGCATCCAGGAGTGGTCCTCTATACCGTCAGGGTACTTCCAGGAGTAACCATCCGGGATCAGTCATAGACAGATCGTGTCGCCAAACCATGTTCGGTTCTCTATAAAGGAGAGCTGCTTGTGCCCAAGTGATACTATCTGTTGTCCAGACTGGTACCGGAGCAATGAAGCCGTTTTGTTCCTCGGAAGAGGAGCTAACGACAACCTCGTTGGAGCCGATGGAAAGGCCTACCACATATCCGGTGGTCCACGAATGGCACAATGGTACTAGTTGTCCCAGATCCCTCAGCCGCCTTTTACGACACACGGGAAGAGCCCCATCTCTCAAGTCTTGTTCTAATCCGCAGTGTACTTCAGTAAGATGTATCTATGGTTACCTTGAGGCTCTTAGGTTGCTGTTTGAGCTGCAGCGCATGTTTCTTCCTCAGCTCGTGCTCGGCGCGCTGCATGTACTCCCGCTGGTTGGCCAGCTCCGTGGCGTGCTGGTTGGACAGCTGCTCCTCGCGCAGCGCGTGGACGCCCTTCTGCTGTCTGTACTCCAACTCCTGGGTCTTCTCGTGGTGTCGGAGCAGCATCGCGTGCGCTTGTTCTAGTTGCTGTTGCCGTTTGTTTAACTCCTGTAAGTGTGGAAGGGAAAGGCATCTTTAATGACTGCAAATACGAAGACATTTCTTTAAACTTCGTGTTTGGTGCTTGCCGGGCGAATGTCCACTAGACTACACGGTTTGATTGTCGTCACGGTAAATCCTACTAGTATTATAAATGTGTAAAGAAGTATGTTTGTTACTCCCATTACACAAAAACTACAGAACTGATTGCGATAAAATTTGGTATAGGTATACAAATAACTGGAACGTAATGCTACCTTAATCCCGTCATTCTCGCGGGATAAAAAGCAGCCTTTACAGCCCCGCTTTCGGACCACTTACCGCCCCTTGTATTTTACACAGTTCTGCAGTGATTGAAACAAATAGCAGTCAACTACTCACTATGACAGTTCTATACAATGAATGACCCAGGAAGGGTGGGGTACCTCTCTGAGCAGCTCCTGTTCCTTGTGATGTACGGCCAGCATGCGACGTCTCCGGAACCGACGCAGCTCCAGCTCGAGGTACTCGCGCTGTGAGCGAACCAGCCGCGCCTCTTCCGCCGCCTCAGCTTGCTTCAAGTTGTCTTTTTGTGACCTGACACATTAATTTACAATTTACCCCCTAATATTATATTTTATTTTTAAGTGCTTAAGCTTGCACTGGGCTTTCTTAGAGATATTTTAAAGGAACAATACTTCTGCAAAAACACAACGCATGATCAACGGAGAGCGATATTAGAACCAACAACGCATCTTTACTCAATCTGGGAGCACTGACTTGACCAATTATTCTACCTGCGTCGGCTGAACATAGGCCCCCATACGACGCATAGCGCTCCGAACCTACTCCATCCAACGCCTACCCACGACTGCTAGACACTCGGGGACTTTTACCCCCCAACGGTTATCAGTCCTTCCAGCTATATGACCTACTCATTAGTGCCCATTCACTTCAGCCTGCTAATTTTCAGAGTAATATCAGTATTTTGGGTTCTTTCATGCAGGGAAACTCTAAGCATAGCTCTCTCCAAAGGCCGTTGGCAGACTCTGAACTTTTTACTTGGCTTATAGTTAGTGACATTCGGATCCGAATATTACACTGACCTCAATTACAACTGGACAGGACATCATGCACTGAATTTTATGCCTATTTGATCTGCGCCATGTGGCGCTGTTGTCGCGCGTTTTCTATTGACGGTGATGGTGATATGGCGCAAATCAAATCGGCACAAAGATCTAATGTCATTTTGTATGGTATAGAAATTCCAGCGTACTTGTATAGTTTCAGTTCAGTGGAATATTTTCAACTATTTACTGGCAACACATAATAATAAAGGTAGGTCAGACCATCTCTCAGAGATGTCAGTTGACATTGCACTGTATTAAGCCAAGAATCGCAACAAGTGGAAAGACTTATCACGAGGAATCCTAACTATGAGGGAGCAACTGAGATATGTAAGGTAATAAGGCATACTATAGTAAGTACATCATCATATTTTAATGAAAATAATCCATGGATATTATTGTTAACTGCTCCTGTTCAAATTACAGATATCTGTATTATGACGATTATAATTTAACACATGATAAAAAAAAACTATATCAGTTTCTTCTCAGCGGAGGGCGCGTTCCGAAACTACAGTAAAATCTCGATATTACTAAACGTTCAAGTAACTTATACATCGTTCTTAAAGAATAAATATATTTGATTTGATTTGATGTGAATGGTACTTACTGCAACGTCGCATCCCTTTGCCGTTTGGGCGTAGCGTCGTCCATACTGAGCTCCTTTTTCCACCGTTCCTTGTTCGCCTTGTACTCGCGCTTGCGTTGCGTGTCGAACGCCTTCCGCTCTTGTTCCTGCCGCGCGGTTATATCCTTTATTAACTTCTTCTCCGCGGCCGCGTTTTGTTTTAGCTTTCGTTCTAATTCTTGAGCGTGTTTCGTCTGGAACACATTGATACAAATACTTACAAATGTAGATATCACACTTTTTAAACTTGGACGATTTCCGTCCATTATTATTACTAGACACGGGTCTAGATCGCGGGTCTTCTCGGGACCACGACCGGTGTGATCCGTTTGCCGAAACGTCGAGGTAATCAAAAATAATGATTATCTATAACGCGATCTAGACTTGTGTCTAATAAAACGTAAATCTTCAAAAACAAAATTCGATGGGTTTATCAACGCGTTGTTTGATTCGATTATCAAAGGAAGAAAACAGGAACTTTGCAGCAGAGAAACAGAAATAGTTATTTCCAGAATCACCAATTACGAGTTTCAATATCTACTTTCTTATATGTATTGCATATCTATAAAATAATCCACAAGATTAGGACTTATGCGGATGAACCGCGGGATACAGGTGGTAACTTAAAAGAACCCAGTTACGGTTAGTTTTTTTTTCAGTTTTGGCCCCATACTCACGAGATTACGGTTAGTTGATTGACATAGGACTACTAATTACAGCTGTTAATAATCGTACACGTGGATAATCATAAACAATAGTCCATAATTTTTTTTGAAGTATCCTGTAATCTAAATTAAACTCAAAAGTAGTCAAAGGCAACCCCTTGACCCATTTTTCCGGTTTTAATCGCGTTGGTTTTCTTAAATTAACCATTTTACCAACGCCCTAGGTTTCTTACATACCTGTAATCGCTCGAGATCCCTGCTGAGTTGTTGCAGCAAGGCATCGTACTCCCTGTCAAGCTGCGCTTTGTGCGCGTCGACGTCCACCTTGCACCGCTCCTCCAACTTGAACAAAGCGGCTTGATGCTCGCGTCGCATGCGCTTGTAGCCTGACATTTGTTCGTGCATCTCCTGGAAACAAGATATTATCCTTTTTTATTAAGTAAATCTAGTATTTTTTGTTTTGTTTTCTTTTGTCACGTCGTTTATTTGAGCATATAGCATGAAACAGCGACATAAGTCGTCCTATGCGCAAATCTTTGAGCACATTAGACTTTGGGCAAGGGTCTTATTACCATATAGGGGGACTTTAGTCTTCTTCTTTTCGTGTAGTGGTGTGGCTGACCTAGTGATCGTTTTCAGGTCTCTCTAAGGCCTCTACCTTGACCTAACAGCTTTCTGATATAACAACCGGGACCAACTGCCTAACGTCCCTTCCGAAACACGGAGTTCGAGAAAATGTTATTTTTGACACACAAATTATCGATAAGTAATGACCGCGCCAGGCCTAACTTAACCAACACGATTATACATGATCGGCGGACGCTGCTAGGCCAATGGGCCTTCGTATTTCAGTCACAGAGTGACCTGATGATAAACTGTTTTGTCTCGTCGGAGTGTTTTTCAAATGTTAAATGTAGGATCTATGTACATCTTTATTCACAATAAATTATTTTAATAGAATTTTCTCAAATTTTGAGGATCACTGTAGATCGTTATTGACCAAACCATTGGTAAGTACACTATATATTTACAAATGTGTAAAAATCTAAAATTAATATCGTAAATCTGATAAATGTCTAAAACACCTTTCATAGTGTTTAGTTCTAATACAAAATAAACTCTTTTACACAGTAGACACAGCAATAAATACCACATAATATAATAATAAACTTGACAACAAAAATGAACAAACACACTAACCTGATTATGCTCCTTCTGTTGTTTAGTAACTATGCTGGTTGTTCGTATCGTCGCAAAGTTGTTCGCTCCGTGTTCTGATACCAACGACATCGCGGCCGATACGTTATTGCTCACTAAAACGAACAATGAAACCTTTATTAGGAAGAGTTCACTTATTCGCGCAATTTTCCAATCTACGCTAGGATTTCGAAGGTATACATGTTTGAACTCATAATTGGCGGGCAGTTGCGTGGTTGTCTGCAAATACACTGTATGTTTTAAGCCATTATTTTATTCGGAACCATTAATGTAATACTTTTTTTGTATAATATAAACCTAACAAACAGGTTTATTTTTATTGTACAACGGTCACACACATGTTTTTAATCGATAATTTCCTACGATCTTTAAACTAAAGAGAGCACTGTATTGGTGCTTCACAAATATCTAGTACAGAGTAACACAATGACGCGATGCTAATTGCAATTTGGGGATGTTTGAAGACGTGCCAAATTGCTTTCTACTAGAGATTTAAATAATGAAAAGAATTGGGATAGATTTTAGATGTTAGATAATTGTCTATTGTTATATGGTAATTTATCAGGTTTTTTATGTCGACTACATAACGGATGGCATACTTTTGACAAAACAACATCCGTATTTCGAAAAGTAGTGAAACAATAGTTTTTGATTTTAACCTAATTTTTATGTTATTTTAACTGGAAGAACAGCTGATTTTTAGTAAACATTGGCTCAAAACAGACCACACCTACAACGCACAAGCACACATGCACGAATTTCTTTATAATATGTGTGCTGTAGGTGTGGGGTGTTTTAGATAAAGTATCAGTGTCGTCATATATTTTAGAAGTATCAACAAAAAATACTGTAAGTAAACTCACCCCTATGCGCCTGCCTCCGCTGCGTATTCCTATTATCATCTCCATCCTGCTGAGTGGACCACGTAGAGGGCGCGTTCACATACTCCCTATACTCGCTGGCCTGCCGCTCCCGCTCGCGCGCCTCCCGGATCGCATCCCGGTTCGCGTAGTCATCCCCGTAGTCGTCGCACAAGGAATCCCGGTTGGCGTACTCCCGCACCGCATCGCGGTTCACGTAATCGTCGTGGGACGGTGGCAATGGAGACTCGCTCTCTCTGCGTACGAAACACCAACATGAGTATAACCATCGCCAGCGTTTGTTTGCGGTGCGTTCGCGTCGGCTAGGGAGGGCTCTGAAAGGAAACGTGTCTAGTGCAACGTGCAGCATGTGAAGCGGTGCGGGGGTAAGCGGTGTTTACTATGTAAACTACTTTATACATAACTAGCTGACCCGGCGAACTTTGTTTCGCCTTAGAGGCAAAAAAAATGTATCTAATGTCCGTCCAATTTTCAGCCAAATCGCTTTTTTGAGGTATAAATAGTGTAACTTTCTTTTATATAGATAGAAATATAGATATAAAGGAGATAAGATGTACGGGATGGCATACAGCGTCATTTAGCGACAAACTACGAGAAAAATTTGACGAATTTGCTCGTCTCTTTTTTGTAGGTTGAAAAAACCCGGAAACAAATATCTGTAGATTGGTTTTTTATATTGGAATTGAACCTACGGATACGACCCATAACGTTATTAGGTGTCTAATTACACATATACTAAGTTTTTTAATTCTAAACTACGAACTGACGTTTTGGTTTGTTTTGACATTATTCTTCAGGATTTTGAGTCAAATCGCAGTTTACAATTTCTAAAAACTATGTATTAAATACAGATTCCCTGATTTATGTTATTCTACATTTCATAATTCTCATGCTTCTATATGAATAAATAATACTTAAATTCATAAAATATTCATGCTATTAAAACCAACAAAGCCACATCTACCTACAACAAATACTATTTCGAGCAATACATACAATATCTACAATACATTTTTTTCCATTACCAACAAAAAGATTGATCTCTATAATATATAAAACTAGAAGAGTCCCGCGGTTTCACCCGCGTTAGTCTCGATCCCGCAGGATTTTACCAAAATCCCTTTCTTATTTACACATCACAAGGAACGCACTGACTGACTTATATATCAACGCAGAGCCTAAACCGCTGGTCCTTGAGACATGAAAATTGGAGAGTGTGTTCTTTGTGGTGTGTAGGTATCCACTGAGAAAGGGTATTTGGAGAATACCGCGGGACCGGGACTTACGCGGGTGAAACTGCGGGACTTTGCTAGTATAAACTAATAACAAATTTTTATAATAAGTATTTGTAATATTTAGCACTATTTAGTGCCTCGCGAATTTACCTGTATATGCCTTGATCCCTTAGGAGTATCATCATAAACCTTTATCTAATTTACTAATATGTTTATGTATGTTTGTTGCTCTTTTACGCAGAAACAACAGAACCGATTTTGATAAAGCTCTACAAAAGCAAAGCCATGGAGTAACAAACATCATAGACCATTTTTCATCTAGTACTTTTCTCATTTGTAGCCTTATTAATAAACGCGGAGTAAGGTCAGTACTGGACTCACTACTGAGAACATGCTTTGTCTCTTCCCGTGATGCTACATTGAGTCCCGAAGATTCGTGTTGCGTTGTCGGGGTAAAAACTTCGTGTTCGATCTACGACGAAGTGCTTGAATCTAAAACATCGCATGTCTCGATAGTAGCCACAGGGACTTTCAAAGTTGACAAACAGTAACAAAAAGTAAAACTACTCCGACCTTACTCCACGTTTATCAATAAGACTAAAGTTTAAATTGTGATTATCGTCGAGTGGTAAGTTTTCGTTGTAACTCACCTGACATGCGATGAATGTTGGTGGTTGACGTGCTGGTACTGTGGCTGCGGGTGATGTTGGTTGTGGTGGTTCGCGTTCATCTGCCAACAACAATACAACCATGTTATAGTGATACTAACGGTTTCACCCGCGTAAGTTCCCATCCCGTGGGAATTACGGGATCAAAAGTAGCATATAGCCTTCCTCAATAAATGGACTATCCAACACTGATAGAATAATTTTTCAAATCGGACCAGCAGTTCCTGAGATTAGCGCGTTCAAACAAACAAAAAAACTCTTCAGCTTTATAATATTAGTATAGATTTTTTTATATAGGTACAGCGTCGTTTCTTATTGATTTCAAATTTTAAAAAACGTTCATATGCGAGTGGGACTCGTGCACGAAAGGTTCCGTACTATTTTTTATACAAAACAAATCTTGACAAGGTTAGCATGTATTTTTTTACAATAGATTGGCGCCACTAAAAAATGAATCGCAAAATTTGCGACTGAAGAATCAATCAACCAATCAACCGGCAGTCAATCCTAAAGAAAATATACCCGTAAAGGTCTCGAAACGTGCATTGACACAATGCAAAAAGTAATAAGAACTTGAAGCTGGACAGAGTTGGAGCTGTCGCCGCCGGACCGCTCCTCGCTGTCTACAGCTAGTGTAATAGTACGTACAGGATGATGCCTCCTGCTCGGACTGCCGGAGGAGGAGCTCTGGCTGGAGGCGCCGGCCGCGCTGTGCTCCGACGTCGCCGAGTTGGACTTGGAGCTGTCGCCGCCGGACCGCTCCTCGCTGTCTACAGCTAGTGTAATAGTACGTACAGGATGATGCCTCCTGCTCGGACTGCCGGAGGAGGAGCTCTGGCTGGAGGCGCCGGCCGCGCTGTGCTCCGACGTCGCCGAGTTGGACTTGGAGCTGTCGCCGCCGGACCGCTCCTCGCTGTCTACAGCTAGTGTAATAGTACGTACAGGATGATGCCTCCTGCTCGGACTGCCGGAGGAGGAGCTCTGGCTGGAGGCGCCGGCCGCGCTGTGCTCCGACGTCGCCGAGTTGGACTTGGAGCTGTCGCCGCCGGACCGCTCCTCGCTGTCTACAGCTAGTGTAATAGTACGTACAGGATGATGCCTCCTGCTCGGACTGCCGGAGGAGGAGCTCTGGCTGGAGGCGCCGGCCGCGCTGTGCTCCGACGTCGCCGAGTTGGACTTGGAGCTGTCGCCGCCGGACCGCTCCTCGCTGTCTACAGCTAGTGTAATAGTACGTACAGGATGATGCCTCCTGCTCGGACTGCCGGAGGAGGAGCTCTGGCTGGAGGCGCCGGCCGCGCTGTGCTCCGACGTCGCCGAGTTGGACTTGGAGCTGTCGCCGCCGGACCGCTCCTCGCTGTCTACAGCTAGTGTAATAGTACGTACAGGATGATGCCTCCTGCTCGGACTGCCGGAGGAGGAGCTCTGGCTGGAGGCGCCGGCCGCGCTGTGCTCCGACGTCGCCGAGTTGGACTTGGAGCTGTCGCCGCCGGACCGCTCCTCGCTGTCTACAGCTAGTGTAATAGTACGTACAGGATGATGCCTCCTGCTCGGACTGCCGGAGGAGGAGCTCTGGCTGGAGGCGCCGGCCGCGCTGTGCTCCGACGTCGCCGAGTTGGACTTGGAGCTGTCGCCGCCGGACCGCTCCTCGCTGTCTACAGCTAGTGTAATAGTACGTACAGGATGATGCCTCCTGCTCGGACTGCCGGAGGAGGAGCTCTGGCTGGAGGCGCCGGCCGCGCTGTGCTCCGACGTCGCCGAGTTGGACTTGGAGCTGTCGCCGCCGGACCGCTCCTCGCTGTCTACAGCTAGTGTAATAGTACGTACAGGATGATGCCTCCTGCTCGGACTGCCGGAGGAGGAGCTCTGGCTGGAGGCGCCGGCCGCGCTGTGCTCCGACGTCGCCGAGTTGGACTTGGAGCTGTCGCCGCCGGACCGCTCCTCGCTGTCTACAGCTAGTGTAATAGTACGTACAGGATGATGCCTCCTGCTCGGACTGCCGGAGGAGGAGCTCTGGCTGGAGGCGCCGGCCGCGCTGTGCTCCGACGTCGCCGAGTTGGACTTGGAGCTGTCGCCGCCGGACCGCTCCTCGCTGTCTACAGCTAGTGTAATAGTACGTACAGGATGATGCCTCCTGCTCGGACTGCCGGAGGAGGAGCTCTGGCTGGAGGCGCCGGCCGCGCTGTGCTCCGACGTCGCCGAGTTGGACTTGGAGCTGTCGCCGCCGGACCGCTCCTCGCTGTCTACAGCTAGTGTAATAGTACGTACAGGATGATGCCTCCTGCTCGGACTGCCGGAGGAGGAGCTCTGGCTGGAGGCGCCGGCCGCGCTGTGCTCCGACGTCGCCGAGTTGGACTTGGAGCTGTCGCCGCCGGACCGCTCCTCGCTGTCTACAGCTAGTGTAATAGTACGTACAGGATGATGCCTCCTGCTCGGACTGCCGGAGGAGGAGCTCTGGCTGGAGGCGCCGGCCGCGCTGTGCTCCGACGTCGCCGAGTTGGACTTGGAGCTGTCGCCGCCGGACCGCTCCTCGCTGTCTACAGCTAGTGTAATAGTACGTACAGGATGATGCCTCCTGCTCGGACTGCCGGAGGAGGAGCTCTGGCTGGAGGCGCCGGCCGCGCTGTGCTCCGACGTCGCCGAGTTGGACTTGGAGCTGTCGCCGCCGGACCGCTCCTCGCTGTCTACAGCTAGTGTAATAGTACGTACAGGATGATGCCTCCTGCTCGGACTGCCGGAGGAGGAGCTCTGGCTGGAGGCGCCGGCCGCGCTGTGCTCCGACGTCGCCGAGTTGGACTTGGAGCTGTCGCCGCCGGACCGCTCCTCGCTGTCTACAGCTAGTGTAATAGTACGTACAGGATGATGCCTCCTGCTCGGACTGCCGGAGGAGGAGCTCTGGCTGGAGGCGCCGGCCGCGCTGTGCTCCGACGTCGCCGAGTTGGACTTGGAGCTGTCGCCGCCGGACCGCTCCTCGCTGTCTACAGCTAGTGTAATAGTACGTACAGGATGATGCCTCCTGCTCGGACTGCCGGAGGAGGAGCTCTGGCTGGAGGCGCCGGCCGCGCTGTGCTCCGACGTCGCCGAGTTGGACTTGGAGCTGTCGCCGCCGGACCGCTCCTCGCTGTCTACAGCTAGTGTAATAGTACGTACAGGATGATGCCTCCTGCTCGGACTGCCGGAGGAGGAGCTCTGGCTGGAGGCGCCGGCCGCGCTGTGCTCCGACGTCGCCGAGTTGGACTTGGAGCTGTCGCCGCCGGACCGCTCCTCGCTGTCTACAGCTAGTGTAATAGTACGTACAGGATGATGCCTCCTGCTCGGACTGCCGGAGGAGGAGCTCTGGCTGGAGGCGCCGGCCGCGCTGTGCTCCGACGTCGCCGAGTTGGACTTGGAGCTGTCGCCGCCGGACCGCTCCTCTCCCGTCTCCTCGCTGTCGCCTGGAGACAAGGTATATGTGCTGATTGGTGCATATAGTCATGGATTTAGGGGTAAAATGACTTTAATAATGTCGTGTGAAAAATAAAATTAAAATAAAATTGTGTGCCAACCACACTGACGAACATGGTACAAAAACACACACATTAGTGTATTCAGCAGTCAACGAGCTCCCTTACCAATAGCACTTTCATTGTCAGCATCGACCATCAATATCTTCTTCATCTTCCTATAGTTGAGGTTATCCAGATCCCGGACTGCAGCCTTGGTCCTCTGTATGAGATCAACGAGCACGTTGGGTGACCGAGGCCGGGCTATGAACGGGTGTGAGAGGAGCTTGGTGGAGGTCGGTCGGTCTTGAGGGTTCTTTTGGAGACAGGCTTCTACGAAGTAACGGAACGTGTCTGTCCATTCTGGTGCCTGGAACAATAGTATAGTAGATAGTTAGTGTCGCTGGGCATTTTCCGCACTTAGCCTCACAATTAGGCCAATGTAGTACTTTAAATAGTAGTTTATAGTTTTTCCTCTCCGGTGTATCATTTGCGATCCGCTATAAGGCTCTAAACAAATATACTGAATGTTTGCACCAGTCCCCAGTCATAGCACTGTGATCTCTATTGTATATGTTGGCATTTAAGTCGCTTTCTGGTTTTAGAAACGAAACTATTCGGATGAGTTACGGATATAAGCCGATTGCGCGGGCTAAGCGTGGCTATGAAAATGAAGCGATTCTACTAGCTCTGACTTTGCCATCTAAAGCAACGCATCTCTGGTGTTTATGGTTTGTTCCCCCATCGGCTATGAGATAAAATACTACTTACTTGTAATGTAGGCGAGTCGTTCTGTGCGATGTGGTATAGAGCAGACATGGCATTCATGTTGAAGTACGGCGGCTTGCGCTCCGCAAGCTCGATACACGTTATGCCTAGCGACCACACATCCACCTGTCAACAATAATATATTGTTTAACGTACACTGTATTAGTATATTATGCCATGTAGCCCCGGGACAGAAGGTTACCCCATCTCTAACTGTAGGTGTCTTAAAGGTACCTAAGGGGATATGGTGTGGTCAATAATGACCTACTGAGTCGACCACAAATAATTGCATGCAGTGCATGGCGTGCAACCAGATGAGAGAGAGCGAGCGTTAATATCTCTCTCTCACTCTCATCTGAATCATTTTTACGCAAATCTTATCAAAGTGATAGTAATTAATCGATTTCGAAAAAACAACACGAACTGCCTTAGGTAGTGGCTCCACCGGCCTACCTAAGAACATACGGATAAGTCGGTTTGGCAGGCGAAGCCTCAATAGATACCTTCTTTAAACAATTATTTTTTAAGCTAGTCCAAAATGTAATTTTGCATTCCATGATACCGCCGAAACCAAGATGCTGTTGACTATACAAGAGTATCCATTTTCATTAAAATAATAAGTATCTTATAAGTAACGTACCTTCCCATCATACTGTCCCTCATCCATAGCCAATATAACTTCAGGAGCCATCCAATACGGCGTTCCAACGAAGCTATTAGCCGGGCACTTGATACTAGCACTGCCGAAGTCAGCCAGTTTCACCGTCCCATTCTCAGTCAGTAAGATATTCCCCGCTTTGATGTCACGGTGTATGCGGCCCAGACTGTGTAGGTATGATAGACCGGCCACCACTCCTTCGCATATTGCTGCTATCTCTTCTTCTCGGAGCGGCCTTTTGTGAACCTGTGTAGTGGAAACGTTAGAAGAATTACTTTTACTGTGTGTTTTCCGCAACTAGCCCTATAAATATAACTGGGTCTTTTTGCGAGACTTTAAGCCGTAGGTTTCCTCACGATGTTTTCCTTCACCGTAAGAGCGATTTTAATAGCGTACTTAAATGTTTAGCTAGCTGATTAAGTAATTTTGTTGCTAACAAGTTTCGATTGAATTTATAATATTGTTGCTTTCTCAATATTTTTGCGGTTTTCACTATTAAAGTTTTAGTCGCCAACAAATTGCCATTGCAAATCAAACGAGCGACTGCAACAGAATGACTTGTTAGCGACATAATTACATAATCAGCTGATCCCGTAGGAGTTTTAAAACCCCTTTCTTAGTTATAATTAATCTATATATACTATTTGTAACAGTTTGGTTAGTGTCACGCCTTTTTTTTGTAACAGGTAACTTGACCCTATTATTCAGCTCCACATTTGAAAAGTAATCTGCCAATTATCTTAATTATTCCAGTCAGTACGAGCAATTCGGTGTCAGTTGTCGCATTTTAGTAGAAAAATGAGAAAAAAGGCCATAATTTCCATAATAAGGTGATTCGGGTACCCCTTAAGGTCCTCTACTTCTGGACTTTCGCTTGACACTCGTTTCTGGGACACCCTGTATACTAATACTATAAAGAAGTAACGTTAGTAACATGTAAAGTATGTATTTTCCATGTAAGCTCTGAATCCACTGAACCGATTTGAAAAAATCTTTTACCAATAGAATCCTACATTATCATTATTAAGGACTAACATAGGCTATTATAATTTACTAGCTGCGCCCCGGGTTTCACCCGCGTAAGTCCCGATCCCGCGGGAATTTCGGGATAAAAAGTAGACTATGTGTTATTCCAGGTCTCCATACCGAGTTTCATGGTAATCAGTTCATCGGTTTTTACGTGATTGAGTAACAAACACACACACGTATACACATACATACGTACTCAAACTTTCAGCTTTATAATATGTATATTAGTAGGATGCGGATGAAACCGCGGGACACAGCTAGTAGTAGACAGACAAATTCCAATAAATTAAATATGAACGTGATACTGATACAAAATAACTTTATGTTATGTAACATTAAAACAGTAAATAATGTGACAATATTTATAATATTTCATAACAATTTGCATATTACGCGTGTCGCGGAATGCAAAACGAATTAGTTTCAAGTGAAAGGTAAATAAACGTGCTGTTTACTTCATAGAGTCAATAAAGTTTGGAATCCTTGACAAAAATATATCATTTACTAGCTGCAACCCGCGGTTTCACCCGCGAACCTGCTGGATTATCGGGATCAAAAGTATCCTATGTTACCTCCATCACTTAAACAAACTATCCCTATGTAAGTTTTCATCCAAATCATTTAAAACAAACAAACTTTTGGATTTATTATATTAGTTTGGATTAGCAACGCCCTGTGGCCCTGCGGTTTTACCCGTCCCGATGCCGCGGGATTTTTCGAAAACTCTTTCATAGTGGATCCCTACGCCCCACAAAGAACACACTCTTCAAATTTCATGTCTCTAGGACCAGCGGTTTGGGCTCTGCGTTGATATATAGTTCAGTCAGTCAGGATATTGAAATTTTTTATATGTGTAGATTAATTCTAATGATTAGGTCAGTTTTTACGTTTATAGTAAGCAATCTCCGGAACTACTGAACCGGTTATTATAATTCGTTTACTGATAGAGAGTTAAAAAAGTGTTGGAATATTAAAGAGAACTAGATATTTGATCCGTCAGTCAAGGATGTCTTTCTATCATTGTTTTTGTAGGTTTTGATTTTTTTGGCTAAAGTTATTAAATTTAAAGATATTTTCGGTTTTAATCGCGTGGTGTTTATTACTTTTAGCATTGTTTCAACGCTCAACGTTTCGAGATCTTTACAGGTCCCTTCTTCAGGATTGACTGAAATGTGATTTGTCATTCTAATGTATTAAAAAGTCTGGAAAGTGTCTTTATTTTCAATAGAGCATCGCGAAAACAGAAGAAAAATCTAAAGTTATTCTTAAAATTATCTTAGAAACGAATAAAATGAAAAATTGGACTGCAAAAGTAAAAAATAAGCTCGTTCATTTATCTTTAGTGGGAACTGACACATTAATGACTGCTCCGCTCGCACTATTTCTTGGTGGAAACGCAATCCTATTTTATTACGCGACTACGATAAAAGGAGGGTAATGTTTTAAGTAAAAGAGTCTGATCTGTTTAGCCATTTCTAGCTCATTCCTCTTTAGCGGTGCAAACGCGGCTTTAGTTTTGACGCTCTTTTATTTTTTATAATATGGTGTGCGTAGGAATGATCTGAAATTTAACTTATTTATCGAGTTTAACCGCGTTGTGTTTATCATTACCCGGACGCAAAGAAGGATAGATAGATAGATTAACGCTTTATTGTACCAAAAACACAAATGGGCGGCCTTATCGCCTTATTACAGGGGTTATGTGGGGCCCATAAGGGTGGTTATGTGTTTATCAGTCACGAGCTCCGCCGTGCTTCGGAAGGCACGTTTAGCAGTTGGTCCCGGTCGTTATCTATGATAGCAGTTGTTAGGTCAAGTTAGAGACCTTAGAAACATGGAAACTCTAACATCAGATGAGCCACACCACTACACGAAAAGAAGAAGTCGATGTATGTATGTATTTTAGGCGTTTTTTCAACACCCAATGTGTCGATCTTTACAGATCTGTAAAGACCCCCAATCTGTAAATGTTACGACCTTTACAGATTGTAAATGTCTCCAAACGCCGGGCATTGAAAAAACGCTAAAAATAATAAACACAACGCAATTAAAACCGAAAAATACAATGCAACATCGCGAAAAGAGAAAAACGTGTGTATCTTTTAAAACCAATAACTGTTCATTTCAGATCAAATACCTCATACAGAAAAAAGATCATAAACAACAGACAGTTAATAAAACATGAGTCATTTAACCTAAATATTGACACTCATATCCAGTGCATTATTCTGAGAAATCGACTCGAGTGACGTCACAATCATTCAGGATTTAGGATGCAAATTAGTCAGCGGTTCCTTGAAAGACTATCTATTATTCAGTTATTTAGATAATATTCAAGTCATAGAAATCTACTCATTAAGGGTTCAATACCCAAAGCGTAAAAACGAACTATTACTAAGACTCCACTGTCTGGCTCTCACCAGGCTCATGAATCGTGACAGACAGACAGCTAGACAGTTTAAATTTAAACTTATTTTTCGGTTTTTATTATTTTTAGCATTTTATCAATTTTATCGGCCGCCGTCTTAGAGATCGGGGTCTTGACTACCGCTCAGGGTCGTACTTGGTGCAGAGGTTAGCCATTGCTATACAGAGAGGCAATGCGGCTAGCATCCTCGGCTCCTTTGCGGGTACGATCAGGGGCGGTTTATTTGATTGACATACCTAAATATGTCCTACGTCCTAAATATATTTATGGATGGACCTAAATATGTGTAACATGATTTTGACTCTTTGTTCTTAATGAATAAATGTAAATTCACACAGTTGAATATAGTTAACTTTTATCAATACCCTTAGTTTCGATATCTTATATACAGATCTCTTAGATCTCAGAAGTGGATGAACATAAGGTATGTGTCACTCTGTTAATGTTTACTCGCAAGAAAGCAAATATTTGAGTCCAAGTAAATCATCAATGTCAATGTCGACTAGTGCTCTTTTAGATCAGATAAAGATTTTAAATGTTATTAAGACGAATCGATTGCCGTGCGAATCATCAAAATTGGTCCATCCGTTTGGCCTCTGGAGCGCCACATAGGAACAAACAAACAAACATACATACATACATAGACTGATAAACACATGACCCTTCTTTCGGCGTAAGTCGGGTAAAAAAAAAATACAGCTAAATCTGTGACACTAATATTATAAAGAGGAAAGAGTTGTATTTGTGTGTGTGTATATATATATGTTTGTAATAAATAAACTCAAAAACTACTGGGCCGATTTCATTCTTTCACCATTAGAAAGCTACATTCACCTTGAGTAACATAGGCTACTTTTGATCCCGATATTCCCACGGGATCGGGATTACGCAGGTGAAACCGCGGCACGCAGCTAGTCATTTATATTTTTCTTCGGTTTTTGAGATTCTGATTCGATGATTTTTAGGGTTCCGTAGCCGAACAGGTTAAAAAGGAACCCTTATAAGATCAATCGCTTATCTGTATGTCTGTTTTACTTTTATTTAGACCTACTTAATAGATAGATTGATTTCACTTCTGACAATATCGATAAACTAAAACGTTGCGCATTATGCAATCCTAGAACTAACTGGTCTAGAATAAATAAAGATTCCGTCGATAATATTCATAACCTTACGCCAATATTATTTTCTCTAAATTCGCAATCACAAAGCCAATACATTTATCGTAGTATTTCTAAGTAATACGTGACTAAATTCTTAGTAAATGAGGACAATCTAGTAGGTGGGTGAACTTTTGCGGTTGGTAAGAAAACTACTTAATTTGTTTGCTTTTGCTAGTAACTCAATGATGAACTACGAAAACAATCTGTATATCTATAAATGGCGTTGTTCTGACCGACTGGATCAATGCACACCCTAAAGTGGACAGTCTACCTACTCTTTTTCCATGCAAACGTAGTCGACTGTTTCCTCCCTGGATAAAGACATTAGAGCAAATATGTTTATGCCATAAAACCTATATCTGCCATGACCATGCCCCTACGTTTTGATTTTTTTTATTTTCTAGTTCTTCTGAATCTTATTTCTATTCTAATTATAAAATGAAAAGGCATGGTCATGGCTGATATTGATATAGGACTTATGGCATCAATATATTTTTTCTAATATCTTTATCTAGGGAGGAAACAGTCGACTACGTTTGTAAAGTTTCTATGGAGAAAAGAGTAGGTAGACTGTCCCCTTAATTTGTTTGCTTTTGCTAGTAACTTTATGATGAATCAAGAAAACAATCTATATCTATAAACGGCGTCGTCCTGACTGTCTGATAGATCAACGCACACCCTTAAGGTGAAAGGTGAAGGTCTAGCTACTCATTTCTCCATACATACTTTACAAACGTAGTCGACTGAATATTATTAAGAAGAAAGATTTATTTGTTTGCTTGTAACGAATAGGCTCCGAAACTACTGTACCGATTTAAAAAATGTTTTAATAGAAAGCTACATTATCTAGTAATAACATGGCCTACTTTTGATCCCGATATTCCCACGGGATCGGAACTTACGCGGGCGACACAGCATCACCCGCGTAAGTAGCTAGTACCTGATAATTTTATATTCACCTTACATTTTTGGTACTAAATAAGTGGCATAATATTTGCACACATACACACTGTGTGCAAATACAAACGGGCTGTATGCGTGCGTGTTTGCCTTAAGAACTTTGTTCCTGGCGGGGATCCCTATCGCAAAACTTGATGGAAGAGCTCAGTAGTAATTTTTACGTAATCCATCAGTCACAATTATAAGAAACTAGCTGCACCCTGCGGTTCCACCCTTATACGACCCAATCCCACGGGATTTATGGGAACAAAGTAGCCTATGTCCTTCTCGAAGGTCCCATCTATCTCTATACCAAAATTCATCAATATCGGTTCAGCGGTTTAGGCGTGAAAGCGTAAGAGACAGACAGACAGAGTTACTTTCGCATTTATAATATTAGTAAGATTTATAATTAATAAAGTAAGATTGTATAAAAGAAGCACTTACCTCTATAATGTCGGAGGCAGAGCCAACGCAATATTCCATGACGAGCCATGCCGTGTGCTCGCGCTTGTAGCACCCCTTGTATTCTATTGTATTTGGATGTTCCAGTTGTTTTAGAAACCTGGACGAAACATAAAATTAGAGTTAGGGAAAATATAGTAAAAAGTATTTTAGTATTTGTTGATAAAGCGGTAACAGAAATACATCATCTGTGAACATTTCAACTGTCTACCTCTCACGGTTCATGAAATATAGCCTGGTGACAGACGGACAGACAAGCAGACAATGAAGTCTTAAGTAAAAGGGTTTTTACTGGGTACGGAACCCTAAAAACGCTCCATTTGTATATATTTTTAACTATTCATTACAAATTTTTAACGCTGAAGACACCTTGGCTCTTTTTATAAGTTGATTATTTGATCACTATCTCACTCACCAGATGATGTTGATGTTAAGGCCTAAGATGTAAGCAAGCTTATCAAGAAGTATTCAAACAAATTAACTTATTGGTTCCAAGCCAATTCATATTCCTTACTGGCCAACATATCAGAAAACGGCGATACCACTTAGGCCAATAACAGCTGAACAGAAAAAATAATCTGTCCCTCTTGGGGTTAGGCAGTAAGACGCCACGGAAGCCTACTCTGGAATGTCGAATATCCCATGCCTAGGACATGTCAGTTTCCTTACAATATTTTCCCTCTCTAGGAATTTTCATTCACTCAATCAGAAGAGTTAGAAAAACCTGTGTTGAAATGTTCTGAAAGAAAATGCTAAATAAGTTCAAGGTATTTTGCTAATAACTTACTTAATCTCTTTCAAGATATCCTGCCATTTCTCCTCACTCTGCTTTCCCAAATAAGACATCTTCTTAATAGCGACGATCTCCTTAGTAAGGTTACAGCGGGCATAGTAAACTGCGCCGAAGGATCCATGGCCAATCTCTCTGAGATCTTCGAATATCTTTTCAGGATCATGTCTACTAAACAATTCTGCTATGTCCGGGTCTTTTAAACTGCCAGGCCGTGGCATTTTTATCTGTAAATTATTGTTTGATTGGTTTGTGTCTTGGATATTGAATATTTGGACGCACAATGTAGGTGTGAGATTGGGGAGTGTGTGTGTTTGCATGTGAGTGAAATTATAGGCTTATGAGACAGTCCTGGTTCAGAGTGACTAATGCAATATGACTTGACTTACTTGACCATGATTATGGTAAAGTATAATAGCTTTATACTTAAAAGCTGAAAGAATGAAAAGAATATTCTCTAATTGGAATTACTAAGTGCTCATATTTTATGATAAAGGCTGACTAAATGGCAGATTTTCAAATATGAAAGGAAATTTATAAAGAAAAATACTATGAAACTGCATGTATGTTCGCTAAACTATATTGAAATGACACCTAATCTACACAGGCAAGCCTAAAATTAAGTTAATAAAACATTTCAAACCACAATAGCTTCACTTATTAAAGGATCTTCCATCTTTAACTAAATTGTATCCACATTATTCAGTTACTCATTGTTTTCTTCTGTGTTTCCCACAATCTAGTTAAAATATTTTTAAATATTACCTACAATGTTACAAAGACTTTAGTAGTTCTAGATGGGACAAACACAGCTAGCGAAAGTTTGTAAGTATGTATGAGAAATTGTCTGTTGACATGGTATTTCAAACTTTTTTTCTCAGGGGGATTGTCAACCTCACAGCTGACAAAGACTTTGTGTGATTAAGGGCATAGGGCATAGACAGAGGAACAAAAATGGATGAGATACTATTTGACAATAGATAACAGACAGAAATGGCTTGATTGTGAAATGAACAAGGGGCAGCAAGACGAAGAACAAGTCTTCTGTCTCTATCTCTTTTCTTTGCCGGACTCTTAATCAAATTCTTGTAATATGGCATTCAAATTGACTTAACTAGATCAGGAGTGCTACTTATTTCAGTACAGAGAGAGCTAAACATTTCAGTACAGAAATCACTTATTGCTATTTCATTCTGTCATAATATGTTAACAGCTCATTAATATCTGTTCCTCTGTCTATGGCATAGGCCATAATTAAGTAGAAATCTGGTCCACCAGTGCATATGTACCTTGCACACCTAATTTTGGCTCTATTAAAGCCATTCTGCTTTTGATTGTAGCGACTAAACAACGCACCAATAATCTAACCATATCTATGTATCACCAATCTAACCGTCAAACTGTGAAGAAAAAATGGGGAGGGATTGGGTAATACAAGTTCAGTACTAGTTTTACTTCATCACATAAAAAAATACTGAAATGTTTCAGATAAAATTCAGATAGATGTAGATTTTAGTGTGAAACTCTAGATATGTAATACATCATTTTCATTTAGAGATAAATTACAAGAGACGCTAGAAGTTTTCTTTGATATTCTCAGTTTAATCTGTGGCATAATTCACTTCAAAGTCGGACTTCGGTCAGGGATCAAAGACAATTTGCTACCTTAATATGGTTAATGTTAACCCACAATGGAAACCTATGTTCTAGGATTAAATGTACACATGTTGTTATGTGAGACACTCCTAAACTAGAATAATTCTTATCATCTGAATAACATTATTATTTAGTTGACTAACACTTCCTGTCTCTACAGATATCAACACCTTTCCTTACAAATCAAATAATGAGTTGACTTTGGTGACTTTCAATCACAACTGAATGAGTAGCGGAGTTACCTAATATTATGTTATCAGGAAAAATAGTGTTCTTCTATATTTATTTATAGCTTTAACATATTTAGTTCAACTAAGTACCTAGTCAACATTTGGTAGGGAATAGGGACTTTGTGAAAAATGCTACAGACTGATTTTATTTACTAGTGAAAGGAATCTTACAAACAAATTTGAAAGCGAATTTTCGAGTTAGGAGCTGCTAATAGTTCGAGAACTGATCGCGGATATACCAAGAAAAAAAAGGAGCTGCTAGCATTTCAGTATTTAGCTGTTAAGCAACTAACTTATGTAATATACAAAATCCATTTGAACATTTTTTTATTTTGTTTTGTTTAGAAAGAAGAGAACAAGAAACATTTTCAATATAGTGTATTCATTAATTTTTTTTTTTTATTTGTGTTTGTTTATTCTGTGTTTTGTGTTTTGATGTTTATGTAATTTTTTGACTTGTTTTTTTGAATAAGTGTATTCAAGTCATATATTTACAAATGTCAGACCTCAGAAGAAAGGACATAACATAGCGGAAGGTAACAAAGTGTACAAAGAATGAAAAGGAAAATAACTGATGTTGAGACTACAAAGAGAATGTAGTTAAAAAACTCTAACCTAATTAGCTGTCAGATTAATTACTACAATATTGATCCAACCTGGCTAGATTTTAAAGATAATACCTATAATACCCTGTAGACTACGTATTATCAAGTGTTTTTGCATGTTTCAGTTAGATAATACAATCTGTATATGACAGCTGACTTGCCTACCATTATGCTAAATCAGAATGTACCAACAATTACTAGGATACCAACAATAGGTAACTTAGTCAAAACAAGTAGATAGTTAGGTATGGGAATAATAAACAATAACAATTAGTTATAGTCTTACAATGCTAGAGATAGACGAGTCCATAGGTGGACGAAAAAAAATCAATGTCAAATAGTTTGAGTTAGGCTGAGTAAGTTATGTGGTAAGTAAATAACATACTGATTTCGCCAGCTGCGAGCCGGCAGCGTCCGTCAGTTAATTAGAACGCTCCCGTTGCCCCGGGCCATCCTCCGCAGCACTCGCTATCTGCAAAATGTAGGAAACGAGACCGATAACACCAACCACGCCAGTTTCCAAAAACACACCCATTATACATCACATTTACTGCGTCTTCTACTTTCCTATAAGATCAAGTCTTTAACCGAACCATCGCGATGTTACAGCTTTCCGTAAGCCCCGTAACAATTCATTAATTTAATTAATGCGAGCTCCAGATAAACGACACCGCAACCTACCTCGATGCAACCATCGGAACAAGATGACGGTCAATGAAAATCTTTACTTGTAAATATAGTCTGAAACGCAAATATTCGAGAACCTACACTTAGCCATTGTTAACACCCTTTTTGTAGGGGTAGAAACGTAAAATATTGCAAAATACTTGGCACTTACATACAAAATTTCGCTTCAAAATGGCGTTGGGCGATCGTGCGCAATGATGGGTTTTTGTTTCATAAGTAACACCATATAAAGTTTTCCATCACTAGAAATTCACTCAACTATCATTAGTTCACTTTCAATTAATCTCAAAGCTTTTCAAATTACAGATATTTGTCGAAAATCTATAGAAAATTATTTACAACTTTCCCGTATTGACCATAGACATTTTTTTCTTTTAATTTTCTCATCCATCCATATAGATAGGCCTTGCATGCATAAGAGTAGAATCATAGTCGATCGATTCAGAAATCGAGTTAAAAAAAGCACATAATCAAAGAATGAGATGATGAATAAATATGCAATGAATGTGATGTGTCTAATCTAGTCTATGAAACATTGTTCATTCATTTAAATTCATTCAAAAATATTCTGTGGATTGTGGAAAAGTGTTTGTTTCTGTCTCACGCCGCGCCGGTTTTTTCGGAAAAAGACTAGGAAGTGAGTTTTCTGGGTTTCAGAACTATAATTTTCATTTATTTAAAGTTTTCTTCTCGATAACTAAGTAAACTAAAACTATAAAATACATTTTTGGTAGTAAAAGCTACGGACGCTGATGGTGGTCTCCTAGCACACCAAGCAGCATCAAAATGGCGGGACGCGCCGCATACTTTGCATCTTGCTAACTCAGCAGATATACATAAAGCTTGAATTCTCTCAATTGTTCATCTATAACAACACACACAACAGCACAGAACCTTCGTTTAGTGATCACTTTCACCTTAAAATTCAAGGTTATAGGTATTGTTTTCTGTGGCTTGGTTCTCATCTGTGATTTCTTGACTAGATGGCTGACAAGAAAAAGGAAGGTGAGCCTGAGGGTGAAGAGGAATTCTCCGTGGAGAAAGTTCTTGACCGCCGTGTCAGAAATAACAAGGTATTTGTCTATTTTTTGTAAATAACCTCTGATCTTTCACTGGTCACAAAAAACTTACCAGTCACTAAAAACCACTACCTATATGAAATTCAAAGCTAGCAAATCATTAAAAAGCTTTGTGAAGCTTTATCTTGCAACATTAATAAAATAATAGTAAGTTAAATATTTTGAGAACTGTATGTTTATCATCATTGGTTAACTTTCTAACCATAAAATAACTCGCTTTAGTCAGTCCCTAGTTTTGTCAAAAAAATAACTGTATATTTGATTGTAATGCCGGCTTTCCACTGCGAGCGGAGCGGGATCATTAATGTGTTAGTTTAACATCCAAGCATTGTTCCCATAGCACAAAAGAGTTGTATGACAACAACTACTGTTGTATATTGAACTGACACATTAATGACTCCTCTTTGCTCGCAGTGGAAAGCCGGCATTATGCTTGTCATGGCAAAGCATCGGTTATATACTGGTCGCCATAAAGAATATAGTGCAGCCAGTTGTGGGATAAATTATAACTGAAATAGAAGATACAAAAAACGTTGAAACATTTTTTATTGAAATACGAGTACCTACCTACCTATTTACAAACTGAAAGAAACTTTAAATGTTATCATAAAATCAACATAATTATTCTATTACTGATATACTACCAACTGTGCTTTTTAATTCAATTGCCTGGAAGAGATTGCTCCTTTGCAATGAAGTTGCCCAATGCCATGTTAGTATTAAGATTGTCTGTTTTAATTTTTGTTTTGTTACTTACTTATAGATAGATAGGTTAATACTTTATTAGCACGTATTATCTATGCGATGAATGTAATCTAAACATTTAATATGTAAATTACAGGTTGAATATTTCCTTAAATGGAAAGGTTACAGTGATGAAGACAATACATGGGAGCCCGAAGAGAACCTAGACTGTCCAGACCTGATTCAGGCGTTTGAAGAGGCCAGAAAGAAGAAAGAAGCTGGTATGTTAATTATAGTTAGGGCATGCAATATCGGAAGGTTTTCAATCTCTGGACGATATCGATATTAAGAGCTCAATCCCGGGATCCCGGGATTGATACTGAGATTTTAGATATCGTTAAAAAAAGCAGTTTAATACAATAAAAAAGTGTTAAATCTAAAATATTTAATATTTTTAAGACTCTAGTGGTTTCATTACGTAAATAAGTTACCCCGAGGGCCGTCCACCCCATCATTTTGGAAATATGGCGGACAAATAGCCTAAACCCGAAAGTGTCTAAACTTTCGCGCCAAATTCTAGGCGCACCACTAAAATGTTTTTAGCAGAAAAAAATTGCATGCGAGCTTGTATAAAAAATAATTGTCTTAAAAATTGCAATGAATCACGTTACTTTTATTGTTTTAAACATTTTACCAATTCCCTACGCTTCTAAATCTTTACAGATCTCTTCCTCAGGGGTAGACAAATTTGGGTTTAATTTTAATAGTTCTATTCAATCATTCCATGAAGAAAAATATAGCTAAAAACCTTAATTTATACCCAAATAGTAAATTGCTCAAATCTCGATATCGGATCACTCAATCCCGGGATTGTAATATCGAACTTTTGCGTCCGAGATCCCGGGATTACGATATCCCGGGATCCCGGGATTCATGCCCTAATTATAGTAGAGTACCGATTATCTAAACCAATCGAGGCCATGTTTCTGCTGGCACTGTTGTATTACTTTCACTAAACTCAGTGTCTTTGAAACTATTTGGGTAATATGTATGCCACCAAAATTTAACTATTTACTAACTACAAAATCTGAAAAAAGACTGACACATAAGTTTGTAAATTGTACTTCAAAGGGGGTTTAAAGTACCTAACAAAACAATCAATCTTATAGAAAAAAATTTAGTATGTGCTTTACTACATACTTCTTTTTGTTCCACTCGTATCGGAGGTTGGACAACATCAGGGCAATTTTTATTTTAGAGACTGCAGCTCTAAAAAGTGTGGTGTTACTGCAGTCGAACCAGTCTCTTTGGTTCTTCAGCCAAAAGTGGCGTCTCCGGCCGACACTTCTTTCTTTCCAGCATCTTTCCCTGGATGATGAGCTGGAGTAATTTAAAAAACAACATCACAAAATCCAATTTACCATGTTTTTGATTAATATGTGACAGACCACTCAGTAACCTGTTTAATTTCTATAATAATAATTGACTTTCATAAACGTTTTCAGAGGGTAAAATAGCAAAAGTTGATAAAGATGCCAAAAAGAGGAAATCAACTACTGCCACTCCTGATCTCAAAGGTGCCAAGAAAGCTAAAGGAGATGAAAAGAAAGCGTCAGGCTTCGATCGTGGACTCGAACCTGAGAAAATTATTGGTATGTCCATTTATAAAAAAAACCAGGCAAGTGCAAGTCGAATTCGCACACAAAGGGTTTGATACCATTATCATTAGCTCGAAAAAATCGCTTGCTGTATGGTAGCTCCACCTAAATAATAGAATAATATTTATTTTTCTATTATAAATATTATTGTGGTATTAATATGGGGCTAGATTACATCATGCAATATTTGTATTTATTACTAGCAGTGCCCGCGACTTCGTCCGCCTAATTTTTTTGAAAATATAATATAGCCTATAGCCTTCCTCAATAAATGGACTATCCAACACTGAAATCGGGCCAGCGGTTCCTGAGATTAGCGCGTTCAAACAAACTCTTCAAACAATAATTTTTATCCCCATAATCCCGCGGTATCAGGACTTACCAGGGTTAAACCGCAATCAATCATTCTTTATTTGTAAATGTAGCTAAGGAAATAAGGGGTTACATTATTGTCTTACCCGGGCACCCCGCTTAGCGCAGCGAATTCTGATGTCTTTATCTTGTATATTTCAGGTGCTACGGACAGCAGTGGAGAGTTAATGTTCCTGATGAAGTGGCAAGGCACCGACGAAGCGGACTTGGTGCCCGCTAAGCAAGCCAATGTGAGGTGTCCGCAGGTTGTCATACAATTCTACGAAGAGCGGCTCACATGGCATACACCTTCTGCTGAAGAAACTAACGATGACCAGTAAGTATATTACCGTAGTTTTAATTTATAATAAAAGGTAATTTGTTTGTTTGTAACAAATAGGCTCTGAAACTACTGGACCAATTTCAAAAAATCCTTCACCAGTAGAAAGCTACAATAGGCTACTTTTGATCTCGACCGAGATCGATTTGGGATCGAGACTTATGTGGGTGAAATTGCGGGACGCAGCTAGTGTATATACTAAAGGTAGTCAAGAAGGATCAAGAATATTAACAATATTTTGTTTGTTTCAGATAACAAACTAAGTGTAGAGGACTGTAAATTGAAAAAAAAAAACAATATTCAGACAACCAATTTAAAAGAAAACTTTCTTGCAAAGTCACTATAACTTGATGCTCAAGCAACAGTTTGTTTACATTTTAATTTACAACGTGACAGCATATTCAGCTAAATATGCCACAAACACGATGATGACTTAGATATAAGACTAGAAATAAAATTTAAAATAGGTATAATTTCTTAAGCGTGTGAATGAACGATGGGAGGAAATACAAACTTTTATTGATTTTTGTATTAACATCAAATTGTAATTCATTTATTAGATTTTTCTTCTGTTTTCGCGATGTTGGATTGAAATTAGACTCATTTTTCGGTTTTAATCGCGTTGTGTTTGTTACTTTTAGCATTGTTTCAATGCAGGTCTTGAAGCTTTGAAACAATGCTAAAAGTAATAAACACCACATGATTAAAACCGAAAAAAATGAGTTTAATTTCATTCTTACCTACATTCGGAACATTTTAAATAGATCAAAAGCCGGGTCCCGCTAAACGCATGGCGTGGATGAGTACTAATATCATCTCTCTAACATTGTAGGAAACTGATAGATAGACTCGCGTGTTCGGTCGCATTCAAAACTGGTTCTCCACTTAGCAAAAACTTTCCAATGAACATGTCATAGAGAGGAAAGTCTACCTACTCTTTCTACATACAAACGTAGTCGACTGTTTCCTCCCTGGATAAAGACATTAGAGCAAAATGTTTCTGCCATAAAACCTAAATATGCCATGACCATGCCTCTACATTTTCTTTTTTTCTGATTAGAATAGAAATAAAATTTAGAATAAAAAAAAAATTTAAAAAATTAAAAACCGACTTCAAAAAAAAAGCATTAAGAAAAAACCGACTTAAAAAAAACATAAAATAACTTCGCCTACGTACAGTGCCACCGACTTATCTGTTATGCAATCTGAAGTCGGGCAGCCAAACTACTTACAATCCTACTCAACCAACCCAATAAATCTGCCCGACTTCAGATTACATAACAGATAAGTCGGTGGCACTGTACGTAGGCGAAGTTATTTTATGTTTTTTTTAAGTCGGTTTTTTCTTAATGCTTTTTTTTTGAAGTCGGTTTTTAATTTTTTAAATTTTTTTTTTATTTCATCCTTTTTAGTGTACTTTCAACTACCACTAAAATCATTAAAATTGTATCCATAACTTTTATCATTGAGGAGTTCTGTGATGAGAAGGTGGTTTCAGATGTGGAGATTCCGAAACCATATTCTTATTCATCGGTATCTATTCTTTATGGCCTTATTCTACTGGTGATAAAACATAAGAATTTTGAGGAGCAAACCCGTTCATCACTCCGAAGATCCTCATCAGATCCTCACCAATTTTTTACGGAACCATCTCGGAGCTCCCACCTTTCAGTTTTAAAAGGAATCATCTCAATCGGTCAAGCCGTATTCGAGTAATCGATGAACATCCCTAAAACATAGTAATTTTGAGGAGCAATCCCGTTCATCACTCCGAAGATCCTCATCAGATCCTCACCAAATTTTTATGGGACCATTTCGAAGCTCCCACCTTTCGATTAAAAAAAGAATCATCTTAATCGGTCAAGCCGTCTTCGAGTAATCGGTGAACATACATAAAAAAAAAAAAAAAAAAAAAATATTATACATACAGACGAATTGAGAACCTCCTCCTTTTTTGAAGTCGGTTAAAAACTAGAATATGAAAAAAAAAACATAGGGAGGTAACAGTAGACTACATTCGTAAAGTTTGTATGGAGAAAAGAGTAAGTAGACTTTCCCATTAACACATAGGGAACAGAGCGCACTCTAACATCCCTAGAAGTCCTACCACAGAACTACAAAGAATTTTCTTCTTTTCATGTAGAGGTGTGGCTCACCTAGTGCTAGAGTTGTTAGGTCGCGTTAAGGTCACTTACTTGACCTAACAACTGCTATCAGAGATAACAACCAGGACCACCTCCTTAACATGCCTTCCCAATCACATAGGAGCCAACCAAGTATTTTCTGTGGGGAACCAGTTTTTAACCAGACCGTTTAAAAGAGAGAGATTTAAAGTTAAAATGGAATAGACAGGACATATAAAACTTTTAATGTGTTACAATTCTGCTTGGTTCTTTGAAATAATATCTTTGTTAACACGGGCCAACACTGTCTTTGCACTCTCTAGTGACCATCGATTTCTCGAGGATTTTTAACAACCATTAGACACATTTTAAGCTCAAAATACACAATGACACACTGAAATCCACCTACAGCACACTTATAAAGAAATTCGTGCCTGTGTGCTGTAGGGTCTGTTTTAGGTAAAGTGTAAGTGTCTTCATTTATTTTGAGCTTTATGAAATAGATTCTGGAGTCGAAATTAAATCTATAGAATTTCACTGTGCCATCTATCAAAAAGTCCTGAAGCTATTTTACCTATACCTTACCTGAGGTTTAAACACCGTTTAGTTAACAGTCTTTAAAAACCTGGAGAAACCTACCATCAGTTTTGTCTGGCGAATTTATCTCGTCTAAATGTACCCAGTGACCACTCACTGGATTCTATCTCGATACTGTATAATTCAGCCATTCAACCTGTTGTCTACTGTCGACTAAACTAAGTTATAACTTAGCTAAGTTAAGCCAGTTTTTCATGCATGTGCGGTCAAGCGATCATACATACATGTACAAACTATGCCAGCTATGCACACTTGGATGAAAAACTAGCGAGCTAAGCTAAATAACTTAGTTGGCGGTTGTTTTGCAATTTTTTTTATAGTACAATGTTTCATTAATAGCACACTTGTCATAAAGGGCAGTAAGGTTAGAGCGGTGGGCATGTTGCAATATCGTTGCTACTTATCAATAGCAATATTGCGCAGCACTGCGCCTGCCCATAAGACCCAAGAGTGGGAGAGAGCGCGAAATACTCTCTGCTCCACTGTCACGTTTTACGACCCGGCGTGTGCAGTAAGTGAAAAACTGTATTATAGATATTATAACTGTTCCATTTGGATGGCAGCATCAGTACTTCCCTGATAGATATCCATTTATAGATAATATTACAAAAAGTAAAAGAACTGGATATATCGATTTTTTGGAAATTCCGGATATTCGGACTTTTTCAATATGTGATTCCACATAACCATACTTCTTCCGAAAACAGACTTCGCTCGGTGACAATTTTATAATACTATGAATAGATGATTAACAGATGATCAAGTCTTTATAACTTTGTTTATATCACTCACCTTTAAAACTTCACGTTTGCAATAAAATATAGTTTATTCATCTGTCAATCATCTTTGAAGCGGTTATTACACCACCATGCATGCAGGATACCTTTGTCAGCACATCGAAGAAAAATGTCGATGCGTACACGAATATCTTTCGATGTTTAGCAGGAGTGGCTAAGGAAGCCTGCATGCAGGGTGGTGTAACAAATGCTTTAAGCCACCCTCACACAGATGCATACTGCAATACCGCACCTGTGTGAGAGCATCAAGTATCTAATCATACAGAGCAACAGCTTCAAGCCCGCGGCGGTAGTTACTACATTACATGTGCAGCTATGTGTGCGTGACTACTTACTGCTTATTCCCTTGGGTTTCCCGAGGCCGCCCGAAGATCCACTCGGCTCACGTACGTGAACCCGTCGGCACACTGCCGGTGAGAGAGGTCACGCACACATAGCTGCCGCATGTAGTGGACTAGCTTTGCTGCGGGCTTGTAGTTAACTGTTTCTCTGTAGGGTTGTGTACTCGACGGTGAGGGGGTGGCTTTATTATAATAAGTAAGAGGGTTTGTCTGTAACATTCCTGTCTCTATTTTACTATGAGAGTATGAAGTAGGTAGGTGAATGATTTACTTTAAGTATGACGTTTATTTTTGTCGAAAATGTACAGTAAATAAATAATTCGGTCATAAATTAGATTTTTATTTTATCAATAATTTAGTAACCTACATTAAATATTAAAGTATCACTAATTTTCACGATTGAAAAGTTTCAGCTGTTTGTACATCAGTGCCTCTACCATGAGTTAAGAGGATCGTCTCCATTCTCTTTCTCCATACAAACGTAGTTTAAATTTTCCTCCCTGGATAAAGACATTAGAGCAAATATGTTTATGCCATAAAACCTATATCTGTCATGACAATGCATCTACCTTTTTTTTTTTTTCTAATTAAAATGAAAAAAATAAAGGTGCATAGTCATGACAGATATAAGTTTTATGGCATAAGTAAACATATTTGCTCTAATGTCTTTATCCAGGGAGGAAAATTTAAACTACGTTTGTATAGAGAAAGAGAATGGAGACTATCCTCTTAATAAGTAAATACGTACAGTTCGATCTTATGCACAGCGCTCTTACTCGCCTGTTCCATACCGATCGTATATTTTCGGCCGCGCGAGCCGATATTTTGCGTTGCGGACATGACTAAACCGGCGTTAACGGTTCACGTACCTATTTAAGTATTAACCCATGGTAGGGGTACTAAAATGACTAAGGATAGATTTTTTAATGTCTAGATAAAAAATATATTTGTCCAATGAAATGGTTCAATTCCATTCCACCGACGAAGTCAAACTTCGAAACTGGTATAATAACTGGTAGCCACAAGCCACCTGCACCAAGTCTAAATCCTTATTTACATGACACCTGCACCAAGTCTAAATTCTTATTTTTACATGACCCCTGCACCAAGTCAAAATTCTTAATTAGACTTGGTGCGGTGTCATGTTGCTTATTAGGCCAGATTCGTTTTTTTAAGGCAGAATACGTTACGAATCTTATAAATAATAATATTAAATAGGATAAGGAAGATTTCCCTTTTCAACCCGATTGCATGTGGTTCCTGGTTCCCGTGGCTTGTTTAGACCGCCTCTGCGGGGAAGCGGAATTCACGGGTCAAATTCTTCCGGGAGAAGAGTTGAAATTCAGATTCAATAGGTACTCTAAGGTTCGCCATTAAACTTTTGATAATAATGCATTCTCAGTTCCGGCGTCAAATTAGGGAATATCATGACCATTATTTCTTTCACAATGTTTCCTTCTGGAGTACAAGGTATTTCTGAACTAATGAGAGGATAAATCGCTAAATGTAATTCCTTTTCATTGCCACATTCTAAAATACA
Organism: Idaea biselata; assembly: GCA_958496205.1. Lineage (NCBI taxonomy): Eukaryota > Metazoa > Arthropoda > Insecta > Lepidoptera > Geometridae > Idaea > Idaea biselata. Next base: position 16,578,208 of record OY292405.1, on the reverse strand, counting down.
TTTATAAAATGTTAATGCAGATCGGCGATCACCTCCTAGAAAATTTTCCATGATGTCCTTTAATGCTATTGTAAAAAGCGTATAGACTGACGGATAAAATTTATTTAAATCAGATATAATAAGTTCTGCGCAGAATTTTCCGAATTTTGGAGCAATGACTTGATAAATATTTTGCAAATGTGGCCAAATTGTATATCCTTTGTGTTTTTCTTCTTTATAATATGCATTTAATACATTTTTATTATCATCAATGAGTCTAACTAATTCCGCTGCTAATTTCCAATAAGTAACAGTTGTGTAACCTCTTTCATAGCCTAGATCGTCTTCTAGTTGTAAATAAATGCTTTGAAATAGTTTAACTGGTATATGATTTTCTTTATCAAGAGTAATATCTTTAAAACGTTTTATTAGTTCTCTTAGCATATTTCTGGTACTAGAACTGACAAAGTACACAGCCCACTTCAGCGGAAGTGTGGTCCTTTTAATTATAGGAACAATGAATTTTTCATACCGTCGCATTTGCACCTCTTCATCATTGCTCTGCAGTATTAAAGCAGCAAAAATATGATAATCCAAAGATGTAAAACCGGGAAACTTTTGATGTACATCCATATTCTTCAATATAACAGTGAAAACTAAGTCCTCCTCCAATAATTCCATCATATTTATAGCGATATGACCCATTTTCTTGATTGGTGGCCTAAATCTTTTGTTGGAATATAGGCCATATGTCAATAAAAATTTGTATATCTGAATAAAGTATTCCGGTTTTATAATAAGAGGAATCTTCGAAACGTCAGCTAGTTTCAAAACAAGTTTATCTCTATCACATGTGGCTTCGTTCAGCCACTTACTCATTACATCAAAAACTTTTCTGATTTGAGTTTCGTTTGATTCTTGACAAAGACGTTTTTGTGCACATATTAAGATAACCATGCGGACAGTGCTTTTTAGTTTATATGTATATTGTCTTGCTTCTGTTTTATTCCAAATTTCATTACAAATTGGCGTAAGATCTTCTATGCTGAGTTTTTGAAACGATAACCGAAGACTAACCTTCTGCACACAGTTATTAGCATTTACTATCTCAGGCATATATTGTTTTATCTTCGTTGCGCTAAGCTGGTGTAATAATCCGCAGAATGATGGAATTGTGGATTGCAAATCAGATCCCTTTGCATATGGTAACAAATAATTAATCGGAGCTAGCGGTCTTGCCATATAAACCCTTTTCCCAATATATTTATGTACTCCATTTAGGTGTTTTTCAGCTTTATCTTCAGTAGGGGCATACTTTTCGAGAAACATTTTAATTTCTCTTTGAGATAGAAGTAAAAATATTCCTGTCACCACAGCATTGTTTACGTTTTGATTACTTTCTATTATGCTCAAGTATGATGCCTTAATTTCTTTAGCTAAAGTGTCAGGCCAATATATTCTTATCTTTTTAAGAAATTGGTTTATTGAAATTTTGTCATTGCTTAACATCCACATAATATGTTCCTTGTGACGTAGCAGTGAATTGGCATCGTGCTTTAAAACGTTAACAAAAACTCGGTCACTTGGATCTAACGAAAGCGACTCTTCAAACAGAACTTTTCTCCATTCTTTATTCTTACGATACAAAGAAGATAAATTGGCTTCGTAATTGTTAACTTTGTTAAATTTGATGACTTCTGTAATTTTACTAAGAATTGAAGGATAGTCTGCAATAGACTTTTTCCAGTCTTCTAATAGATTCAAGAGCTCTTGTAAATTCGCTAAATATTTAGATAAAGTGTCAGAGTTAAGTTGGTTGCGTTCAATGTCATCAATTAAATAATCATATAGGTAATCAAACACAGCATCTTTATCTTCTTGGGATTTTAATATTTTTGCATACAATTTCATTGTATTGAAACAAAATTTTGATTTGACATTGTCTGGAATGTCTGCTCCACGAATTATATTTCGAACAATTATTGCATGTATGAATTCTTGTTTGTTATTGTCTGACTTATCGTAATCAGCGACACTGTGGAATAGTTTATTTAAGACTTCCCAAGTTTCATCATCAAATGCATATGTGTAAGTTTGTGATACCACAGAATTAATAAATTCAATTGTATATGGTTCATCAATATGCTTTTCAGTATAATATAGAAGTAGTGCGCGAATATTTTCCGTATCATGCCCTGTGGTAGATAATATCAATTCCAACATTGATTTTCTTTTACTTGGATCAGATTCAGCGTCGATAAGTTTCTTGATATTTTCAAAGGCAATTTCGAACGGAGCATATTTGTATATTTCGTATACGGAATCTCTGTTGTGGTAGCCATTATATTCAACACATAGATGAAGTAGTATATCATGCCCTTTGCCCTTCTCAGGCTTTTCTTTATTTACTACATATTTTGTCATTAAATCAAATCTATTATCTTCCGGGAAAAAATGTATCCAATGTTTAATATTTGATAGTTCAAAGAGACGACTTTGTCGAGAAATCCGAGGTAGCCATTTTTTTCTGTATGTTTCATTATCTTTTATATATTTAGCAAAGGTTATGCCGTCGACAATGTTTATAAAACGATTTAATTGTTTCAGAATTCTTTCTGGATACGTCTTAATAATATATTTCGTTAATTTCGGACTAAATTTGAAATAACACTTTGATTTTTCTAAAAAGTCCAATAGCTTATCAGTGTTTTTTAAAAGATGGCGTCTACAACGTTGATGCTTAACAGCTTCTTCGAAAATCGAAAATGATCGTTTAGTAAGCCTTTCCAAAAAATAATCTGGAATATGTTTATGATTTTCACGAACTTCCTTTACTACAAAAGGTACGGAACAATGTTGTAGCCATTTGTATGCCACCTTACGATCTTTAATGCTGACATAATTATAGAACTCTTCAACTCTCGTCTCGTCTTTCAATTGAAGTCTGATATTCAGTAGCAACTTGTTGAAAGCTCTAGCTGTCATATACAGTAAAAGTTCATTATATAGGTATTCTGGGTTTATTATGTGCGCGTATTGATTATCAGTTATCAACCAAGTACTGTGATTAAATGCTCTCGACACGTATAACATATCTTCACTTTTAAGCACTTCGAGTATAAAATCAACATTTCTTGTTGCAGCAGCTACTTCTATTTTAACCAGATTCGGAAGATCTTCATCCTCAATCAATGTCAAATCTAATGGATGTTTAGCTGTAATCGTTTTGTTGACTATTGCGTTGAAGGAGCGATGTCTTTCACCTAGATTTCTGCCTTCTAGATCCAGTGACGCCATTTTAAACAATGGTTCCTGAAAATAGTCATATTAGTTATGTACAGTTAAATTAAATATGATGACTCGTTTAGTTTTGTAATACTAAACTTTTTTTGTCGTCACCCCCAGAATCGCGGTAATCCTAGGGAATTTTCTCTTTGTTGGGTAGGTATATGAAAAAGAAACCAAGGACTTTCTGCTTAACCTATTAACTAGATGAGCTTTTAACAAATATTATGCAATCAAAATAATCGTTGTGACAAATGTAAATTCTGCTTACTACAATATACAGACCCACATCTAAATTTGAACGTGTATGTGTTTGTTTGTTATTCATGCTCATTTGCTTGTTGTTCATGCAACAGTTACTGAACCGAAAGCGATGAAATCTTTCTTTGTAGAGAACTCGATCTCTACCCAGGTATTTACACATTTTTAAACAATACCTACATACCTATTACTACGGGATTATAGACACTATAAAATTAAATTATAGTTTATATAGGCATAACTCACGTTAAAGTTTCCTTCAATCTTCTTTTTCCAAAAACTCCAAAACTTTGTTTTGATTCACTAAACTTAACTAGAACACCGTTTTTTTCACAACTTTTTGTTAAATGATTACTATCGTAATGGTTATGAAGTTGTTTAATAAAATACCCACTATTTTAGTCCCACTGTTATCAGAAATAATTATTGCGCAAACTTTAACAATTTAATAAGTTAGGAACTGTAAAATACAAACAAACTCCTAACCTAACCTAATACTGGTGATCGAATGAATGAATCACACGACTTACTTACATTGAAACATAGGTAGCTACATTAGTGTGCGTGCGTAGGTATATCTACGTAGCTGGTACCTATCATATACCCTACATTGATTATTTCGGGTTGACCTTGACAATGTTTCGTCAAAAATGAATAGTTTCTATCGGTTGCTGTGTATGTTTAGGTACTCGACATTCCGGAGGAGGTTCGCCCGACGACCTCTGTGGCACGTCGGGTAAATCTCCGGCTGCAACGCAGAAGGTTGCCGTTTTGATTCCCGTCGGGAAAATTATCCTTAAAGATAAATATAGGGGCGTAATGGAAATGGTCAAATGAAATTGAAACGAATCGGAAAAAGTGGAATGACAACTACAGGTCAAAATAATACCTATACCTACTTAGTACATCTTTTTATTATTTATAACGTTTAATAACTCAGTAACATATCAAAAAAAGCTTACAAGTATATATTACATTCGTATAAAAGTTTACACTGGTAGGTAAGTAAAATACAAAATTTAGAAGCGTTAACTTTTGCTAAATTATAGGTAAAATATCACAAACATAATATTTAAAAAATAAGTAGTAGGTATATATCTAAAATTACAATTTTCAATAAAAATATTTTTACATTTCCATTTGTTCCTCTTCTTCCTCGTCTTTAAACTTATTATAATAATGCATTTTAATTTCCACAGAAGGATGTTGACGTATCAGTTTTTTCAATTTCTTAGCTTTTTCTCTTTCTTCATTTGACACATAGTTAGGGTATATTTTTAGGGCCGTGAGATAAGCCTGATGGAACTCGCTGTCATTCAAAAGTAACTCGCAAACATACAGCTTAACGCTATCTGGCAATATATTCCCTAAAGCCATGTCTACAGCTCTCGAATATAAAATGTATATTGATGGAAAGTATTCTTTTACGTCCTCTTTCAAATATTCAATGCAAAATTTACTCAATTCCGGTGTAATATCCGAACATAGAGTATCCCAGTTCTCATTATTATGTTTTTCAATAAGTTCAGTGATTCTTACGACCAATTTGAACATAGTTAACATCAGATAGTTTTCAGTGATGGAAAGTGGTTGCAGTTTATCCAAGATGGATTTAAATATTTCAGTAGGAACAATGAGTTTCTTTTTGTGCACATATTCTTTTAAATCGTTTACGAAGCAAAGAAGTATTTGTAGAAAATGACGTCGCATGAAATAATCACCCTCGTTGGTTTCATTCCATTTATCGAGAGAAAGTTTTATCAAAGGTAGTATAATCTTTTTGTACAGTTCCATTTGAGCTTGTTTATTTTCACTTGTTAGAACATAAGACGTAATAACAGGTATCATACCAGAGTGTGCGCTGACATCCCTCAGATATTTTCCTTCGTACTTAACAAATTTTTCATCTACAAACTCCTGAATTAACTGTTCCATGAATACAGGATCCATATCCTTCATTACGTCTCTCGTGTAATTTGCTAGCATATCAATTTTGTAGACGTATTCGTCGTTTTTAGTTTCTTTATACAAACCTTTCAAAAATTTGTAACTTTTCATCAAGAATTTCGCTCTAACTTTAAGCGGTACACTTTCTATCTGATGTAATAATTGATATATTTTCTTGTCTTCTTTGAAAGTGAGATTATCCATAAACACGTTTAATAATTCCCATAAACTAATAACTTTTTTATCGTCCTTTTCTTTACACAGCAGGTGGTAAGTTAGTTCGAAAACCACTGCTCGAATACTAAGATTTTTTGACTCATTCCATATAGTGGACAAATATTGCTTTAGTTCATTTTGCTCCAGTTTCAGAAAAGCAAACCGTAACCCATGCTTCTGAAGAGAGACGGGAGCATTCAACATCTTCGGAATATTAGCTTGGCTGTCTTTGTGACTTAAGTTATAGAATATAGCAAGAAGGGAGGGCATAGCATATTGCAAGTAGTCTCCTTTTGCATAAAGTAAAATAGAGTCTGGTGATGGTTGAGGTCGCGCGATATGCATGTTCTTAGCAATCGCCCTTTGTAGACCAAGAGAGACCTCATCAGTTTTGTTCCAATCAATTTTCGGAGTTTCAGGAGCATGTTTATTGATAAGTTCTGAAAGAGTGTCTGATGAAAGCAGCGTGCATAATCCTCGTACAGTAGCTGTCTGACCTCCTGATTGACTAAGCCGCGTTTGATAGGTATCCGTCCACTCATTAGCAATGCTACTAGACCAGTAGATTCTCAGTTTCTTATGCACCTGTTTCAGAGAAAGCTTCTCATCACTCCGTAAGTGGTCTACATCTCCTTGATGACGTTTCAATAAACTAGGATCGTGTTTAAGGGCATTGATGCAAGCATCCTGAGTCGGGTACAAGACTAACGATTCTTCAAACATATGTTTTCTCCAACTTTTATTCTTATTATAAAGACAACTTAAATCAATCTTGAAAGCTTTATCTTTTCTAATATTAATTAATGTTTTAACTTTTTCAATAACATACGGGTAGTTCAGTAGTTCTTTTTCCCACTCTAGTAACAACCCCAATAACTTTTCCATCCAATCTAGAGCTTCTCGGAAACTATCTTCATCTTTAATGTCGTGCTTATCCAATTTATCCTTAACGTAATCATATAACAAAGTAAAGATCTTTTCTTGCCCTTGTTTATCCAATTTAGATTTGAATTGTGTTAGATTATCATAGCCAAACTTTTTCATTATTATTTCTGGCACAGATTTATCGTTCACTATGTTATATAACAATACACTTTGAATGCAAACTTGATCATCATCCTCAGACACTTTATACACATCCATATTTGTTAGAATTTTATTAAATTCTTGCCAAGTGTCGTGGTCGTACTTGTGAATTGTAGTTAGCGATACTAAATAACCCACAAAGTTATTTTTGTAATTCTTTTCGTCTTTGACATGCTGGTTATTAAAATAAGCTAGCAATGTTTTGAGATTTGTCATTTTTCCTTGTGCAGTCTCAACGAGTACTTTAAGCATAGAATACTTTTCATTAAAAGATGTTTCAGCAAATATCAACTTCTTTATTTCAGTAAACGCAACATCGAATGGAGCAAATGAATACCACACATAAAAAGGGGTCTCGTTGCATACTGTGGTGCATATTCTCTTGTTGGCAAACATCTCCGTGCCTTGCTTCAGTGTATTTTCATCGATTTCTTTTATAGTTTTATCAATAAATAAGTTTTTTACAAATGCAAATTGCTGGTTCTTCGGCAGTCTTTTTATAAAATGCTTTAATACTTCATAACGGAATAATACTGATCTATAGTTTATGAAGAAATCATCTTCATTAGCTTGCTTATATAAAAAGTCCTTAATTTCTTCAGGTTTTAGGTATTTAGCGAATGTCTGTGTATCGAGGATGTGCACGTAGGTCTTTAATTTATTCATGATTCGTTCACGAGCTTTATTCATAATTATATTTGTGGCTTTTGCGTCAAATCTTATGTACATGTACCTTGGCATTTCTTCAACCGCATCTAAATATTTTTCTGTATCTATATTCAACATTAATAAAGTTTTTCTATTATCTGAGTTACCGCCGATCTGATGTTTAACAAACTTTTCAAATATCACTTTAGACTTTTCGCATATTCGTTTCATATCTAAGAACTCTATATGATAAATATGTTTTTCAACATTAGCCTCGATAACAGATAAAGGACAATTTACGAGCCATTTGGTGGCTCCTTTAATATCGTTTTCATTCTTGTAGAATTCTTCGACTCGCGTTTCGTTTCTTAGATTTCTTTTAAGTAGTTTTATCAGTTTTATAGACGCCTTTTTTGTCATTTGTGGAAAAAGATTCTCTTGTAGGTTTTTTGGGTTCATAATATGAGCATATTGATCATCAACAAGCCATGGACTTCCTTTTATAGCCCTGGATACGTATAACATGTCGTCAGACTTCAGTACACTCAGAATATAATTTACATCTTTGTTATGGGCGGCAATGTCAATCTTTATTAGATTGTCTAAATCGCGATTGTCTGTTGTGAATTCTGGACCATATTTCGTGTTATTAGTAATAGCATCATTGACGAGTAGGTTATATTGTTTGTGCTTACCACCAAGGTTTTCGTCTTCGGTATTTAAAGGAGGCATTTTCTGTAACCAAAACATGGATGTGTTAACGATTCTGTAATTTGTCCATTTCCATTCTTACTTAGGGTAATTTCGCCTGTTCGCGTCCATCACCCTATTCGCGTCCATTTTTCGGACCTCCCTACAAAAATTCTCGAAAATAGGTATATTAACACACTAAATCACCGAAAAGTCGTTCCCGCCAATACCTCATCATATAAGAGGCACACACAAATAGACAAAAGTTCTGTGTGCCCAATCAATCATGTGTAGAAAAAAAAGTTAGTATCCGTTCTTCAACAAAGAAGCGCGGATGCACGGAATGTCGGCAAAAAAATAGTGCTGCACACTATTTTTTTTCGCGTTCGACGGTATTTTATTGTTTTATGCATATTTTAGAATTCACAGCTGTTTCTAGACATAAAGCATGAAAAAAGAAGTACTATTAATTATGTATTTTCTTGTTTTTTATAAAGTTAACAGTTAAAATAAGGTGGACGCGAATTACTATACCGAATTTATAAAACTTCCACTTTGCGACCACAATGGACGCGAACTCGTCTATTTATGATTTAGTTAGTGTTTATTTTTATGTGATTAAATTCTAAAAGGGAATTTGTTTTTATTTTTTATTTATGTATTAATATCATACAATTGTAATGAGTAATTTGCGTCCACAATATGATTGCAGAAAAAGATACAAATACCGTTTATCACATGTGGACGCAAACTATACCTACAGGGAAATAGTATTGTACCAAATTGCGTCCATTATATTTTTAAATATTTTTTTTTACTTATTTGTAAAAATAATTTAATAAAATAAATAAATAATAAATAAATCAGAATAATATTTCGTTTTTTAAGTAGTTTTGTTTTAAGTTCTATCAATGTTGAGATAAATAAATAGGTATTCTTATTTTCTTTATAGTGATAATATTATAATGATAATAATGTTGATTTTCAAATAACTATATTCTTGAATAAAGAATCTGTTAAAGTACAATTTTTCTTTTCAATATCTTAAAAATATCACCTCTACATTCCTTTTCTTAGCTGGTGGACGCAAAATGGTCTATGGGTGGACGCAATTTAGATTTTTTGGACGCAAACTGGGTAAAACGCGTATTTTTGAAGTTTGTCTATTTATAAAAAAAACCACAAGTAGTTTCGAACAAAACTGAAAGCGGACCCTATAGTAGACTATATAATGAACACATTACATCACTTTTTCATTAAAAACTAGTCCTGGAACATTTTTATCTTCTCCTTCAAACTTACCAACTGCACTAAATGGACGCGAACAGGCGAAAAGACCCTACCCTACCTAGATTAATTTAATAATAACCGCGTAATGCTGAAAATTGATATGCCTAGGTGTAATTTACCAGCTTATTATGAGATAGTTAAGGTATGTAAGTAGCTGGTATAGGTACCCATAATATTATACCTACCGAGAAAATGTTTTAAATCTAACATCTATTGTATTTTTAGCGATTTAATAAATCGCTAAAATTTACATTTAATAAATCGCTAAAATTTACATTTAATATTATTTTACTTAAAGTGCTTAAACTTAAATACTCACTAACGAATGATTAACAATGTAAAATCACAGTGAAACCAACCGAGGTGCCAACAACAAGGTAAACTGCGTAAAATCAAGTTCACCGGTAACGAAAACACCATGTCTATCTACACCAACTAAGTATTTAAAATACCGTGCTACGTACCTAGGGCAGGATAGTAGACAATGAACCACAAAAAGTTTGGACACTCATAACTTTGAAACCATTCAATCTATGGTTATGATTTTTATAGTATTGTGAAGGAAATTTATCAGTTAACTGAATTTGATACAACAAACTCTTAAGAAATGAATCAAAATAAAGTTATTAACCTTTTTTTTTATAAATGAGCTTTGGTTCACTGTGCACTACCTGTGCGGGTACAATGAACAGGGGGGGTTGGATACATTGAACCATGCAGTATACAATGAACCATGGTATACGATTGTGAGAGATTAATTACAAATAAAGCTAATTAAGGTAAATAAAAGAATTAAAAATGTTTTTGATTTTTATTATGGTAAAATACTACACAAAACAATCACGGTCCTTATGCTGAATGCTCCATTTGAGATCAATAAAACCATAAATAAAGTTTTCGCTGCTGTATAGCTACCTTTTTTTCTTTTCTCTCGGCCTACTGCTTTGCGTCCTATACTGAAAAAAACATAAAATTAAAAATACATAACAAAAATCTGTGTAGAAATAACAATCATATATAATATAACTAATAATTAGACGTCATTATTCAAATTTAAATTAAATTCATTATATTTCATATTTTTTACACATATTTGTTCACCAAAGATTAACTAAAAATTTAAAAAAAAAATACATTAAGGTTTGGAACGCATCGACATCAAAAACACAAACGGATCTTTTTTTTATTTTGAAAGTTATCATGACTCAAATAAAATAAAAATGTCGTCAATGACCACACAACTTATGGCTTTAAATTTTGTTTTACGTAGTATTAATAAAAAATAAAAACATTTTCTAAAATGAAATAGATTTCAAACTAAGTAAATAGATTATTCTATTAAAATCAATTTCGTACGACTTGTGGGTTAAAACATTTTTTAATAACGACGTTCAATTATTAAAAAATCTAAATGTCGGGAGCTATGAAACATAGGCAGTGCACAATGAACCATGGTTCATTGTTTCCTTCTTAAAATTGGTTCATTGTTTCCGTACCCTCTTTTATCAACTTTTAGGTTATGTCGCTCACGAATGACGCGTGCTATTTAAACTAAATTATCTCACAAAGAAGCCTAATAAAACATCAAATCTAAGTACGACATGAGAAATAGTAAAAACGTACACTAAATAAAGTAATACGAAATAGTACTTACATGATTTTGTATAGTTTTTTGGTTTAAAATCACTAAAACTCGGCGTGCGCGGAAGTACTGCACGGTAGCTCGGTGACGACTGGGGAGAGGGAAGAGGGGACTTAAGCGAGTCTTGTTTGTGTGAGTTGCATGGATTGGCAACATCGCATTCGTGAGATACCCATGGTGGCTCATTGTATCCGCTTGATTCACTGTCTACTATCCTACCCTACTTACTTACCAACCATCCTAGATATTTATTTTAGTCATCCTCAAGTTCTAGGTCTAGATCGGTTGGGCAGCTAATCTATTTTAATTGCATTTTTGGGCGGAACTACTGAGTTTAGGTGATGATATCATCGATCGATCGTTTTTCATTTATCATCTACTGATAACGTAGCTTAACAAACAACTATATTTATCTATTTTTTATCAACTCGTAGGTACTTACAGTTTTACAAATATGCTGCAATATTATATCTCAAATGGAACACTTTCTATTTAGCGAATATCTATTCCCTAATACACAATATCCAGTGAGACCTTGAGAAAAATACCGCATCTGACTACGACTCCACAACAGCACACAACAGTTAACAAATGCCACAGACTAAACCATATCTGCTTGGTTACAGATAAAATTATACACAACTAGTTCTTTCGTTCATTCCGCTGTGGCTTTGATGACAAGTTAGGTATACCTACTTTACCTATTTGGCTGATGCTATGGTGCCGTTGAAGCCGTTTCTGGTGTAAAGGATAACCAAGTCAACAATTAATTATCCTTGGTTCCTTTGCGCCTATAACAATCATGAGTCTGTTGTCATATTAGATTTATGTTTAGTTATTGTACCTAGTACATACCTACCCTATTTTTTAGATGTAGGTATAAAGATTTGGTATCTTTTACTATGTACCTATACCCAATGCTGTGATTAGTTCATACGTGCTTCAAAAATAAAGTAACAAGATTTTTTTTATAAATAAAAAATAAAACAACAAACCATTTGAATAAGTATAAATATATTTTTATTAGTAGGTACATAGATCACGCTGGCTTATCCCACTAAACATTTTAATTAAAAAAAATATATATATTTCTAAAAAATAGTATTTAGTTCTCTTTCAGAAAAAAGTAAACATATTTCTGGGACCAAAGGTGGAAAGTTGCGGTAGTTTAGTATTGTTTATTTTTTCAGCGTACTTACAAAGTATTTACCTATATTTTCACTTATGGTAAGTATTATGTGCCCAGTACACAGTAATGTTCCTAATGAAGATCACAGTGTACTGACAAAGTAACAATAAAGCAAACTTGCTTTGCCATTAAATATTTTTTATTCACAAGTATTCCATAATTAAAAGGTGTCTCCCACAATTATTATTAGGTACCTTTGGTTATCTTTGGTCAATTAAATATTTTTTTTATTTTTTATTTTTTTTATTTTTTTATAACAAATGTTTTCAAAATATTCATCCGAAATGAAATAAAACGCTGTCAAAATGAACGAAATTTAGCTCCGTTTTATTTCATTTCGGATGAATATTTTGAAAATCTTTATGAAGGAAGATGACCAATGAATAAAATTTTAATCCTAATAATACCCATATTTAAATAGAAATATTTTTTAGATTTTTAAACTATCGTTTGTATGGGAATTTTAACAGGCGCCATCCTCCTGCGGATCATAGGGGAAAAGATTATAATAATGTAACTTCATCCACGGCGACAAACGTTCGTATAAAACTTTTCGTATATCTTTTGTAAGGGTATTTTTTTCCTTTCCGTAGTAGCAATTGAGTTTAAGATCTATGAGGGGAATTATAGCCATTTTTAATTCCATTTCTTTTCCACCCTCCAATATGCACTTGTGATAATTTATAACGATGTCAGTGTTATAATAAAACGTACTATTGAAATCGTAAAAGAAACTTCTCAAACATTTCGTAAAGAGCAAGTAGATTGACGGGTAGAATCTGTTTAGATCTTCCCTTAATATTTCCGCGCAGAACTTTCCAAATTCAGGTGCTATCATTTTGTGCAACTCAATAACCTTATTCTCGATATATTCTGACGATTGCAAAATGTCTTTATTTTTGCCAATTAGCCTCACAAATTCCGCGACAACTTTCCAATAAGTTATTAAAACGTAATTTCGTTCATAATTCAAGCCATTTTCCAAGTGTAGGTTTATTTTCTGAAATAACTTGTAAGGAATATTCATGTTCTGTTCTATAACGTTTTCGAAGAACGATTTTGTCAAGTCTGCCAACATTGACTGAATTAGGTTTTTGAGTGTGGTATCTCCATACACTGCTTCTTTACCCCAAGAGGTAATAAAAGTGTCCAGGAAAGGAACTAAAAACTTCTCAAATCGTCGAATTTGACTGTCTTCGTCTTTCTTATGTAACATAAATGATACGAAAATATGTTTACAATTATAATCGTAATCGTCTCTTTGTATTTCAGAAATGTAGTCTGTTAACATGTAATCAATAAGAAAGTCGTCGTCCATTAGGTCCATTAGCGTGTCTTTACTATCTCTAAAATATTTTTTCATTTCGTCTACAAGAGTTTTGAATTTGTCTGTATGCTTTAGCGACAATATGGATAGTCTTTTGTATACTTTCATGTAATAATCTGGTTTCACGCTGAGAGGAATATTTTTAAGATCTGATAATTTCTTATACAGATTTTTATTTTCATCACCAGTCAAACCGTCTATACACATGGTCATTACTTCCCAAATTCTTTTCATTACAGTTTCGTCTTGTTCTTGACATAGGCGTGTTCGCAGACTTGTTAAAAGCACCATTCTGGTTGTGGCGTTCTTCGTGGATTTCCAAACTTTTGAACTGATTGTTGTTAAATCTTCTATGTCTAGTTTCTGTACTGCATAGCGGATACCAAACTTCTGCAGGGAGACAGGAGCATCTAATAACTTTGTGACTAATTGTTTACCATTACTTCGACTACGTTGTTTAGACATTGCACTAATTGACGGTATAGTGTACTGTAAATAGTCGCCTTTTGCGTACAATATAATGAAATCCAGCGGAACGAGTGGTCTTGCTTTATACATCTTCATTGCGATATGTTTACGCAACTGGAATATCTTGTCGTCGCTTTCGCTCCAATCAAACTTCTCATTAGTAGGAGCATGTGCTTCAAAAAAATATTTTAATTCTCTTTCAGAATAAAGTATACATATTCCCGTGACCAAAGCTTTAAAGTTGGTAGCATTTTTTACTTTTTCAGCGTACAAAGTCTTAATTTCTTTACTCATAGTATCTGGCCAGTACACTCTGATCTTCATTAGGGTTTGCTTTAATGTTACTTTGTCGTTGTTTAAAATTTCACTTCTATGTCGTTTAAATACATCTATATCGTGTTTTATAGCGTTAACACAGACTTTGTCACTAGGCATTAAGGACATTGATTCTTCAAACAAAACTTTTCTCCAAGCCTTATTCGTTTCGTACAACGAAGACAAGTCAGTTTTGTATATATTTTGATTTTTTATTACAATAAATTGTTTAATTATATCCAAAATAATAGGATGATCTTGTATATCTCTTTTCCAGTCTTTTAAAAGTTCCAAAATCTGAGTAAATGTGCCTAATAGTTTGAAGAATTCATTCTCCTGTGTTATTTGCATATGCTCTATATCTTTGTTTAGATACTTGTATAGATAGTCGAATAAGGCATCTCTTTGTTTTTGGTCTTTTAATTTATTTATATAGGACTTCATTGTATTGAACTTGAACTTTGATTGTACAGTATCTGGTATATCTACCCCGTGAATGGAATTTCGGACTATTATAGTCTCTACACAGGTTTGTACACTGTTTTCTGAATTAATATAAACTTCAAGACTATGAAATAGCTTGTTTAGAATACTCCAAGTTTCATCGTCAAACGTATGTGGTTCAGTTTGTGCAAGAAATGTGTTCAAAAACGCTTTTTTAAATTTGAACGCCTCATTAATATGTCTTTCGAGATAATACTGAAGAAATGCACGAATATTTGTCGAATTGTTTCGTATTGTGGACAATATAACTTCCAGCATAGCATTTCTTGTTTCAGGATCAGACACTGTGCGTATAAGTTGTTTTATTTCTGCAAAAGCCACGTTAAATGGTGCGTGTCTATACAGTTTATATGAAGTTTCGGGATCATTATTACGAGTTTTGCACATGTGAATGAATTCAATTTCTTCCTTTTCTACCTTTTCTCCATCTATGAAATATTTTTTTATTAGATCAAACCTGTTTGTTTCTGGCAATAATTCTTTCCAATGTTCCAAATTTTCTTGAACAAAGAAATTGTATCCGTCATCTTTCTTAGCTTGGTGTATCAGAATATCTATGAGATTTTGTTTATCTTTTATACATTTTATAAAGGTACCAAAATGAATACAGCAATAGTAAACATCTATTTTATTTACAATTCTTTCCGGGTAGTTATTCATAAAATGTTTTGTGATATTTGGTCCAAAGTTATAATACCATATATTTTTTGATTCTTCTAATAAATTTAAAAATGGTTCAGTATTTTGTAATGCAAATGTGTTTGTCGAGATCTTATCTTCTGTTAATCTATATACGTATGGATATACCCAACTAAAAGATTCGTAAATTTTAAAAGATTTCTTAAAAATCTTCTTCGTGATGTGGGTTGGAATTTCGTTGTTGTATTTACGAACTTCGTCTGCAATAAATGGTACTGAACAATGTTGTAGCCATTTGAATCCAGCGTTGTGATCACTACCATTAAAGTATTTGTAAAAAATTTCAACTCGTGTCTCGTCTCTTAGGTAAAGTCTGATATTCAGTAACAACTTGTTAAAAGCTCTAAGCATCATATGTGGTAATAACTCATTGAATAGGAATTTCGGATTTATAATGTGTGCGTATTGATTGTCTGTTATTAACCAAGTAGTGCGATTGAGTGCTCTAGACACATATAGCATGTCTTCACCTTTGAATACTTCAAGTATGAACTCAACATTTCGATTCGCAGCAGCTACTTCTATTTTCAGTAGATTTTTAAGATCATCGTCTTCTTTTAGATTGAAATCTACATCTTGTTGTTTTGTAATAGCATCCTTAACTAGCTTGTTGAAAGAACGATGTCTTTCACCGAGGTTGCTTCCTTCTATTGCTAGTGGTGCCATTTTTCTGTAAAATGATAAGAACGATTATTCAGAGAACAATAATGATGTGGTAAACTCAACTACATAAATAACTATTCTGTCATATTTAAATTCCAGTAGTTTTAAAATATCCAAAACATCCAGTTATAATGATAGCAGGTTCAAACTACCAACTATACCTAGTTGTTGCGTACTGAACGGTTTCAAAAAAAACGGGGCAAGTGCGACACTCGCGCACAAAGGGTTCCGTACCACTATCACAATTGGATACGGAACCCTAAAATGGTTTACAACAACCAATTTTTAAATTTTATAGGAAAATATGAAATATTTATCTTCGATTCTACTCCCATCAAACGACCGAATCACTCAATAAAAAAAAAAAAACCTTGGCACAAAGAAAATCTGAAACTTTTATGAAACTCTTTGGTAAGTAAGGCAGACTGGTATATTTGACAGATAGGGCAGCCATTTTGAATTCCATGACCAACTCGATTTGTCCTGACCAATCAGAAGCGACCTCACATTGAACTAAACTCCTTGTTATTTTTGAAACACGTTTGTTGTATGGGAGCCCCTTTTAAATAATTGTTTTATTTTGTTTTTAGTATTTGTTGTTGTAGCGGCAACCGAAATACATCTTCTGTGAAAATTTCAACCTTCTAGCTATTACGGTTCATGAGATACAGCCTGGTGACAGACGGACGGACGGACGGACGGACGGACGGACGGACGGACGGACGGACGGACGGACGGACGGACGGACGGACGGACGGACAGACAGACAGACAGCGAAGTCTCAGTAATAGGGTCCCGTTTTTACCAGAGTTATTTTTTTAATTCTAGTTAGGTATTTCTCGATAAGAGCTGCGCCTGTGCCGATCCCTAAAAATTTGAGGTTTTAGCGAACCCTGGGCTCCTAAAAGAGATGTGCATGCATGCAACCAAATGAGATATAGAGATTTATGGACTCACCTTAATTTTTCCTTTATCTGATGTATGTGACTCACTTATTTATTATTGAAAAGTTTTTTATTGATATAATAATTATACATAATACCTACCTAGTTATTTAACCGTGGGTAAGGTAACTGCACCGGTTAAAATTATTGTCGTAAGACTAGGAAAAAAACAGAGTTGATGATCTCATTTGTGAAAGAATGAAGCACAGACCAATAAGAAGAACTAGGTACGTTGAATGAAGTATTTTAACGTTGAAGAGTTGAATGCCGTATTTGACCTTGATTACTATTCGTTCAGAAATTATCAAACTGTCAACAGGCTAAACAATATCATTTCACGAAATTTTGTAGATTTGTATTATAATTTCTCGTGGTTTCTTGTAAGTAAAAAAGAATGGACGGAAATAATTAAAAAATCTGAGACTCATTAGGAATTAAGAATGTTAGTTTTTAAACGAAAATATTACAACCACTTCACTAAACATGACATTTTTTTTTTTTTTTTTATTTCGGTCTGAGACCGATATGGCCAATTTGGAATAGCCAGGGTCAAGTTTTAGAATATTTCAAGTTTCTTCGAAATTCTTTAGAATATTTCAAGTTTCTTTATTATAGTTTTGGCGTCGTACATCTTGTACATCTTGCCAGTATCAAGTATTTTGCATGAAATTAGCCCGATCGGCCTATAGTTTCAAGTCAGGGGCTATGGTAAAGCGGTGGCAACTTTACCAAAACCTTCAAGGAGCTTCGGCGCGAAACAACGGAAAGTCCATGTTTAACACTCAATTTTGTTTTCACTACACTTGTGCACATTCACGGAACTAAATTGAATAAGATTCCACCAAAATTACACAATTTAACCGAGTTTACAACATAGTTTAACGAAAATAAACTTGGAGCACGACATGTTGTCTCCGCTTTCCCGCCGAAAGTCTAAAACATGACATTGGAACGTTACCTGTCAAAATGACAGCGTTTAGTGATGGGTCAACTCGGAATAAACGTAACTCGAGTCAACTCGAGTTAAAATGCACGTAACTCGAGTTAACTCGAGTTGCAACTCGAGTTGGTAGGCATGAGTAACCCAACTAATTATTTTATAAACTTTGCCACTTTACGCCAAAAAAAACCAAACCGATTCTGATGAGACTTAGTATGTAATTAGCTGGAGACTTAAATTATTACATACATACATTTTTATCGCAATATTCCCACGGCATCAAAATTTTTCAACTTCAATATTTCAGCAAGAACGAAGCTTACACAATGTGAAACCACGACATGTAGTTTTTTTACATTTTAATCCTTTGGTCCTTACCGAGATTAGGCAATAGGACCGAAATAAAAAATAATTTATCGAATAAAATAACCACTAATTATGCGTTTTTATGTTAAAATTTGTTAAAAATAGTACTATTATTGAACTCGAGTTCGCAAGGTTTAACTCGAGTTGACTCGAGTTAATCGCAACTCGAGTTAACTCGAGTTGGCAACTCGAATTGACCCATCACTAACAGCGTTAATGATTTGTAAATAAAAATGTAAACTTTTAGTACCCAAGTTAGAAATAAAAATATAAGGAATACCATCTTCTCCCGGAGCAGAGTCACGAAGATCAGAAACCACACCCTCTAATTCTTCAAGGGAAAAGGGACCATTGAGATCACATTGTGGAATGTGGGTTGGTAAAGATTGAGGAATGGAGAGAACTTCCTCTGGTACAAAAGGCGGAGCAAGATGGTCTAAAAACTCGGAGCTACGTGAAGCTGGAAGAGTGGTAAAACCAGTGTCGGACATGGCACATTTGAACCGCTTCATGTTCTGCCACACTACGCTGGGTGGAGTGTCAGGGGAAATGCTAGTGCAGAAACTTCTCCAACCGTTAAAACGTTTTTCTTTAAATAGTTTCTTTGTATTTTTCTGTATCTCTATTAGGTTATTAAAGTTATCAGTGGTCATATCTGCATTATAAGTCAGCTCTGCCTGTTTTCTAACCCTAACTGCCTGAGTGCACTCATTATCCCACCAAGGAGGAGAAGGAATTTTGGTTGACTTCCTTCTTACTGGAAACACTCTATCAGCCGAGTCTGTAAGTAACTGAGTAAAAGCATCAGAACATACATTCTCACTTTTTTTTTTTTTTTTTCTTTCGGTCTGAGACCGATATGGCCAATTTGGAACAGCCAGGGTCAAGTTCTTCTATATAATTTCTTGGTTTTTCATTTTTATTTCGTGACTTGACGTTTTATTTTATTTATGTACAACTTGTACAAGATTATTTCTTAGGGAAACTAATATTTAAAAAAAAAAAACGAACTAAAAAAAAAAAGGTTTATCGGAATTTGGAAAGGTTCAGGATAGTAGGCTATGAAAAAGAGAGGAATTGAGAGAATATTTACAAAACATAAATAATATAGGATAGATACCTACAAAAAATATTTACAACTTAATATCATTATTACATATATATGTGGATAATATTTTATATATGTCAGGATCTAGGGATGAAAGCAGGGTTGATATACACGTTGGAAAAGGAACTTTAAGATATGTCAAATCGTTGTAAAACTCAGCTGTATTATTTAATGGACAGTTAAAGAAAATATGGTTAACGTCGCCTACCTCGTATCCACATTCACAGCACGGACTACTAATTATGCCAAGTCTGGCTAAGTGTGCCGGACAACAGACATGGCCTAACCGTAACCTGATTAAAATTGATGTCGCCGTCTTGCCGAGCCTGATACAGTGGAACCATGGTTTTTTAAGTATTTGTGGTTGTATGTTAAAATAATATTTGCCTTTTTGCTGTGCACTCTTCTCCCACATCTCATCCCAAGCATTTTTGAGATAACGTGTCGGTAAAGAGGACAGATCGTGAGTATAGTTAGTGTATGGCAGGAGATCTCCACATCGTACTGCGTCCTTTGCAAGTTCATCGGCTCTTATGTTACCATCGATTCCAGAGTGACCTGGTACCCATACAAGCGTCACAGATAGACCTTTATTAAGGCATTCGTACAACTTACTTCTAATGTCACATATTAGTGGAAAATAAGTTTGGGACTTAAACGCAAATCTTTTCAAAGTTAATAGAGCACTCTTGGAATCTGTAACAATAACAGTATTCTTCAATTTCATAAGAAGAATTAGTTCTATTGACTTTAAAATGCCAAAACATTCGCCCGTATAAACCGAGGTCTCAGGTGGAAGCTTTATCTGTTGTATAACTTTGTGTTGTTTGTGGTATACACCTACACCAACACAACTACTGTTGGAAAACTTGGAGGCGTCACAGAAAATAAGGTGAGAGTTCGGCCACATTTCATTAATTAATATTTTAAATTCTTCCTTTGCAGTAACACTATCTTTAACAATGCCTGTATCATCATAAATATCTATAGAGGAAATTAATGCTTCATATTTACAATTATAAATTGGAAGATTGGGTGATCGATATGTGGGAGCATTAATTAATAAAAATCGACGTAAACTAATAACTAAGCATGGAACTTTGATGGCATCTCGAGGAAGTAAATTATTTAATTGATGAAGTCTCGGTAATAAGGGGTGATTCGAGAACTGCAAAATGCGATAGAAAAATCTATCAGCTAAATATTGGCATCTTAATGGCAAAGGAGGTTCATTACATTCAACCTGTAGCGCATTTATAGGACTAGACATCATTGCTCCTGACACGATTCTTAAGGCTTTTGATTGGATGACATCCAGTTTCCTAATTGACGTCAGGTTACAAGGCTCCAGCAAGAATGTCCCGTATTCCAGAACACTTCGAACTAAGGCATTGTAAACCAACTTCATGGAATCCGGATGTGCTCCCCACCAAACACCCGAAAGACATCGTAAAATATTTAAAGTTTTCTCACACTTATTTTTTACATGTTCAACATGAGAAACACCTCTAAGGTTTGAGTCAAGCTCAACACCTAAAAACTTAGTATGTGTTTCCGTAGGTAGGGCCATATTGTTGTAAAAAACACTCACAGGAGGGGGGCATCTTCGTGTCGTAAAAAGAATAACTACGCTTTTATTTATTGACAGTTCTAAGCCATTAAGATCCATCCACTTTTTAAAGTTTGAAAGAGCCTGGGTTAGATTATTGGATGCAATGGGAATGGACTGGTGGGTATTGTAAATTACTAAATCATCAGCATATTGTAAGATATTTGAGGGTTCTGGGATACTTTTTTCTAAATCGCTGGTATAAATGTTGTATAACAATGGACTAAGTACTGACCCTTGTGGGAGACCTTTCCAAAGAGTACGGTAGGAACAGTTTAATTTTAATAGTCTACCCGTTAAAATATTTAAAATAAATGTAATGAACATAGTAGGTACATTTAAAGCTTCTAATTTTTCTTTTAACACAGGTAAAAGGACATTATCGTATGCCCCTCTAATATCCAAAAAGGCTGCAATAACAACTTCTTTGCGTAAAAAGGCCAACCTTATATCTGAAGTTAAAACACTAATGTTGTCGAGCGTGCTTTTACCCTTTCGGAACCCACATTGAGAGTTAGATAGCAATTTATTACTTTCAATAAAATGGTCAAGTCTATTCTTAACCAAGTGTTCTGCTACTTTAACAAAAACAGATGACATGGCAATCGGGCGATAGGACGAAACGTCTGACGGTGATTTGTGTGGTTTCAAAATTGGCAACACTATCTGTGTTTTCCAATCTGACGGAACGACTCCTGTCAACATGACAGAATTGATTATTTGTAAATAATAACCTAAACTTTTATCACCTAGATTGCAAATGAAACTGTAGAGTATACCATCTTTACCTGGAGCAGAGTCTTTAAGGGAAGAGAGTACCCCTTGCAACTCTACCAGGGAAAATGGTGATCCAAGGTTACAAGTGCTATCGGGCAAAGACTGAAGATATTCTAAACGGATTACCTGCTGCTCTTCAGGTACATACGGTGGCGCAATATGGTCAAGAAATTCAGAAGTCATGGCTGGTGGTAGGGTACTGAAGTTAGTCTCGGACATACCTCCTCTGAACCGTTTGATATTGGTCCATAATACTGAAGGAGGTGTTGTAGGAGAAATAGTGGAACAAAAACTTTTAAAACCGGTTATACGTTTTTCTTTAAATAATTCCTTAGTTTCTGCCGCAATCTTTGTATAGTTATCGAAATTTTCGTCAGTCATGTCCCTATTATATTTCTTTTCTGCTTTCTTCCTAGCTCTAGCAGCACGGGTACATTCACTGTCCCACCATGGTGGTGAAGGAAGATCTTGTGACCGTTTTATAAGTGGAAATGCTGAATCAGCTGACTCTTCTATCAAATTGGTAAAGGATTGTGAACGACTTTCTATGGAATTAGATAAGGTGGGAAGTGAATCAATATTACTTTCTATGTGGTCTTTATATTTAATCCAATTGTTGTTATACTCTTTAGAAATTCTATATTTTCTGGTTGATGAATAGTTATGTAGTGATACAACTTTATGATTTGCATTTAATGGGAAAGTCAAAATAATGGGGAAGTGATCGCTGCCATGTGTTGATATCAAAGGTGACCAGTCTATTGTTAAAGCTAAATCAGGTGTACAGATAGATATATCAGGTACACTTACACCCTCTGTAGGTTTTGTACGACGAGTGGGGGCACCAGTATTTAATATAAATAGGTTATGGTCATTTATTATGTTTAATAATTGATTGCCATACTGATATGAGCTAGTCGAAGATAAGGAGCTGCCCCATGACATGTGTTGGGCGTTCAAGTCTCCCAGCACAATAAAAGGTTTAGGTAAAATACTTAACATATTGCTTAATTCATTATAAAGAGTAGACGAAGGATGAGGTATATAAATAGATACAATACATAAATTATTAATAATAATAGCTGTAACATTAAAATGTACAGTAAAGGAAGAAAGAGGAAAATGAGTAAAAGGAATAGAGCTATGTACAATTAGGGCCGAACCGGCACAGCCATCAGACCTATCGTCTCGAATACAGGAGTATCCGGAGACTTTAAATGTGGAACCTGGTCTGAGCCAGGTTTCACTTAGTGCAATTATGCAGGGTTTGTGGTTGTTTAACAAGTGGATAAAGTCACTTTTGTTGCGGCGAACACTGCGACAATTCCACTGGATTATCTTGTAGATGTGGTGATCCATTATTTAGGATATTTGTGTTAATCAAAGCATTAATCATTGAGGCAGCGTGGTCTGGTTTTATAATGTTTGATTGAGAGAATGAATTTATTATACTGGATATTATAGATAAAATTGTTGAAAAGCCATTGTCTTTGTTCATTTTTTTTTTTTTTTTTTTTTATCTCCCTTTTCATCTGCAATCGGCTGTTCAGCCATAATCAGATGCGATCTTGGATGGGATTTTGTCTTTGTTCATAGATGAATTTATTGCCGAGCCATTTACAGGTGGAGGCATGTTATATTCTTTAATAAGTTGTCTATGTGCAGCATGGTCATATTCAGTGGTTTTGTACGAATCATTATGAGAATGGGGTTTTAAAAACATTGTTTTTTTGTATGTTTGACTAGGACTATTGTTTGATGAAATTTGTTTTGAAAAAGTGGCTTGGTCCTGTTTAGGGGCACTTTTGATATTTAAAATGTCTGCGTAAGACTTTGACACTGGGGGGTGAACCTTACAGGCTTCAAAGTACGAGATACATGACTTGGCCATGGTTTGTTTAATGGAAGTTTGTCGCGAGTACTCTGGACAATTTTTGCTTGTAGCAAAGTGGTGTCCAGAGCATAGGCAGCATGAACCATTCTCTATTTGAACATTACATGTAGAACCATCGTGCTCTTGGCCACAACGGTAGCATCGGGGTTTGGATCTGCATTGGGTTTTCGTATGCCCAAAGCGGCAGCAAGTGAAACATTGTATTGTTGGGTAAATATAGGTCTCGACGGGTAAAGCATTATAACACATGAAAATGCGTTTCGGTAAAACTTGTCCATCAAACGTGACTACTATCGATTGAGTTGGTTTCCATGTAGGAGTCCCGTCAACAACAACTTTGAAGTTCAGTCTCCTAATTTTTAAAATTTTGCCGCAACCTATAGGTACGTTAATGTTGTCAATGACTTCCTCCGCAGTCCAGTCGTTTGGTACACCTCGTACAATCCCCATGCGAGTGACATTAAAGGAAGGTATAAATGCCTTAAATTTATTTGTTAGCAATTGGGGATCTACAATAAAATTATTAGCATCTGTATGCTTCGAGAAAGACAAGGTCATCCTATTTCTACCAATGCGTTTAACACTGCCTTGAATTATGTTTAAAAAATTATTTTGTTTCAGGAACCTGCCGAACGCTATAGGGTGTAGAGAGTAACCATTTGAGTCTGGCATCTCCTTTTGTACATGGATGATGTATGGAGCACAGTCAGTGGCTTCATACTGAGTTCGACCGATAGGTGGCGGACGGACGGCGACATCAATAGTCATGGAATTGTTGGATTGACTAGTAATATCAGGGCTAACAGTATTATTCATTTGTGTGGATGTGGATGGACCAGGCGCAGAGTGAGTAGTCACTGACGATAATTCAATATTTTCCTTAGGTCTTTCAATTATTGTGCAATTACAGCAACTAGCTAGATCTGAATTAGTACCGGTAGATTTCCTTTTCTTTTTATCACAAGTTTTACAGACGTGTCTAGCGCGGATACGTTTTCTGGATGCAGGTTTTTCAGATATATTTTTGTCTTTCAGATAACCAGATACTGAAGAAGCATCTGTTTCCATCCCTGACTCGCTGGCAGATATCGTAACATATGATGCTACTACAAAAGGGTCGGGCTCGAGTTCTTTCCCGCCACCGGGATCCGGTGGGCGAGACATTGTGAAAAATAAATTAAAAACTAAAACTCACCCAGACTCCAAGTTATTTATAAAACTATGTAATAAATAAACTAAATAATAAATATACACGTAAAAATTACTATCCTGAACACTTTTACTGGATTTAAATTAATTATAAAATTTTCTCCAAACGAAAATCCCGCCTGTCTCCACGAAGGTTCCCGCCGAAAAAAACACATTCTCACTTGTATTAAGCAAAGATGGTAAGTTGTCTATGTTGCTCTCAATGTGTTCCCTAAACATTTTCCAGTTACTTTTATCACAATATTTATATTTTCTAGTACTTCTGTATGTAACTGGTAAATTATTGTTCCTACTAGAAGAAGGAAATCTAATTATTATTGGAAAGTGGTCGCTACCATGTGTAGAAGAAAGCCTGTACCATGACAATGTGGATGCTAAGTTAGGAGTTGATATTGCTAAATCAACTGCACTCCTGCCCTCAGTAGGTTTTGTGCGCCGAGTAGCTACACCCGAGTTGAGAATACAAAGATTTTGCTCATCTAAGATGTTCATGAGTGCATTACCATAGGACTTTGTAGTGGAACTTCCCCATGAAACATGTTGTGCATTGAAGTCACCAACAATAAGGAAAGGTTTTGGAATAAATAGTAAAATATTATAAAGTTCTTGAAAGATAGATACAGAAGGATGAGGTATATAAATAGATATTATACATATATTATTTATAGTTACAGCTATCATAGAAAATGTATCACTATGAGAAGGAAGGGGAAGGGGAGTAAAAGAGATAGAATTGTGAATGAGTAGGGCGTTTCCAGCATACTTATCTTCTCTGTCAATGCGGAGACAAGAGTACCCATTCACTTTGAATGTGGAACCTGGCGCAAGCCAGGTCTCACAGAGAGCTATTATAGATGGTTCATATTTATTGAGCAAGTAAGTTAGTTCACTTCTTCTACAGCGAACGCTGTGACAATTCCACTGTAGTAGAAGTTTAATTGGACTTTGGTCCATTGTTAGTTAAGGTTTAATTGATTGATTCAATTATCGAGGCAGCGTGGTTCGGTTCTATTAAATTTGATTGACACAGTGAATTTATAAGGTTAGTAATAATTTGAATAACATCAAGAGATCCATTATTGTTTGGTGACTTCAAAGCACAACCGTTAGTCGGGGCAGGCATGTCATACTCCCTTATAAGGGATTGATGTAAAGCGCGGTCATATTGATGTGTGTTAGATGGCTTATAAAGTGATCGAGGTTTTAAAGTTATAGTTTTCCTGTATGATGTGGAAGGACTTGAAGTTACATAGTGACTATTTTTATTATTGTTTTCAGACTGAGTGTTTTGCCACTAACAATATCAGCATATGATTTACCTATGACTGGATGGCATTTACTTGCCTCTGCATACGAAATACTACTCTCTGCCATTGTTTTTTTGATTGCTCTTTGCCTAGATAATTCTGGACAAGATTTACTTGTTGCGAAGTGTAAACCAGAGCATAGGCAACAAGATGCACTATTCTCCTCGATGTTGCAGTTCGCTCCATCATGATCTTGGCCACATCTATAACAGCGAGGTTTAGACCTACACTGTGTTTTAGTATGGCCAAATCGACAGCAGCTGTAGCATTGGATTGTGGGGTAAGTATAGAGTTCTACTGGTAAAGAGTTATAGCATATGAATATTCTTTTTGGCAAAACTTGACCATCAAATGTGAAGACAACTGATTGTGATGGTTTCCAAGTAGGGCTGTTATCAACGATCATTTTATAATTAAGCCTTCTCATTTTTAAAATCTTGCCACATCCGACTGGCAAAGTAACATTTGTATAAATGTCTTCCTCTGACCAATCAGATGGTATACCCTTAACTAAGCCTATCCTTGTGATGTTGAATGTAGGTATAAATGCTTTAAGTTTCTGATCGGCTAAACTACCATGTTTTAAAAAATTATTTGCATCAGTGTGTGACGAAAAGGAGAGAGTCATCCTGTTGCGACCTATTCTTTTTACACTCCCAAGTATATTATATTTCTAAAGTGGTTGTGCTGTAAAAATTGTATAAATACTACTAAATAAATATACAAATAACTCCCCTG
Source organism: Idaea biselata (assembly GCA_958496205.1). Taxonomy (NCBI): domain Eukaryota; kingdom Metazoa; phylum Arthropoda; class Insecta; order Lepidoptera; family Geometridae; genus Idaea; species Idaea biselata. The sequence goes on along the minus strand of OY292405.1, from coordinate 16,551,107 downwards.
ACCCCGAAATAATAAATAAATTAAATTTTAAATTTTACGTAATAAAAAATCCCGCCTACTCGCTCCGAAAGTTCCCGCCGTTTTCTTATTTCTCTTTAGTGAGATCTTACAATTTTCGTAGTTATGATCAACCGGAAGTACCATATTTTAAGTGTTCGAACCAAAATCTATAGGGTACTTCCGGTTTACCTACATTTGTCAATGAGGTGGAACGCGCAAAGCTGTAAGCAGATGGCGCTCTAGTCGACTGAGCTTTTTTTTAAAATTTTGTGGTCTCGCCTGTACTGTGAAGTCAAGTTGGAGAAAGAAATAAAATTCAAATCCGAATAATAGGTAGATCATATTAAGGTAGAAATATTTTTAAATGTTTTAAACAATTTTGTTAATTTCATTTGTATGGAAATTTTAACAGGCGCCATATTCTTTCGGATCATAGGGGAAAAGATTATAATAATGTAACTTCAACGACGACGACGAATGTTCGTATAAAAGTCTTCGTATATCTTTTGATAGGGTACCTTTTTCATTTCCGAAGACGGAATTGAGTTTAAAATCTATGAGGGGAATTATAGCCATATGTAATTCCACTTCTTTTCCACCCTCCAATATGCACTTGTGATAATTTAAAACGATGTCAGTGTTATAACGTAACAAGCTAACGAAATCGTCAAAGAAACTACTCAAACACTTTGTAAAGAGCAAGTAGATTGACGGGTAGAATCTGTTTACATCTTCCCTTAATGTTTCCGCGCAGAACTTTCCAAACTCAGGTGCTATCATTTTATGCAACGCATTAAGCTTATTATCGGTGGTTGATTCTTCTGACGGCTGCAAAATGTCTTTATTCTTGCTAATTAGCCTAACAAATTCCGCCACAACTTTCCAATAAGTTATTAGTACGTAATTTCGTTCATAATTCAAGCCATTTTCCAAGTGTAGGTATATTTTCTGAAATAACTTGTAAGGAATATTCATGTTCCGTTCAACAACGTTTGCGAAGAACGATCTTGTCAAGTTTGCCAACATTGACTGAATACGGTTTTTGAGTGTAGTATCCCCATGCACTGCTTCTTTACCCCAAGAGGTAATAAAAGTGTCCAGGAAAGGAGCTAAAAACTTCTCAAATCGTCGAATTTGACTGTCTTCGTCTTTCTTATGTAACATAAATGATAAGAAGATATGTTTACGTTTACAATCATAATCGACTCTGTGTATTTCAGAAATGTAGTCTGTTAACATGTAATCAATAAGAAAGTCGTCGTCCATTAGGTCCATTAGCGTGTCGCTACTATCTCTAAAATATTTTTTCATTTCGTCTACAAGAGTTTTGAATTTGTCTGTATGCTTTAGCGACAATGTGGATAAACATTTGTATACTTTCATGTAATATTCTGGTTTCACGCTGAGAGGAATATTTTTAAGATCTGATAATTTCTTATACAGATTTTTATTTTCATCACCAGTCAAACCGTCTATACACATGGTCATTACTTCCCAAATTCTTTTCATTACAGTTTCGTCTTGTTCTTGACATATGCGTGTTCGCAGCCTTGTGAAAAGTACCATTCTGGTTGTGAAGTTCTTCGTGGATTTCCAAACTTTTGAACAGATTGTTGTTAAATCTTCTATGTCTAGTTTCTGTACTGCATAGCGGATACCAAACTTCTGCAGGGAGACAGGAGCATCCAATAACTTGGTGACTAATTGTTTACCATTACTACGACTACGTTGTTTAGACATTGCGCTAATCGAGGGTATAGTGTACTGTAAATAGTCGCCTTTTGCGTACATTATAATGAAATCCACCGGAACGAGTGGTCTTGCTTTATACATATTCATTGCGATATGTTTACGCAAATGGATTATCTTGTCGTCGCTTTCGCTCCAATCAAACTTCTCATTAGTAGGAGCATGTGCTTCAAAAAAAGATTTTAATTCTCTTTCAGAATAAAGTATACATATTCCTGTGACCAACGCTTCAAAGTTGGTAGCGTTTTTTACTTTTTCAGCGTACAAAGCCTTAATTTCTTGACTCATAGTATCTGGCCAGTACACTCTGATCTTCATTAGGGTTTGCTTTAATGTTACTTTGTCGTTGTTTAAAATTTCACTTCTATGTCGTTCAAATACATCTATATCATGTTTTATAGCGTTAACACAGACTTTGTCACTAGGCATTAATGACATTGATTCTTCAAACAAAGCTTTTCTCCAAGTCTTATTCGTTTCGTACAACGATGACAAGTCAGTTTTGTATGTATTTTGATTTTTTATTACAATAAATCGTTTAATTTTTTCCAAAATAATAGGATAGTCTTGTATATCTCTTTTCCAGTCCTTTAGTAGTTCCAAAATTTGAGTTAATGTTCCTAGTAGTCTGATGAAATCCTTCTCATTCGTTATTTGCATATGCTCTATATCTTTGTTAAGATACTTGTATAGATAATTGAATAAGGCATCTTTTTGTTTTTGGTCTTTTAATTTATTTTCGTAAGATTTCATTGTATTGAACTTGAACTTTGATTGTACAATATCTGGTATATCTACCCCGTGAATTGCATTTCGGACTATTATAGTCTCTACACAGGTTTGTACACTGTTTTCTGAATTAATATAAACTTCAAGACTATGAAATAGCTTGTTTAGAATACTCCAACTTTCATCGTCAAACGTATGTGGTTCAGTTTGTGCTAAAAAAGTGTTTAACAGCGCTTTTTTAAATTTGAATGTCTCATTAATATGTCTTTCGAGATAATACTGAAGAAATTCACGAATATTTGTTGAATTGTTTCCTATTGTGGACAATATAACTTCCAGCATAGCATTTATTGTTTCAGAACCAGACGCTGTGCGTATTAGTGGTTTTATTTCTGTAAACGCCACGCTAAATGGTGCGTGTTTATACAAGTTATATATAGTTACGGGATAATTATCACGAGTTTTACACAAGTAAACGAGTTCATTTTCTTCCTTTTCTATATTTTCTTCATCGATAAAATATTTTTTTATTAGATCAAACCTGTTTGCTTCTGGCAATAATTCTTTCCAATGCTCCAAATTCTCTTTAACGAAGAAATTGTATCCGTCATCTTTCTTAGCTTGGTGTATCAGAATATCTATGAGATTTTGTTTATCTTTTATACATTTTATAAAGGTACCAAAATGAATACAGTAATAGTAAACATCTATTTTATTTACAATTCTTTCCGGGTAGTTATTCATAAAATGTTTTGTGATATTTGGTCCAAAGTTATAATACGATATATATTTTGATTCTTCTAATAAATTTAAAAATGGTTCAGTATTTTGTAATGCAAATGTGTTTGTCGAGATCGTATCTTCTGCTAATCTTGTTACATATGGATATACCGAACTAGAAGTTTCGTAGATTTTAAAAGATTTCTTAAAAATCTTCTTCGTAATGTGGGTTGGAATTTCGTTGTTGTATTTACGAACTTCGTCTGCAATAAATGGTACTGAGCAATGTTGTAGCCATTTGAATGCAGCGTTATGATCTCTACCATTGAAGTATTTGTAAAAACATTCAACTCGTGTCTCGTCCCTTAGGTAAAGTCTGATATTCAGTAGCAACTTGTTAAAAGCTCTAAGCATCATATGTGGTAATAACTCATTGAATAGGAATTCCGGATTTATAATGTGTGCGTATTGATTGTCTGTTATTAACCAAGTAGTGCGATTGAGTGCTCTAGACACATATAGCATGTCTTCACCTTTGAGTACTTCAAGTATGAACTCAACATGTCTATGCGCAGCAGCTACTTCTATTTTCAGTAGATTTTGAAGATCATCATCTTCTTGTAGATTGAAGTCGAAATCCCGTTGATTTGTTATAGCTTCTTTAACCAATTTGTTGAAAGAACGATGTCTTTCGCCGAGGTTACTTCCTTCGATTGTTAACGGTGCCAGTTTCTGTAAAAAGATGAGTACGATTATCCAGAGCAAAATAATGTGTTAAACTTAACTACTAGTAGTTTTACAATAGCGTAACACTCCAGAGATAATTAAGGTAGCAGGTACTTACCAACTAAAAACAAATATTAGGTGACCCAAAACGTGCCCTACGTTTGTTGTATGGGAACAACAAACGTGTTTTTTTTTTAATATTTATTAAATTTATTTATTTATTATTCGAGATACATACATTTTTTTTTTTTGAAAAAAAAAAACATGGGGGAATAATGGTTTGGCGCGCAAGTACGACTCGCCCTTGTCCGGTTTTTTAGAAAAGGTTGTAAGAATAATAAAAGCATACGAAGAGCACAGAAACAATGATAGTTAAATGTTCAAAATCTTACTCTCGGTTGGCCAATATTTTGTAGGTAACTAGGCGCCCAGCTGTGAACTTTAATATCCTTTTTAACACAAATAGCATTAGATTTCTTCGAATCCTCGCTTGTCTCTTTAATCGGCGTTGTAGTTTTTGGCGCATTTATAACTGTAGGTTCATTTTCTGTGGTGCCTTTTACTGGAGTCAAATCTAATTTTGGCTTTTTGGCGTGTGGTTCGTCGTTTTTGTTGCATTTAGTGTATGACATGTTTGGCCTGTGAACAAAATACTTAGAGTATAATCATGTTTCTGTCTTGTAGTCGAATCTTACTTGGGTTTCGATACGTCACATAAACAAAACTAAAACAAAAAGGAACTATCCTTCCTAATTACTTGCAGATGGTAGCCATTTTTTTCCTTTTCCAACGGTCACAGTAGGTAATGATTATTTTGAACTAAAGAACACAATGCAAGCCCTCCGTCCGTTTACAATACTTTGACACAATCTACTGAATGTCCTTCCTTATGCTACGACGGTTACAATACCACCTAACTTGGACGTCTGAGCCTGAAGGATGGAGAGACGGTCACTGAAGTTTAAGTCATCACTGGTACCTATGTCCTTAGATGAAAACAAAATTAGTAGATACGGTATATTCTAACATTGTGTATTTGAAAAACGGGGCAAGTGCGACACTCGCGCATAAAGGGTTCCGTACCACTATCACAATTGGATATGGAACCCTAAAATGGTTTACAACAACCAATTTTTAAATTTTATAGGAAAATATGAAATATTTATCTTCGATTCTTACTCCCATCAAACGACCGAATCACTGAAAAAAAAAACCTTGGCACAAAGAAAATCTGAAACATAAAATAAACTCTTTGGTAAGTAAGGCAGACTAGTATATTTGACAGATAGGGCAGCCATTTTGAATTCCATGACCAACTCGATTTGTCCTCCTGTCCTTCTTCCTGTCCTGACTCGACTCCTTGTTATTTTTGAAACACGTTTGTTGTATGGGAGCCCCTTTTAAATAATTGTTTTATTTCGTTTTTAGTATTTGTTGTTGTAGCGGCAACCGAAATACATCTTCTGTGAAAATTTCAACCTTCTAGCTATTACGGTTCATGAGATACAGCCTGGTGACAGACGGACAGACGGACGGACGGACGGACGGACAGACAGACAGACAGACAGCGAAGTCTCAGTAATAGGGTCCCGTTTTTACCTTTAGGTACGGAACCCTAAAAATGAGCTAGAAACACCTACATACATTTTCATAAAATTATTGTATTTAAAAACATTTGTCTATAAGAATGATTCAGGCTTTGTAAATAAGCAAAGAGGCATTCTTGTGGATGTCAAAAAGATAATCGCAGTGTGACAGCACGTGCTCACGCGGCAACGGTTCGACATACGACTGAGGCTAGTGCTTCAGCTAGACGCAGTTTTATCGTCTCATTTTCAGAGCCTAGGTACCGTATCTTTATTTTTTTGTTTTAATCTAAGCCTATGTCAGACTATGTCAGGGCAACTCATCATCGTTGACGTGAATAAGTAAGTATAGGTGCGTGTAATTATAAACTTAAGTAAAATCACAGAATACGTAATGGTTCAATTATATGTAACTTAACTCATTCTACTCACCTTAAATAGGTGTTTCTCCCCTATAGGTAAGTACTCTTGAAGAATCTACTTAGGTACTAAACCTTTATTTCGTATAGTGAATTGTGTGGCCTAATAAGTAACTGTTAATAGTACAAATAGGCCAAGCTTCAGGGAAATCACATTACAAAAGGTGGTGTAACAAATTTTATGATTTTATGTTATTTAGCTAAGTTAGCTTGATATCAATTCAATTTCTTGACCTTGGGGCACGACGGGGTATATCCAATATTTTGAGTTTAATATGATTTTTGCACATGGTGTCTCGATAATAAGTCGTATGAGAAAAGTGTCTAAGAACAGTATGCAGAAGTCAAAAACTTTTACATTCTGTCCATACATGTCAATTCTGTAAGTCTTACAGGTAAAAAGTTCAAGAAATTGAATTTATGTCAAGCTAACTTAGCTAAATAACATAAAATCATAAAATTTGTTACACCACCTTTTGCAAGGCTACGTAAGAGGTGATTTCCCTGCAGCTTGGCCTAAAAGTTTTATCTTTAATTAATTAATTATTATCTACTGAATAGGTACCTACCTATTTAACCGTAATTTATGAATCCTCAAAGGTTTAAGGCACTGGTTAAAATCATTGTTATAGTACAAAAATGTGTGTTGATGATCTCATTTGTGAATGAATGATGTGGAATGTGGAATCATGTTTGAAAGTCGTGTTTGACCTTGATTTGAATACTATTCGTTCAGAAATTATCTAACTTTTAACAAAACGGGCTCATCATTCCACGGTAGATTACTTTTTTAGTATTTTTAAAAAATAATTGAATATGTACCTACCTACTCATCGTGGTTTATAATAAAATTATAATTGTAGGAAAGCAACAAATAAATTAAATAGGTACCTACTTGTTATGAATTTAGTATGAGAACATTGGTTTTTGAACGAAATCTTCACTACTTCACTCAAGTTCAATGGGGTGAAACTAGGGAATGCAATCCCGACTCGGGGTCGTAAATTCGGGATCCCGCGGGATTAGAAATCTCAATCCCGCGGGATCCTGAAATTTTCGGGATCCCGAGTAGTTTAAAAAAACCCACCCAAGTGCGACACTCGCGCACAAAGGGTTCCCGTACCACTATCACAATTGGGTAGGTACTTAATCCTAAAATAGTTTACAGTTACACCAATTTTTTAATTTTATAGGATAATGTGAAATATTTAGCTTCGATTCTTACTCCCATCATACGACCACATTTCTCAAACAAATAATTTAAAAAAACTTGGCATAAAAAAAATATGAAAATTATAAGAAACTCTTTAGTAAGTGCAGGCAGACTGGTATATTTGAAAGACAGGGCAGCCATTTTGAATTTCATGCACTACTCGATTTGACTCCGGCCAATCAGAAGCGACCTCACATTATAATAAAATCCCTTGTTGTTTTTGACACACGTTAGTTGTATGAGAGCCCCTCTTAAATATTTGTTTTTATTTTGTTTTTAGTATTTGTTGTTTTAGCGGCTATCAAAATACATCTTCTGTGAATAACATCTTCTGTGAAATTTTAACCGTCTAGCTAGCTATTACGGTTCATGAGATACAGTCTGGTGACAGACGGACGGACAGACGGACAGACAGCGAAGTCTCAGTAATAGGGTCCCGTTTTTACCCTTTGGGTACGGAAACCTAAAAAATTACATGACAGAATACTTTAAACAATAAATATTGTGATAGTGAGATTAATTAAAACAAAATATTATTAGAAGCAAACAACAAACAATTTTACTAACATCAACATAATCAAAACAAAAATAGGTATAGCTCAATGAAATTAAAAGTAGTTACGGGTGATTTTGAAAGTAACTTGTTAAAAAACAAAGTGTACAAGAGTGTTAACTGCCAACCGGCATCTAATGTCCGTTGCAATGTACCCAGCTGCTGAGAATGCCCTTTCCGACGTGTGTAGTAACGCTGACCATTGCCGCCCAATCCCGTCAATCGCGAACGGGATCCCTTCATATTATGCTTCGGGATTGATCCCGAAAAATAACACGGGATCCCGCGAGATCGAGATTGCATTCCATAGGTGGCACACCCAAAGCTGTAAGCAGATGGGGCTGGGGTCGGATGATCTTTTTTTTTTATTGATGGCCCCCCAAAAATGAAAACGCCGAGCTTTTTTTTATTTCGGTCTGAGACCGATATGCCCAATTTGGCGCCGAGAGTTGTAAAAAACCGGCAAAGTGCGAGTGGGACTCGCGCACGAAGGGTTCTGTACATTTTTGAATTGAATGAAAGGAAAATTGCGATTTACGGTTTATGACGTATTAAAAAAAACTTCTAGCTAGATCTCGTTCAAACCAATTTTCGTTGGAAGTTTGCATTAGGGCATGCAATATCGGAAGGTTTTCAATATCGATACGATATCGATATTAAGAGCTCAATCCCGGAATCCCGGGATTGATACTGGGATTTTAGATATCGTTAAAAAAGATTCTTCTTCTGTTTTCGCGATGTTGTATTGAAATTAAAGACATTTTTCGGTTTGAATCGCGTGGTTTTTATTACTTTTAGCATTGTTACAACGCTCAACGTTTCGAGACCTTTCCAGGTCTCTTCTTCAGGATAGAATCCTGAAGAATCCTGAAGAAGAGAACTGGATGTCTTTAATTTCAATATCGTTAAAAAGGCGAATTTAATACAATAAAAATATGTTAAATCTAAAATATTTAATATATTTAAGACTCTTTTTTTTGTTTAAAACATCTTTATTTAACATAATAATTACAAACTCATACAATACAGACCTCTGCCGGGATAAAAAGTTAGTGTTCCTCCTCATTGCGGATAACTTCATGATTGTTATTGTTCAGGAAAAAAAATGTGAAACATTGAGTTATTATTATGTACAAGTTGAAAGGAGAACGTTTTGTTATGGCGTTTTTCCTGTCGTGCGTGTTTGCTAACGCACGCGGGTTTTTCATACAAATTCTCCCGCGTCCGTAAGGAATTTATATCGAAATTCTGCATGTGTGAGGAAATAGGCATGACAGGAAAAACGCCCTTAATGTTTAAGTAGTTGATATTTATTTTTTGTAGATATCATTTCTTAATTAAGTATAGTTCTAGGAATGTTACATATAGGTACCTACATATTACCCTATTCAAAAACTTAGATAAAGAATGTAAACAAAAATACATTTATTACAGTTTAAAGTATTTAAAAGTGATAGGTCTTTATTTACCTTTTTCTTTAAAATTGACAGTTCTTTGTTTACATTTTGATCTAGACAGGTAGGTAGATAAAAATATAATAAGAATAAATAACAATATTACTTAGATATTAATGTTTCTATTTTTTTAAAGAAAATTTATTTTATTTACTAATGGTTAATGATAAATAAATAAAATAAATAACGGTTAGGTAGGTACCTACTTAAAAAATCGAAGATCAATCGAGTTAAAACGACAAAATCAAGTAGGTAAGAATAAGTAAAGTAGGTATATAGGTAGACTAGCAGCGCCCCGCAGTTTCACCCGCGTAAGTCCCGATCCCGTGGGAATATAGGGACTATCCAAAACCGAAAGAATTTTTCAAATCGGACCAGTGGTTCCTGAGATTAGCGCGTTTAAACAAACAAACAAAAAAACAAACTCTTCCGCTTTATAATAATAGATAGAAGATAGAAGAAGAAGATAGATATATCGGTTTGTTTCAAAACTGTGGATTACTAACGGGAAAAAGATTATAATAATGTAATTTTATCGATGGTGACGGATGTTCGTATAAAACCATTTTTACTTCTTTTGTAAGGGCCCCTTTTTCCTTTTCGTACATGAAATCCATTGTTTTCTTTATGATAGGAATCATAGCCATATATAGTTCTTCTTCTTCTCCACTCTCCAATATACATTTTAGATATTTTATTATAATATCATACTTATAGTAAAACGGACCATAGAAATCGCAAAAGAAATCCATCAAAGATTTCGTAAAAAGCAAGTAGATTGACGGGGAGAATCTGTCTAAGTCTTCCTTGAATGTTTCTGCGCAGAACTTTCCAAATTCAAGTGGTATACTTGTATCTTTATGCAACTCAATATTTTTGAAATTTTCTGATGACTGAAAAATGACTTTATTTTTGCTTACTAACCTAGCGAATTCCGCTGAAAGTTTCCAATAAGTGATCAGTACATAATTTCGTTCATATTTCAACCCATTTTTCAAATGTAAGTATATTTTCTCAAATAACTTGTAAGGAACATTCACATTTTCTTCAAGAACATTCTCCATGAATGTCCTTGTCAATTCTGACAAGACTGACTGAATAAGTTGTTTGTATTTAGTATCTCCGTGTACTCCTTCTTTACTCCAAGAGGTAATAAAAGTGTCTAGGATTGGAGCTAGAAATTTCTCAAATCGTCGAACTTGACCTTCTTCGTCTTTATTGTGTAACATAAATGAAATGAAAATATGTTTATCCTTATACCAGTTTTCTCTTTCTATTTCGGAGAAGAAGTCTTTTAACATGTAATCAATAACAAAATCTTCGTCCAAAATTTCCATTAAAGTTTTACTACTATTTCTAAAATATATTTTCATATCGTCTAAAAGCGTTATGTATTTTTTTTTATGCTTAACCGACAAAAGCGATAGTGTTTTGTATACTTTCATGTAATATTCTGCTTGTATGGTGACAGGAATATTTTTAAGATCTGATATTTTTTTATACAGATTTTTATTTTCATCACTATACAAACCGTCTATACACATGGTCATTACTCCCCAAATTCTTTTGATTATAGTTTCGTCTTGTTCTTGACATAGTCGTCTTCGTAGACTTGTCAAAAGCACCATTCTGGCTATGGAGTTCTTAGTGTATTTCCAAATTTCGGAACAAATGGTCGTCAAATCTTCTATGTCATGTTTCTGTACTACATAGCGGATACCAAACTTCTGCAAGGAGACGGGAGCATCCAATAACTTGGTGACTAATTGTTTACCTTTAGTTCGACTACTTTGCTGAGACACTGCACTAATTGACGGTAAAGTGTACTGTAAATAGTCGCCTTTTGCGTACATTAAAATGAGATCCACAGGAACGAGCGGTCTTGCTTTATACATATTCATTGCGATATGTTTACTCAAATGAAATATTTTGTCGTCGCTTTCGCTCCAATCGAACTTTTCGTAAGTGGGAGCGTATGTTTCAATAAAAGTTTTAAGTTCTCTTTCAGAATAAAGTATACATATTCCCGTGACCAAAGCTTTAAAGCTGGTTGCATTGGTTATTCTTTCAGCGTACAAATTCTTTATTTCTTTACTCATAGTATCTGGCCAGTACACTCTGATCTTCATTAAGGTTTGCTTTAATGTTACTGTGTTGTTGTTTAAAATTTCACTTCTATGTCGTTTAAATACATCTATATCATGTTTTATAGCGTTAACACAGACTTTGTCACTAGGCATTAAGGACATTGATTCTTCGAACAAAACTTTTCTCCACGCCTTATTCGTTTCGTACAATGAAGACAAGTCAGTTTTATACGTATTTTTATTTTTTATTATAATAAATTGTTTAATTTTATTCAAAATAATAGGATATTCTTGTATATCTTTCTTCCAGTCCTTTAAAAGTTCCAAAATTTTAGTAAATGTTCCTAGTAGTTTGAAGAATTCATTCTCCTTCGTTATTTGCATATGCTCTATATCTTTGTTAAGATACTTGTATAGATAGTCGAATAAGGCATCTTTTTGTTTTTGGTCTTTTAATTTATTTTCATAAGATTTCATTGTATGGAACTTGAACTTTGATTGTACAATATCTGGTATATCTACCCCGTGAATTAAATTTCGTAATATTATAGTTTCTATAAAGGGTTGTACTACACTGTTTTCTGAATTAATATAAACTTCAAGACTATGAAATTGATTGTTTAGAATACTCCAACTTTCATCATCAAACGCAATGGCGTCAGTTTGTGTTAGAAATGTCTTTATAAACGCTTTTCTAAATTTATATGCCTCATTAATATGTGTTTTGAAATAATATTGAAGAAATGCATGAATATTTGCCGGTTCGTTTCGAATTGTGGGCAATATAACTCTCAGCATAGCGTTTCTTGTTTCAGGATCAGACATTGTGCAGATTAGTGGCTTTATTTCTGCAAACGCAATATTAAATGGCGCGTATTTATACAACTTATATGATGTTTCGGGATCAATATTACGAATTTTAGACAAGTGAATAATTAATACATTTTCTTCCTTTTCTACCTCTTCTCTATCTATTAAGTATTTTTTTATTAGGTTAAATCTGTTTGCTTCTGGCAATAATTTTATCCAGTGTATCAAATTGTCTTGAACAAAGAAATTATATCCGTTGTATTTGCTAGATTCGTGTATCAGAATATCAATGAGATTTTGCTTATCTTTTATGCATTTTATAAAAGTAAATAAATTAATACAATAATGGTAAACATCTATTTTATTTACTATTCTTTCCGGGTAGTTATTCATGAAATGTTTTGTGATTTTTGGTCCAAAGTTATAATGCCGTGTCGTATATTTCGATTCTTCTAATAAATCTAAAAACTGTTCAGTATTTTGCAATGCAAACGTGTTTATTGACACCTTATCTTCTAATATGCTATATCTATGTGGATATACAAAATTTAAAGTTTCGTAGATTTTAAAAGATTTTCTTATAATTCTCTTCATTATGTGAGAAGGAATTTCAATAGTAGTATATTTACGAACTTCCTTTTCAATAAACGGTACTGAGCAATGCTGTAACCATTTCAATGATGCATTATGATCTCGTGATTTAACATAATTGTAAAAACTTTCAACTCGTGTCTCGTCTTTTAGGTAACGTCTGATATTCAGTAGCAACTTGTTAAAAGCTCTAAGCATCATATGTGGTAACAACTCATTGAATAGGAATTCTGGGTTTATAATGTGTGCGTATTGATTGTCTGTTATTAACCAAGTAGTGCGATTGAGTGCTCTAGACACATATAGCATGTCTTCACGTTTGAGTACTTCAAGTATAAACTCGACATTTCTATGCGCAGCAGCTACTTCTATTTTCAGTAGATTTTGAAGATCGTCGTCTTCTTCTAGATTGAAATCTACATCTTGTTGTTGTGCAATAGCATCTTTAACCAGTTTGTTGAAAGATCGGTGTCTTTTACCGAGGTTATTTCCTTCTAGTGATAACGGTGCCATTTTTCTGTAAAAAAGATGAGACCGATTATGCAGTGTGCAATAATGTGGTAAATTCACCTACATAATACATATACATAAATAACTATTATAATTAAACTACTTGAAGTTTTACAATAGCCTGAATAATTTAGATTGTTTATCTTCTTGTTACCTTCTTGTAAAAGTACACGTAGTACTATATACGTAGGTACGTGTAGTACTACGTGTTCTTTTATATAAAACAGATAAATATCTACCGAAATAATCACCTAGGTACCTACTAATTGTTTATTCGAGGCATCGTTTCCATACATAGTCTAAGGGCATCTATAAAATGCTTTGTCCTGACCGAATGTCTGATCAACGTATAGCCTAAACTGCTCAGACAGTTATCTTCTGTGATGAGGTTGGATCGAATCTTGGGATCAGATTAAATGTTAACTCGGAGGGACAGTCCTACTTTAACTTTTGTATGCCATCTGCATCTTATTTACAGATAATGCAATGCATTAGTAACTATAAATTTAATAAAAGCGATAATCTAGTTATTTTTATGGGAAATAGGGGAAGTCTAACCAAAAGAGACCTTATTCAATATTGTGATACGTTAGATTCACTTAATATAAACAAAATTGTAATGTTTACACTTCCCTACTATAATGACTTGCCAGCTGCGGAAAATAGGCTAAGATATAACATAAACTTGACATTGAACACAATATCTTGTTACAATAAGAAGTTCAATGTTATTGACATAAATAATATTATTAGTAATAATTATTATTTGACGAAGGGTAAGCATAAGCTTTCAGATTATATTAAAAGACAAGTAGCCATTTCGCTACATTATTTTTTTAAAACTACAGCCAATAACTTGGCTACCCAAAATGCTTCTATTGAGCATTGTAACCGACTTCAATATAATAATTTGACACTGGGTAATTGTTCATATCCACCTAATTTAAATTATTTTCTAAGACAAAAGAGGCACGCTCTTGCATTAAACACAATGACATAAATGTTAGTTTGTCTAAAATAGATTCTGCGACAATGGAGGTATCCTCTAGCTGTAATAGTCAACTTTTAATTGCGCTATCCGATGAGTCGAATAATCATAATTACCTTAATAATTGCCCTCAAATAAAAAAATGTAAAATAAACTATGTAAGTAATATCAACCTGGTGCATCAGAATATCCGTGGCTTTGCAGAGGGCAAAAGACTAACACTGGAACTGTATATGAGCTCTGAAAATATTGATATTGTGTGCTTAACTGAGCATCACCTCCGGGCTCACGAGCTCATGTTCAGTTTCAGCGGTCACCAGGTTGGCAGTTCATTCTGCAGGGTAAATACGAAGCAAGGAGGTTCTCTTATTTTATTGAATAAACAGCTAAAATATAAAGAAAGAAATGATATCGTATCTATGTCTGTAGAATGTGTAACTGAAATAGCTTGTGTAGAACTGGAGCAGTTAATAATAGCATGTGTGTACAGACGACCAAAGCCGTACAATTTTAAGAGATTTATTGACATATTAGATACAATGTTAGCAAAACTAACAAAATCAAAAAAGCAATTGATTGTATGTGGGGATTTTAATGTTGATTTACTTAAAGTATCTTCTTTCTCCACCATACTTTTAAATTTGTGTCTGGTCTGGGTGTCCCTCTATGTATAATATGTATGTATTTACAAAAGAAAAATAAATATAAGTATTATATCCGTTGTCTAGTCACCGTAACACAAGCTTAGTCGCTTACCACGGGGCTAGATGGCACTGTGTGTTGTTCGCAGAATTTATTTATTTATTTAAATTTGTCTCAATCACACAAACTAACTAATTTGTTTCTGGAGCCTACCAGAACTACTGAAACTACTGCAACCTGCATAGATAACATCTTCATATCCGAAGATGTTACTGCTATTAGCAAATCTGTTATAAACAAATTGCAATCAGATCATAGTGGCCAGTTAGTCAATTTTGTAATAGTAAAAAAACCAATACCCAAAAGAAAAATAACATATGTGCCAGTAACTGCCGTTCGACTAGAGAAACTTAAATTGAATTTGGCTAACGTCATGCCATTCTACCATGTGACATGGATGCAAACATATTATACAACAACTTTTTTTCAGTTCTTAACGAACAGTTTCAATCTATTTTCACGTCCAAATCAATGGTGGTATCAGGCAAGCGTGAGTTCAGTGACTGGGCCACGGTCGGCATTCATAGAAGCAGACGAAAACTTTACGAGTTGTACGCAGAGAGACAGTTTCATACTTCAGAGGAGTTTAAGGCTTACGTTAAAAATTATTCAAAGATATTTAAAAGAGTTTGTATATTGGCGAAGTCCTTACACATTAAATCTACAATACAGAATAGTAATGATAAAATTAAAGCCACTTGGAAAATAATAAATGCTGAAACTGGTACTGTGTCTTTAACAAAAATATTGATTTTAAGTTGGACATTGGCGGAAGGATGACAAACACTGACCAAGATGTTGCGAATGAGTTTGAGAATTTTTTCACTAATGTGCCTACTACTCTGACAAAAGCCCTAAACTCCTCTACCTCCATTGCTAAATCTCTTTTAGAAGCAAATGTACCTGAATGTAGTAAAGCGTTTCAATTCAAATATGTTAAAAAACATGATATTTTAGTAATTTTTAAACAAATCAATGTAAAGAAAACTAAAGACTTATGGGGGATTTCTGTTCCTATTGTTAAATCCTTGATAGAAGTTATTGTACCTGAGCTTGTTATTATATTCAATAGGTGCATAGATTGTGGCGTGTTTCCTGGTCAAATGAAATTTAGTAAAGTAATTCCATTATTTAAATCCGGTAGTACATCGGACCCCTCTAATTTTAGACCCATATCAGTACTACCTACATTAAGCAAAATTTTTGAAAAAAATATATTGAACCAGCTACTAAAGCATTTTGATGACAACAATATTTTACACAATAAACAGTTCGGTTTTAGTAAGGGTCGCTCGACTACTGATGCGGGCATTGCATTAATTGAAAACATATTTGATGCTTGGGAGGAGTCGCATGATGCATATGGCGTATTCTGTGACCTCTCCAAAGCGTTCGATTGTGTTCGACATGATACTTTGATCATGAAGCTACGACACTACGGTATCGGGGACGGCGCATTGGATCTTCTTTCTTCTTACCTGAGTGATAGGATTCAGTGTGTCGACATTAACGGTAAACGTTCCCCTGGATCACCTGTAACTTTAGGAGTTCCTCAAGGATCCATATTGGGACCTTTTTTATTTCTAGTATATATTAACGACTTACCTTTCCTCGTGAAGGAAAATCATGGGATAGTATTGTTCGCAGATGATACCTCATTGGTATTTAAAGTAAAAAGACGACAATCTAATATTGACGACGTGAACAATGCTCTCTCTAGATTAGTATATTGGTTTAATGTTAATAATATGCTACTAAATGGATCTAAAACTAAATGTATTCGATTCACACTACCAAATGTAAAACAAGTTAAAACTTCTGTAAAAATTGATAATGAGGAGATCGAAATAGTCGATAAAGCTGTCTTTCTGGGTATAACTTTAGACGCTAAGCTTCAATGGGGCCCACACGTGGAACCTCTGTCGAAAAGGCTTAGTTCCGCAGCTTAAGCAGTTAAGAAAATCCGGGAATACACAGATGTTGAGACGGCCCGCCTAGTCTACTTCAGTTACTTTCACAGCATCATGTCATATGGTATCCTGCTGTGGGGGTGTGCTGCTGACATAGAAACCATTTTTGTTTTGGAAAAGAGAGCGGTGCGAGCTATCTACAAAATGGGCCCCAGGGAATCGCTTGACGAAAAGTTTAAAGAGATAAACATTTTAACTGTTTACTCTCAATACATTTATGAAAATCTGCTATACGTACATAAGAATAAATCAAGTAAATTTCACAAATACAGTGATGTCCGTCAGGTTAATTTGAGACACAAGGATGATCTGACTGTGCCCTATAGTAGGCTCCAGAAAATAAGTAAGTCGTTCTGTAGCACTAGTGTACTTTATTATAATAAACTACCTGAAGACGTATTTGACATGTCCATTACAAGATTCAAAAAATATATTAAACTTAAATTGTGTAATAAGGCGTACTATAGCACGTCAAAATATTTTGATGAGAAGAATCCATGGACATGATTGTTAACTGCTCCTGTTGAGATTAAGATCTGTATTATGACGATTGTAATATAAAACATGATAAAAAAAAATAATTGGAAAAAAAAACCCCATGAGTTTCTTGTGGTTTCTTCTCATCGGAGGGCGCGTTCCGAAACCTCGGTAAATTAAAATCTCGACGTTTCAAAACGTACGTATGTGTGTATAATATACGTTCTAAATGAATAAATGAATAAAATTTTGAGTTTTGAGTTTTGCTAATAGTAGAGGGCTGAAATTTGTGTGCTTTGTGTGATGTAGGCATCGCACAATAATGTTTTTTTGAAAATTCTGACGGGATCGGATTTGTTGCGGGATACCGCAGGGCTGGGTCAGGTAAACAACTTTTATCGTACGTACCTAGTCCAGGCATAGAGTAGGGTTAACACATCTCCCCGCCTGGATGTTGTAAAGGCGACTAAGGGATCTAAAGGGAGGACTAGCGAACTTGTGTTCTCCCCGTGCGGTGGCGGGTAAAGTTCTTGGTCCGAATGAGGGTTAGCGGGCGGCCGGCCATTACAACATTACCAAACTAGCTGCACCCTGCGGTTTCACCCGCGTAAGTCACGATCCCGCGGGAATATAGGGATAAAAAGTAGCCTATGTGTTATTCTGGGTCTCCAGGTATGTATATTCCAAGTTTCATCGCAATCGGTTCAGTACTTTTTGCGTGAAAGAGTAACAAACATCCATACAAACTTTCACATTTATAATATTAGTAGAATAGTTTTTAAAATGTGTGGTCAATGATGGCTGCTGTGCTATACCCAAACAATGTGGTTTTAGTGCTCCTGAGAGCGATGCAACTAGGAACATCGCTCAGATGAGACAGATCTATAAGAAAGATTTTTTCCCAAAAAATAGGAATAGGTAGGTAAGTAGGTTACCTATGGGTACACACACAGGTTAATGATAACTAAACTAATGCCGTGCAGTGTCGGTTACGAATATGCCGTGCAGTGTCGGTTACGAATAGCACTGCCCCCTCTCTTCCCGTGGGTGTCGTAAAAACCGACTAAGGGAAATATAGCAGAAGATGGGCAGCAGCACCTTCTTGTTCATAATACAAATTATACTGCGCTCGCCAACCCGTCTGCCAAGCGTGGCGAGTATTGGCAAATCCCTTTATTGACAGAAAGTGCAACAAACGGCCCCGAGTCCCCGGCAGCCCCGCTAGCCCGGACTACGGTAGCGGTCTCGGTAACGGCGGGGCTAGGGGTGCTAAGAATCCCCGGCAGTCGCCCGGCTACCAATCCAAAAGACAACTGGCCCTGGCAACACACAACATACGCACTTTGAGGACTGACGAGAAGATTGTTGAGCTGGAAGAAGAACTGAGCAAGTTACGGTGGGATATTTTGGGGTTGTCTGAAGTCCGTAGAGAGGGCCAGGACACGATAACTCTGAAATCTGGTAACCTGCTTTTCTACCGGGAGGGCGACCAACAGTCCCAAGGTGGTGTCGGATTTCTCGTCCACAAGTCCCTCATTAGCAACATCATTACCATCGACAGTGTGTCGAGCAGGGTCGCATACCTAACACTCAAAATATCTAAAAGGTACTCGCTGAAGGTCGTTTAGGTTTATGCGCCGACTTCGTCACACCCAGATGAGGAGGTAGAGTCTATGTATGAGGACATTAGTAGGGCCATACATACTAACAAAACTCACTTCAATGTTGTTATGGGGGACTTTAATGCGAGGCTGGGCAAGAGAAGCGATAATGAGTTGAAGGTGGGGAACTTCGGGTATGGGCAACGGAACCCTAGGGGACAGAGGCTGGCCGATTTTCTGGAGAAAGAAGGACTCTTTATGATGAATTCTTTCTTTCGGAAGCCGCCTCACAGGAAATGGACCTGGGTGAGCCCCGATGGTTCCACGAGAAACGAGATTGACTTCATTATGATCGACAAGAGACGAATATTCAATGACGTCTCAGTGATTCATAGGGTGAAAACCGGTAGTGATCACCTAATTGTGAGAGGCACATTGAATATAAACGTTAAACTAGAACGGTCTGGTTTAATGAAGTCCACGCTCCGACCTACTCGCGCTCAGATCGAAAACCCCGAGAGCTTTCAACTCGAGCTTTCAAATCGCTTTGATTGTCTAGAAGATCACGCGTCGGTGGACGAGATTAATAACAGGTTCGTGGAAACTGTCCATGCGGTCGGGTCTCAGTTCTTTAAGACTCGCCGTAATAGTAAAACTCAGAAGCTCTCCGACTACACTCTTAACCTTATGGCTGAACGACGCTCGCTGAGACTGCAGACCCCCGATGATGTTGAGTCACACAGGCAGCTTAATAGACGTATCTGGAAATCCTTGCGACACGATATTCGTATCTTTAATACTGCTCGTATTAAAGATACGATAGAGCGGAATAAAGGCTCCAAAGTGTTTGCAAGAGATATGTCTATTGGGCAAAGCCGAATGACAAAGCTGAAGCGGGATGATGGCAGTGTAGCGTCGACGAAAGCGGAAGTGTTGAGAGAAGTCGAAAAGTTCTATGGACGGCTCTACGATTCAGTGGCTGAGCCTGTTACAAGTGTGGCCTCAGACCAAAGAGCCAAACTGACCCGACACTTTACCGAAGATATCCCGGACATCAGTCTGTATGAGATTAGGATGGCCCTGAAACAGCTTAAGAACAACAAGGCGCCTGGTGAGGACGGAATTACTTCTGAGCTTCTGAAAGCGGGTGGATCACCGGTACTTAAAGTCCTTCAGAGGCTCTTCAATTCCGTTTTGCTCGAAGGTATCACGCCCGAGGCATGGAACGAAAGCGTGGTGGTGTTGTTCTTTAAGAAGGGTGATAACACCTTATTAAGGAACTATAGACCTATCTCGCTTTTGAGCCATGTTTATAAGCTTTTTTCTAGGGTCATTGCAAATCGTCTCGAACGCAGGCTTGATGACTTCCAACCTCCCGAACAAGCCGGGTTCCGAAAAGGTTATAGTACCGTAGACCACATACATACGCTACGACAGGTTATACAGAAGACCGAAGAGTATAACTTGCCGCTCTGTCTAGCGTTTGTGGACTACGAGAAAGCCTTCGATTCGATCGAAACGTGGGCGGTACTCGAGTCTCTCCAACGACGCCATATTGACTATCGGTATATCGAAGTAT
This sequence comes from Idaea biselata, assembly GCA_958496205.1. Taxonomy (NCBI): domain Eukaryota; kingdom Metazoa; phylum Arthropoda; class Insecta; order Lepidoptera; family Geometridae; genus Idaea; species Idaea biselata. Next base: position 16,530,643 of record OY292405.1, on the reverse strand, counting down.
TGAAGTGTTTGTATAAAAACGCCACTATGTCGGTCCGAGTACAGGAACAGAGTTCGAGGGCGATTCTATTGATGAGAGGCGTAAGGCAGGGAGACGTGATATCTCCGAAACTCTTTACGGCCGCTTTGGAAGACGCCTTCAAGCTTTTGGAATGGAAAGGACTGGGTATCAATATTAACGGCGAATACATCACTCACCTTCGGTTTGCCGACGATATTGTAGTCATGGCAAAGTCGATGGAGGAACTCAGTACGATGCTCGAAGGCCTCAATCAAGTCTCCCAGCGGGTAGGTCTTAAAATGAACATGGACAAGACGAAAGTCATGTCTAATGCTCATGTTGTACCTACCCCTGTTATGGTTGAGAATTCGGCTCTCGAAGTTGTGGACTCGTACGTGTACCTAGGACAGACAGTCCAGTTAGGTAGGTTCAACTTCGAGAAAGAGGTCAATCGTCGAATCCAGCTCGGATGGGCAGCGTTCGGGAAGCTCCGCAACGTCTTTTCGTCTAAAATACCTCAGTGTCTTAAGACGAAAGTCTTCAATCAGTGTGTGTTGCCAGTGATGACATACGGATCCGAAACGTGGTGCTTCACTATAGGCCTTATGAATAAGCTTAGAGTTGCTCAAAGAGCTATGGAGAGAGCTATGCTCGGGGTTTCTCTACGGGATCGAATCAGAAATGAGGAGATACGTAGAAGAACGAGGGTCACCGACATAGCCAAACGGATTAGCTCTTTGAAGTGGCAGTGGGCAGGACATATAGCACGGAGAGCAGATGGTCGTTGGGGCCGAAAAGTTCTCGAATGGAGACCGCGGATCGGAAAGCGCAGCGTTGGACGTCCACCAACGAGATGGACGGACGACTTAGTTAAGGCCGCGGGTTCACGATGGATGCAGGCCACTTATGACCGAAGCATCTGGAAATCTATGAGGGAGGCTTATGTCCAGCAGTGGACTTCTTACAGCTGAAATGATGATGATGAAACTTATGTCATTTAAATGGACTCACCTTATATTTATCCAGTTTTTAAAAAAGAAACTAACTTTACCTACTATTACCTATTTTCTTCTTTTCATAAAGTGATGTGTGAATTTATTATTCATATATTAATCAATAAAACCACAATTGAATGAATTCTCAAAGATGTAAGGTTATAATTCACCGATTAAAATTGTTGTTAAGACTAGAAAAAAAACTCTGTGGATAATGTACCTAATTATTATATCTTATCGGTTATGATATGAACTGATTATGGCCGTTTAGAAAATAACCAGTGTCAAGTATTTATTACTACATATTCGCAAGTTATTGCAGACACAAAAACAGTCCGACTGAATGACTCCCTCGACTTGACAAATAACGACAACAACTTGACTGTTTTTGTATCTGCAAATAACTTGCTAATATTATAAAATACTTGATACTGACTAATTTCCAAACGGCTGTAATCGGTTCATACATCATACAATTTAACATAACCGATAAGAAATAATATCATTCCACGAAATTTTGCCGATTTCTTATTTTAGTCTTTCGAGTCAAATTATTAATTTGTAGGAATGGATGGAAATAATTAAAAATAATTGTGGCGGCACGCGGCAATAAAGCACGCGGCGGAATCCCCGAGGCTATCGCATTATGCTTTCTGTCTCGGTCTAGCAAATGGCAGTTCTAAGCGACAAAAAGAGAAAGGGCGACGGAAAAAGGCGATTCCGTGCTGCCAGATGAGGTCCAACCCTTATGCACCTTCACGCCACTCTCGGGGGAGAGCGGCGCGGTGTGTGGGGCTCTCTACTGGCCTAGGGATGGTAGGTGGCCAGTGGTTTACCCACTAAAACTCCACCGGTTCCCGCACGCCTTGATGTCGGGGTCGAACGCGGGGACACGTTCGTACTCGTCCGCGTCCCGAAGACGACGTGGGTCTGTTGTCAGACCCCCTCAGAGTTTATCCGCATGGGCGGCGCACTGAAACCACGTGCGCCTCGCTCGGGCCCTTACATGGCGACAAACCCTCCCGAGTCTGCCGCCTTTGGGCCCATTTATGGCGGCATGAGGTCGTCTACACGACCTCGGCGCCTTCCGCGTCCGGTCTTCCCGAACGGCGGCGCCTTATGGGAAGGTCAGTCGTAACTAGGGCTTGCATTATCCGTTAACTTTTGGCTATCCGGATAATCCGGATATTAAAATTTCATTATCCGGATAATTTGAATAATTCGGATAATTTTTGAAATTTAATAAAATAAAAAAAAACCTTACTACAAAGTTTTAATTAATAAAAACAAAGGCTTTTAATTTTATTTATTTTCTTACCTTGACGTTTCAACCACGCGACCCTCGCGACCAAGACCATTGTAACATGGTTGAAACGTCGAGGTAAGAAAATAAATAATAATACGCGATTAAGACCCGAGAAAATGTAACTAGGTATGTTAACTAATCGTGTGAATTTACAAAGTTTATAAACGCATATATCGATAGTTGAGAGATCTCGGTCGGCAATTTCGATTTTTATTTCGTATTAAGCTGTTGAAGCATTTGCCGAAACTCTCGAAAAATAAGTGTTTTCCTCTGCGGTAGCCGCTGTATCGTAGCTGCTGAAGCTTCTCTCGAGAACTCAGTATGATTCTTGTAGGCACCCTCAATATTACATAAATCTTAAAAACATTATTGTTATTCTTTAAGAATATCTGAAGTGCAGCAAATTTTTGCAGGATTTATTGAATATGAGCATATGCTCCTGCTTAGGATCGCCAAAAGGAAGTCGATACAATGATCCTTACATAATGTGTGTTATAGCTTTTTGGGTGAGAAAATTAATCATGCTAAAGAATCTTGGAGCACAAGCAATAGTAGAAAAAAGTAATTCGAAACTTCTAAATCTGTGAGACCATTGGTGACAATTTACACTATTCATTAATTTACATTCACGTTGACCTATTCTTGAGATCTATTTTTTACTAGCCAGCCAGCAACTAGGTTGTAAGAAATTCTGTATCTATTTGACAAATGTTTTGGGTACTTCTATCGGTTCAACCGTTTTTAGTCGGAAAGTCAATAAGATGTTGTCTTTGTACCACTAAGAACACTGCTATTTTTCAACTGGGTTCTTAATCCAGGACTCATAGTTGAATTTTGTCTTTTCCGGTCAGGTATTATAACGTAAAAATTACGAGAAAGCGTTTGATCGCGTCAAACATGATATCCTGTTGCAGCGCTTGATCTACGTTGGTTTGGATGGCAAAGACATACTAAGATTCATTAAGACCTTGTATTGGAACCAAAGGGCTGCGGTCCGAGTCAAGGACTCATAAACAGAACTATTGAAAATACGGCGTGGAGTCAGACAGGGCTGCATCTTATCTCCCCTGTTGTTCAATTTGTACTCGGAGGCGATAATATCGAAAGCGCTAGAAGAATATGAGATCGATGTTAAAGTAAACAGAAAAATCGTGAACAATTTAAGATATGCCGATGACACTGCAGTAGCCTCATCAGAGCTGGACCTGCAGATATTATTAAACAGAGTTAATGAGTACAGGTTGAAAGCAGGGTTGAGTATGAACGTGTCTAAGACTAAATTTCTGGTAATATCAAGGAACTACTTCAATCCCTGAATCACTGTCGCAGGTTCAGATATAGTGCGGTTTCCAATGGTTAAATTAGAGGTATTTATACTTTTGCATGGGTTAATAAAAAATGGGATAGCGAACAAGAAATTCGTACTCGGATTGGAATTGCCCAAGCCACCCAGTCAGTTATGCAGTCGCCAACTATCCATAAAGCTCAGAGTTAGAATACGCCAGTGTTATGTGTGGCCAGTAGTAATCTACGGTAGTGAAGCCTGGACTGCGAAAGGGTTCCTCGAAGCTTTCGAGATGTGGTGCTACCATAGAATATTACGTATTAGCTGGACACAGAAAGTCTCCAACGTGCGGGTACTCCAACGTGTCGGCAAGAGACGCGAGTGGCATACTTGGGTCAAGTTTTGCGACACGAGAAATACGAGCTTCGCCAAATAATAATGATGGGCAAAGTCGCTGACGGCCAACCTCCAGAGGTGGATTGGCACCAGAAGAAGAGGATATTTTAAAGTGGATTTTCGAAAGAAATGGATACACGACACCGATAAAATAACTAAAAACTAAAATACTAATGAATTGCAATGATTGTCAACTTTGGATAATTCTTGCATTGTCTGTGATTAAGCCAGCGAGCGAAGCGTCTCTGCTTCAAGTCTGGCAATATTTGTTTTCTGTTACAGTTGGTTAATTTGTTACTTCTCCTCTACAGGAAGTATTTTTTAATCGACATTGATGAAACTTGATATACAGATTCTATGGGCCTTTACAAATTTTTTGTGGCGGGGGATTTTAAATTGGTCGAGTATTTCTCCCACAAAGGGGGTTTCTTGATATCTCCCCTCTATGAGATCCGTTTTCAAAGATTATTTTTATTTATAAGGTATTTTATTTATACCTACCTTCAAATTAGTCCCATAATATATGATGAAGATCTAATGAGGATCTTCGGAATGATGAACAGGATAGCTCATCCAAATACAATAGATTGCTCACTTATCAACTTCTACCTCTAGAGTCTAGAGTCTAGAATAAACCCTTTATCCACAAGAACAACATGGTACTACATAGAAGTCGCTCCTGGTACTACTTTTTCATCACAAACTCTTCATATTTTCATCTTCTATCACTTGTTTTTTAATGTGTATAAGTAAAACCTATGTACTCCTAATAAAGTGCTCGCGAGGTCTACTGTGCGCAGAACTACCAGTTTGTATTTGTTTGTACGTGCAAAGTAATTATCCGAAAAATCCGAATTATCCGGATAAAAAAGTCAACTAAATCCGGATATTAATTTCGACGGATATCCGGATAATATGGATATCCGTTATCCGGATTGCAAGCCCTAGTCGTAACTTCCCGTTCCCGTTCCGCTTCCTCCTTGGCCGACATGACGGTCTCGGCGAAGCGCAGCATGGCGTTCCAGGCCTCCCCATCGGCTACCATTAGCGACACGATCGTGGGGAGCGACAGATCGCTTCCCACCACCAATCGCAGCTCCTCCCGCTGTTCGCGCCACGCCACACACGCTTCAAGCGTATGAACAGCGGTGTCCATGATGCTTGAGCAGTGATGGCATCTCTCATCGGGCTCTCTACGCGCTATGCGGCACAGATACTTTCCGAAGCAGCCATGCCCGGAAAGTATCTGCGTCAGTCTATACGTGAGAACCCCATGTTGTCGCTCTACCCATTCGTCCAGCACTGGACGTATTGCCGCAATTGTGGCATGACCAGCTGTGGGCCGATCCAGATGTACCTAGTACCTACCTATTACGGGTATTATGTCAATCAATCAGACAACTTAAATAAAATACAAGAACAAAATTTTATGTTAAAAGTTTTTATTAAAAGTTACAAGAACAATTGTAACTTAGACGACATCTAGTACGAATACAGCTAAAACCAATCGAGTTAATACGGTTAAATTTATAAGTAAGTAGTTAAAGTAGAAATCAAACTCATTTTTCGGTTTCAGGTCTCGAAACGAATGTCTTTTAGCATTGAACGAATCCATTTTTGAAAGCATTTATTTTAGCATTAAAAGACAAAAGTAATATACACCCCGCGATTAAAACCGAAAAATAAGTTTAATTTCAATCCAACGTCGTAAAATTAGAATTAAAATCATCAAAAGAAAAGAAAAGATTATAAATATGTAATTTTAACAATGGTGACGGATGTTCGTATAAAACATTTTGTACATCTTTTGTTAAGGTAATTCTGTCTTTTCCGTAAATGAGATCCATTGTATTATATATGACAGGAATTATAGCCATATATAATTCCTCTTCTTTTCCACTCTCCAATATACATTTGTGATAATTCAAAATAATATCATTTTTATAGTAAAAGGTACGATAGAAATCGAAAAAGAAATCCTTTAAAGATTTTGTAAAAAGTAAGGAGATTGACGGGAAGAATCTGTCTAAGTCTTCCTTGAATGTTTCTGCGCAAAACTTTCCAAATTCATGTGGTATACTTGTGTCTTTATGCAATTGAATAAGCTTATTTTCGATATTCTCTGATGATTGAAAAATGTTTTTATTTTTGCTTATTAACCTAGCGAATTCCGCAGCAAGTTTCCAATAAGTGATTAGCACATAATTTCGTTCATAGTTCAACCCATTTTTCAAATGGCAGTATATTTTCTCAAATAACTTGTAAGGAATATTCATATTCTGTTCAAGAACATTCTCCATGAATGACTTTGTCAATTCTGACAAGACTGACTGAATAAGTTGTTTGTATTTAGTATCTCCGTGTACTCCTTCTTTACTCCAAGAAGTAATAAATGTGTCTAGGATTTGAGCTAGAAATTTCTCAAATCGTCGAACTTGACCTTCTTCGTCCTTTTTGTGTAACATAAATGAAATGAAAATATGTTTACCATTATACCAGTAGTCTTCTCTTTCTATTTCAGACAAGAAGTCTGTTAATATGTAATCAATAACAAAATCGTCGTCCATTAGGTCCATTAGCGTGTCGCTACTATTTATAAAATATGATTTCATTTCGTCTAAAAGCGTTCTGAATCTTTCTTTATGCTTGACCGACAATAGTGATAGAGTTTTATATACTTTCATGTAATATTCTGGTTTCACAGGAAGAGGAATATTTTTAATATCTGATATTTTTTTATACAGATTTTTATTTTCATCACAAGTCAAACCGTCTAAACACATGGTCATTATATTCCAAATTCTTTTCAATACAGTTTCGTCCTGTTCTTCACAAAGCCGTGTTCGTAGACTTGTTATAAGCACCATTCTGGTTGTGGAGTTCTTAGTGGATTTCCAAATTTCGGAACAAATGGTCGTCAAATCTTCTATGTCCAGTTTCTGTACTGCATAGCGGATACCAAACTTCTGCAGGGAGACAGGAGCATCCAATAACTTGGTGACTAATTGTTTACCATTACTTCGACTACGTTGTTTAGACATTGCGCTAATCGAGGGTATAGTGTACTGTAAATAGTCGCCTTTTGCGTACATTAAAATGAAATCCACCGAAACAAGAGGTCGAGCTTTATACATATTCATAGCGATATGTTTACGCAAATGGATTATCTTGTCGTCGCTTTCGCTCCAATCAAACTTCTCATTAGTGGGAGCAAGTGCTTCAAAAAAAGATTTTAATTCTCTTTCAGAATAAAGTATACATATTCCCGTGACCAACGCTTCAAAGTTGGTAGCGTTTTTTACTTTTTCAGCGTAAAAAGCCTTAATTTCTTGACTCATAGTATCTGGCCAGTACACTCTGATCTTCATTAGGGTTTGCTTTAATGTTACTTTGTCGTTGTTTAAAATTTCACTTCTATGTCGTTCAAATACATCTATATCATGTTTTATAGCGTTAACACAGACTTTGTCACTAGGCATTAAGGACATTGATTCTTCAAACAAAGCTTTTCTCCAAGCCTTATTCGTTTCGTACAACGAAGACAAGTCAGTTTTATATGCATTTTTCTTTTTTATTACAATCAATTGTTTAATTTGATCCAACATATTAGAATATTCTTGTATATCTTTTTTCCAGTCTTTTAAAAGTTCCAAAATTTTAGTAAATGTTCCTAGAAGTTTGAATAAATCATTCTCCTTCGTAATTTGCATATGCTCTATATCTTTGTTAAGATACTTGTATAGATAGTCGAATAAGGCATCTTTTTGTTTTTGGTCTTTTAATTTATTTTCATAAGATTTCATTGTATTGAACGTGAACTTTGATTGTACAATATCTGGTATATCTACCCCGTGAATTGAATTTCGAACTATTATAGTCTCTACACAAGTTTGTACACTATTTTCTGAATTAATATAAACTTCAAGACTATTAAATAGCTTGTTTAGAATACTCCAAGTTTCATCGTCAAACGTATGTGGTTCAGTTTGTGCTATAAATGTGTTTAAAAACGCTTTTTTAAATTTGAATGCCTCATTAATATGTCTTTCGAGATAATACTCAAGAAATACACGAATATTTGCCGGTTTGTTTTGAATTGTTGACAATATAACTTTCAGCATAGTGTTTCTTGTTTCAGGATCAGACACTGCGCGGATAAGTTGCTTTATTTCTGCAAATGCTACCTTAAATGGTGCGTGTTTATACAACTTATATGAAGTTTCGGGATTATTATTACGATTTTTACATAAGTGAAAATATACAATTTCTTCCTTTTCTATCTCTTCTCCATCTATGAAGTATTTTTTAATTAGATTAAACCTGCTTATTTCTGGCAATAACTCTATCCAATATTCCAAATTGTCTTGAACAAAGAAATTATATCCGTCGTCTTTCCCAGCTTTGTGTATTAGAATATCTATGAGATTTTGTTTGTTTTTTATACATTTTATAAAGGTAGCTAAATGAATATGGCAATGGTATACATCTATTTTGTTTACTATCCTTTCTGGATAGTAATTCATAAAATGTTTTGTGATATTTTGTCCAAAGTTATAAGGCCACGTATTTTTTGTTTCTTCTAATAAATTTAAAAACTGTTCAGTATTTTGTAATGCATACGTGTTTATTGAAACCTTATCTTCTAATAATCTATATGTATATGGATATACCAAATTAAAAGTTTCGTAGATTTTAAAAGATTTTCTAAAAATTCTATTCGTTATGTGGGAAGGAATTTCAATAGTAGTATATTTACGAACTTCCTTTTCAATGAACGGTACTGAGCAATGCTGTAACCATTTGAATGCTGCATTCTGATCTCTAACATTGACGTATTGGTAAAAACTTTCTACTCGTGTCTCATCTTTTAAGTGAAGTCTTATATTCAGTAGCAACTTGTTGAAAGCTCTAGCTGTCATATGCGGTAAAAGTACATTATATAGATATTTCGGGTTTATAATGTTTGCGTATTGATTGTCTGTTATTAACCAAGTAGTGCGATTGAGTGCTCTAGACACATATAGCATGTCTTCACATTTGAGTACTTCAAGTATGAACTCGACATTTCTATGCGCAGCAGCTACTTCTATTTTCAGTAGATTTTGAAGATCATCGTCTTCTTCTAGATTGAAATCTACATCTTGTTGTTTTGTAATAGCTTCATTGACTAGTTTGTTGAAAGAACGATGTCTTTCACCGAGGTTGCTTCCTTCTATTGTAAGGGCCGCCATTTTTCTGAAAAAAAAAAAAAATAGGATAACTTATCTCAAGTACTAACTTATTAAAACTAGTAAAATAACTTGTAAAATTAGACAGAAGGTAGCCCAGAATTAACCCCTTACTTATAAACGATGACTAAGTTTATGTAACGTTTGCCACTGTCTATTAACTTTGAAACTTCATGTCACAGTAATAGACAAACGATACTTAAAGTTAGTCATCGTTTATAAGTAAGGAGGTTAGTTGTAAAAATTTTTAACAACTAAAGGTACCTACCTACCCAAAATACAATCATTTTAGAATAGCAGGAAAACCCCGAGAAAACGACGGTAATGACAATTTTTACGTAGTTTTCTACTTAGATAGTAGACTTTAAATCAGCAGATAGGTAGGTGCCTACATTAATAATCAATCCCCTACTTATCGATTGATTTAACATAATGAGGTAAACCTTTCTATGATAAAAGTTTCTACCTACCTCGTTGCCTGCCTACCAATTAAAAATAAACTGTAGTTCCTACCTATGTAGGAAAGTAACCTTATTCCACTTCATTTTACTTATGGACTCACATTTTGAATTATCTAATTTTATTGAAGAATCTAATAATTTTCAAATAATAGAGTTTCACTTTTTACCATATTTCACAACAATTATGAATCACTCAAAAACATAGGTTTACCGTGCACCGGTTGATGTTGTTGATAAACTAGAAATAAAACTGTTAGATGAGCTCATTTGGGAATGAATGAATGAAGTTTATACCGATTTGCTGTAAACAAACGCAGTGAGCGAGGGACGTGTTCGACCTTGATTAATATTCGTTCAGAAATAATCGACATGTCAATGCTACCTTTAATATTATCTATCTAGTTTATAAGTTAACGTTATTTATTGCATTATTTACATTACCAAAAGTAATTAAGTTCACAGAACGCTTCCTGTGAAATATCATATAAAATAGAATTGATTTAAGGTAAATTTCTGTTTATCTGTGTAGTTTTATATATTACTCGTTTTTGAACGAAAAATTACAACCACTTCACTCAAATCCAATTGCGTATAACTTCATTTATGTTATTGTTATGGATAAAAACCTTTGAAACTTGCCTCGTAGAGTTGAAATTGGCTTGCATAATTAACGTGACAGAAGAACGAAGCAGGAAAAATGAAAACCTATTTGTAAGTATGTAAGTGAATCGTTTTGTGTGAGTCAGTGAGTGAAAATATGAGCTCATCGTTCAGTGATTTTCGGCACTTTGGAGATTCCGGCTTACAAATTATGGTGTAACAAAATATATCAATTGATAATTTCACTGTAAGTACACGTTTAAAATATTGGCCAATACTGAACGCCCAGTGACAGTCTAATCGTTAATTGAAAAAATAGATAGATACCAACTGTTTTTGTTACTTAAATGTGTCTTAAATTAACTCAATTAATAATGTGTTTGGCAAATATGTAAATTACCTACAGTACGAGTAAAACCACACAGAACAAAAATCCAGTAAGTTATACAGCTTGTGTCGGTGTTTATGAAAGAAGTTTTAATCATTCATTGTACCAATCTTAACTTTTCTCTTTTACGATGAGTGAGTTATACAAACTTAGTACCTACCTACCTACCTTTGACGACCTCGGTGGCGCGTCGTGCGAAAGCGCGACTGCAATGCAGGAGGTTGCGGGTTCGATTCCCGCCGGGTGCAAGTATTTATGCTTAAAAAATAAATATTTGTGTCTGGTCTGGGTGTCCCTCTATGTATAATATGTATGTATTTACAAAAGAAAAATAAATATAAGTATTATATCCGTTATCTAGTCACCGTAACACAAGCTTAGTCGCTTACCACGGGGCTAGATGGCGCTGTGTGTTGTTCGGAGAAATTATTTATTATTTATTTATTTACCTACCTACCTCTAAATAAGTAGGTATTTTATATAGCATAGATTCATCATTACCATCATCAGCCTTTAGCCTTTACAGTCAAACGCCACTGAGCTCGATCTTTAGCTCTCCTCGTCCGCTTTATAGAATAAAATCATCAAAATTATTTATATTTTATTCTGTAGGTATGAGAAACACCTACAAACAATTTATCAACTGATTTGATATTGACTGAGTAGTTTTTGCTAATTATTTTGGCTTCGATGTTTTTCAGAGTTTCAATCGATTACCCAATTTATTTATAACTAACGTAATCTTGTTAACGAACTTTATGTATAGCTCCCGAATTTGTATTTGCATTTTATCCAACTTAGGTATTTGATTTTATATTGTACCTACTAGCTGACCCGGCAAACGTTGTTTTGACTTAAAAATTATAGATATTATAGTAGCCGATTCTCAGACCTACTGAATACGCATATACAATTTCATAAAAATCTGTCTTTCCGTTTCGGAGGAGTACGGTAACTAACATTGTGACATGGCAATTTTATATATTAGAAGATATTATAGATAGTTGACTACCTAATAGGACTAAAAGTAATACAACACAAAGTAAAAGTAAATACTTACCTAGAGAGAAGAGAGACAAGATTCAATGCTGATAATAATATGGCATCATCGATCGTAGACGTATTATCTACAATGATTAAAATCATATTATACCTACCTACCATATTCCAAGTAAATATTTATTGTTTCAAATCTATTTTCAGCAACAAATCATGGCGCCTTTAAGTTTGGAAGGAGGAAATCTTGGGGAAAAACATCGCCGCTTCAATGAATTAGTCAAAGAAGACATTACAAACAAAAAACATGAAGCAACTTTAACAGAAGATGACGATCTACGCAACTTGATTACAATAGAAGTAGCTGCTGCAAATAGAAATGTCGATTTCGTACTTGAAGTTCTCAAAGGAGAAGATATGCTATACGTTGCAAGAGCACTTAATCGCAGCACTTGGTTGATAACTGACATACAATATGCACACATTATTAACCCTGAATACTTGTTTCAAAACTTGTTCCCGCATATGACAACTAAAGCCATCAATAAGTTACTGTTAAACATTAGGCTTCATTTGAGAGACGAGTCGCGAGTTGAACAGTTCTATAATTATTTTATCATCAACAATAAAGATCACAAGGTGTCATTCAAATGGCTTCAACATTGCTCAGTATCGTTCGTAGAGAATGAGATAAAAAAACATTGCGACGAAATACCTCAAAAAATATTGTCGCGTCTTTTTGAAAAATCGTTTTCATTGTTTGAAACGGCTTGGTCGGTAACTAAAAATAGTAAAAGCAATATGATTTGTTATTCAGAATTTCTCGTCGGTCAAGATCCGGAAAAATATTTAAACGTTATTGAGAAACCTGCGTTTCCACAGTATGTTACGTTTAAGGCAAAAACGACGGCGCACATCATGTCAAGATGTCCAGACCGAATTATAGAACAATTCGAAAAGTATTACGATATTGTTAATATGGCTTCATTTGTAAAGTATCTGAGAAAGACAAAGAACATCGAAGAATTTCTGTTAGAACAAACCAAAAATGAAAAAATTAAATGTTTATACAGAGACAATTACTTTGTTCACTTGATTAAGTTCATACCATCCAAAAATCGTTTAGCTTTAATAAAAAAATTAAAAAATATCTTAAAGGATACAAAAAACACAGATGGTTACACGCAGCACGGATGGACGGACAGGATGGCAAACGGATTTTTTTACCAATCAAATTTATTTTATCAAATATTTAAATTTATTCCTTTTGATGTCGCTTTCACCGAACTCAAAAAGAAAATTCGTGTCGAATCGAAACCACGGGTTAGAAACGAAATATTATCAGTTTTATTATCTACTATTTCAAAAAATGTTGATAACGTACGTACGCTGCTTCAATATTACTTTAGAAACCATTTCAATGAGCCTTGTCAATTTAAAATTGAATTTCTGAACTCCTTTTTGACCGAAACCGATTCATACAACTTTGATGAAGAAATGTGGAACATATTAAACAAATTATTTCACAGTTTAGAAATATATATGGAGTCAGAAAAGAAAACACAGAGCTGTATTCAAGCTATTATCGTTCGGAACATTTTACGAGATATAAACATTCCCGATATTGTTCAAACTAAATTCGTGTTCGATACACTCAAACACTACGAAAAGAAATTAAAAAAACAGAAGGACAAAGATGCTGTATTCTCTTACTTATACAACTACGTTCTCAAAAACATCGATAACAATAAATTGGAGACTGATTTGGACCTTTCTGAATGTGTATCAGATATGAATAAACTATTAACACTTCTAAAAGACTGGAAAAAAGACATAAACCAGTATCCAGAAATCATAAACAAAATTAAAGAACTCATTGTAATAAACAATGAAAAACATTACGAAGTGGACATGACTTCTTTTTATAACACAAATAAAAAGTGGAGAAAAACACTATTTGAGGAGTCTATTTTATTAGCTCCAAGTGATGCTACTTGTTTAAATCTTATAAAACATGATTTTAGTATATTCGAGCGAAACATGGAGCATTTGTTAAAAATACTTTTCAACAACGATAAAATACCAGTTACAGATACGCTTAAAAAAATAAGAATCTACTGGCCTGCTAAGGCAAAGGAACTGCAAGATAACTTTTTGAGCCGAACTGATGATACTGATAATTTCAAAGCTTTGGTGGCGGGGTTATGTGTTCTTCTACCCCAAAAAGAATTAAAACTTTTCGTCGAAAACTACGTTCCATCTGATGAAAAATTGGATTGGAATGAAACTGAAGAACGCGTGTATTTTTTGAGAAAAAATATTGCTATGAAAGTTCACAGAGCGAGACCACTTGTCCCAATAGAATTTATTTTACTATATGCTAAAGGAGATTATTTGCAGTACACAGTACCGTCATTGTGTGGGGCACTGAACCAATTAAGTTCTATTAAGACTAAGCAATGTATTTCTAAGATATTAGATGCTCCAGTTTCTTTACAGAAATTTGGCATTCGCTATACAAGTCTTAAATTAGACACCGATGATATATTAACAGTTTCTTCGAAAATATGGAGCTCTACTAAAAATTCAACCATTCGGACAGTAGTATTGACTAATGTCCATAAACGTTTATGTCAAGAAAAAGACGAGTGTAATATTAAAAATCTATGGAAGCTGCTCAGTGAATTTATAGATGACCTAACCAATGACGAAAATGGAATCATTTATTCTAAACTAAGGAATTCGACATATATTCCAATGATGATCAAAGTTGAGTATTTCCAGAAAGTATACAAGTTCCTGGCTTCTTTGTCGCAGCCTAAATTTAACCGTGACCATATGCTGATGCAAATGAAGGATCACTCTTGCGATATTATGGATAAGTTACACGACCATTTTGTTGCCGACTATATTATAAACGATATTTGGAACAAAATAATCAAAAACGAATACTTTTGGAGTGAAGATCGTTATTTTGCAACGTATATTTTGAAAAATAAAGACGAAGAAACTCAAGTTCGAAGATATAAGATATTTGTAGATCCATTACTAGAAAAAAGTTTTCTTCATTGGACTGATAACCACGAAGGAGCGTATTGTGTAATGAAGCAAACTCGACTACTATTGAGAAAAATTGTAAGTTCATTTAAAGAAATTTCCATAGATGGTAAAATGGCAATACCTATCACAGTATTTCGGAATATAAAAACTCAATTGGAGAAAGGTCTTTCGTATGAAAAGAATTACAAGTTTTTGACATATTGGAAATTAGCAACCGAAATAATTGGATTGATTGATCATCATCAATATATTTTAGAGTCTACAGGAGATATTGAGGAACTCTGTATAAAAGTAAACAAAACAATTGCTCCAACATTTGCGAAATACTGCGTCGAAATTATGAAAGAAGACGTGAAACAGTTTGGTTCGTGTATTCATCAACTTTTTCAGTCAAGTTTAGAAGATCTATTTCAAGATATTCAGGATTTAATTATAAACACTCCTAATCAGTTAGAATACTTTAAGTATATGCTGGAATGTGAGCAAAATAGGGAAGTTTACTTAATGGTGATAACTTTCATGGCTCCATTTTACGAATCTTGTTATGACAATAAGCACGAGAAACCTGTTGAAAAGTCTGTTTTAATAGAAATACAACATTTATTGTATCTTTATCCAACTGAGGAAATGAAAATGCATTATTATGATTTAATTTCTAATACCCAGTTTTTGGTATGAACCATATAAATAAGAAAGATTAAAGGATTTTTGTGTATAATTTATAAGTCGTCTAAGCTAGGACCTACCTACTTTTTCCCTTGTATAATCTTCATTTTTTTATTTTAAAGTTAGTGAGTTGTGTCAGCACAAAAATAACATTATATTATTTTATTGTTAGTTGTAACTCTGTTTTGCATACATAGTTTGGAAATAAACTTCTTTCAAATGTATTAATTTACCACCTTATTAACCTATTTTTCCACGTAGGTACCTCAACCATAAACTCAAAAATCAAAATTCCTTTATTACTTGAAAGCAATGTACCTATACAAATACAATCGATACCTCTGGGCACAAAGGTCCTAAAGGACATTTGTCACACCTAGGTCCTAAAGGACATTTGTTCTTTACGACCTTTGAGCCCAGACAGAGGCATCGCATGATCTTTTTGAAAGATTTAAGACAATGATTTTAGTGTGGTTAAACAATACCATCCGAATCTACCATAACTAGCGAAGAACCACAAAAAATTGCCATAACATTAGCAAATCATCCAGTACCACCTAGGTTTTCTAGAAATATTTTTAAGGAAAAATGCATTTACAAAAATTGACCCCGAACAAGAATCGAACTCGGCACCTGTCTCTCGCCGGGCGACCAACTTATCCATTTGTCCATCCATGGGCTGTGCCAAAAATGGTTTGAATGCATGTTTTTGTTTCCATACGTTTAGCTAGATTGTACCTAGTACCTACCTTCTCAATTTTCCTATTAGATATAATATGGTAACTTTCTTAACCTATTTATTTACCAACATATACCTAACAAACAGTCCTTAATCCGGTCCAAGGTGTGGTAATCAGATATCTAGAGGTCAAAATGTAGGCCGATCTCGTAAAAGTTCAACCGTTTAGGGTTATTGTCTCGAATACCAATGCTAAGTGCCGACTTGAAGATTAAGTAAGATTAATGAAATAATTCTGTTCTGTTGTTGTAAATTACTATTTACCTAGGCTGGCTGGTTTATGGTGAACGATCATTAATCAATATTTCACTGTTCTACTTCATTAGAAGGCTTTAGTGGTAGAAATGTGGTTTTACCTGTTGAAGTCCGGTGGGTTATACTAGCTTTTTTAGGGTTCAGTACCCAAAGGGTAAAAACGGGACCCTATTACTGAGCCACCGCTGTCTGTCTACCTGTCTGTCTGTCCGTCCGTTTGTCCGTCCGTCGTCAAACATACGACACACACACAAAAATACAAATCTTTCCTCTTTATAATATTAGTGTAGATAGTGTAAATTAAGTAGGACCTATCACTTTTTATATGCTTAGGAGGTCTTGCACCAGGCTGGTTTAAAAATATAAAATCCAGTGTTTGTCTGGAATCATAATTATTTATGCAACTTGCCTAATCACAGATATACCTACTTAATTACTATTTCATACACAGACAGCGATATTGATTAAGATAATAAACAATAAATAAATAGACAACGTACGTAACAACAGACTGACATTGTAACTAGAACAAATATTATTTTCTGTTCAACATTAAACAGTCGATCTTTGAGGGACCACACCTATGTAATTATGTTCGATTCAATCGAGCTTATAATGCTCTAGTATTTGAAATACTAGAAGGTACCCACTTAATACTCTTTGGTGCCTTTAAACATTTACTGCCCTCCATAAGGCCACTCTCAGGGGTTACTCACTGCTCCAGATTATCAAATTATTATTAGTTAGTGAAATGATTGATATTATTAGATATAATAAAATGTTTTTATTTTTTACTAGCTGACCCGGCGAACTTTGATTCACCTGTCTAAACAAAGTATCATAATGTCCATCTCCTGGTTCTAAGTTATCAATTTTCAGCCAAATCGGTTCAGCCGCTCTTGAGTTATAAATAGTGTAACTAACACGACTTTCGCTATACGATTTCAAACATTATTTTACCAATAGCATGCCACATTTTCAGGGAGTTACATAGGCTACTTTTAATCCCGATACTCGGGATCAAAAGTAGCCTAACGGGATCCTGACTTACGCGGATATCTATTATCGTGTTGACTCAGAACCTTGATTTTACATGCAGGTTTACACCTTGTAAACCTAATAGAGACCATACACCTAAGTATATGGTATACATTTCAACTTACTAGAACTAGGTACCTGTTTCTAGGAACTTGGTGGTGGCAGACGGACAAGCAAGTGATCCTAATAGGGTTCCTTTATTACCTTTTGAGGTAGATACAGAACCCTAAAAGTTATCATGTCTCGCAACAAACGCAACATCATAATTATAGTGCGGTGTTGAAAAGACTACTCGAATTTGATTCTGCTTTTGATAATTTCTGAACTTTCCTCTAGCTTAGTGAGTATTAGATGTTGTTGACTATGCGGAATAAATGCCTCTGTTATCAAATATTTTACATTGTCATTGGTTCTCTAGGAGAATGTTGCGTAATACAACCTGATAGTGGTTGTAGGCTGTAGGCACTGTACTTTCGTTTACCACTTCGTATTTTAGATTAACTCGATTTTGTTTGCAACATTCTCTTCTACCTTGCTATAAAGGCGAGCATACACTTCGAACTATTCGATCTACGTTATCAAAAAGGAAAAGAAAGTCTGCTTTCGCCTTAGGAGGACTAAAAATTGTTAATCCTAGTTTCTTTTTCAAACCAAAGCTGAGCGTTTGACCCTTATATTAAACTAGATACGTCCCACGGTTTCACCCGCGTTATTCCCGATTCTGTGGGAATATCGAAATCAAAAGTAGCCTATGTTACTCCTCGATAATGTAGCTTCCTTTTGGTGGAAGAATTTTTGAAATCGGTCCAGTAGTTTTTAAGTTTATTCATTACAAACATACAGACACACACACAAAAATACAAATCTTTTGTCTTAATAATATTAGTGTAGATTAACCTGATGTTTGAGTTGCAGTTGGAATAAGATCCGGCCTGTCTACCTTAATGGCTGAACTGGCCTCCTTCTTCTTTTCGGGTAGTGGTGTGGCTCACCTAGCATTAAAGTTTTTTAGGTAAGGCCTTTTACTTGACGTAAAGGCTGCTATCAGAGATAACAACCGGGACCAACTGCTTAACGTACCCGAATCCGAATCAGCTCAGCCTCCTACCAAGGAAGTACTCTTTTTAGGCCAGTTGCTCTGATTTTCTGAAATGTAAGAAAATAAAAATGTAGAGCGAGAAGTATTTAAAGTCTTTGCTTAAACTGATATGTTTCGGTTAGAGGGATGTAGGTACTTTGTACAGTTAGGGACATCTTTTATAAGACCTATTATAAATGCGAAAGTAACTCTGTCCGTCTGTTACGCCTTCACGCCTAAACTGCTAAACCGATTTTCATGAATTAGGTATAGTAGGTAAAAAGAAAGATAGAATCTTGGAAAAGCACATAGGTTACTTTTTGATCCCATAAATCCCGCGGGATCGGGACTTACACAGGTGAAACCGCGGCTCGTCTTTCATTAGTACCTATAGGTGGTGACAACATCGCGATAGCTACGTAAGATAAACAAACATTGCCCTTCTTGTTCTTTCTTTTCGTGTAGTGGTGTGGCTCACCTGGTTAGAGTTTTCAGGTCGCCCTAAGGCCTATAACTTAACCTAACGACTGCTATCAGATATAAAAACCGGGACCAACTGCTTAACGTCCCTTCCGAAGCACGGAGGAGCTCGAGAAAATTATTGTTTGGCTCACAATTTTTTTGTCACCCATTCAAATAATGACCGCGCCAAGTGATGCTTAACCGGCACGATTGCACTGAGTATTTCGCTATTCAAATACCAAAGCCAGATTTCACCTAAGTATCCCAAAATCTTCACCTAAAAATTAAGGAGAACATTCCTGACCTTGTGTAATCATTGAACTTTCGATCGATACATAATATTGCCCAATTTAAGTATCAGTATCTGGACAATGGGTTTGTTGCGTGCCAATGCGTGTTAGCCCACGATAAATTACAAAATATTGGAGATATTGGTCCAAGAACGCGGCGCAGGCGCAGGGCGTGGTAGGTAGAGCCCCTCCAGTAGGTATTAACGTTCCTTTAACATGGTTCATTACGATTAATAGTTGACTACTGTTCTATTAAAATCAGTGCCTACGCGGATATTTGTGACGTTTAATTGATGGATCCAAATTCCAATGAGTTCCAAGGTCCAACCATTTCGATAAGAATGTCACTCTCCGTTTCTTGGACGATTTTTAACAACCGTAAGACACTTTCTTATGAAATCGTTTCGGGATTTTTGGATAGATGGCACAGTGATACCTTATAGATTTTATCGATCATTAAGAGGACAGTCTACCTACTCTTTTCTCCATACAAACTTTACAAACGTAGTCGACTGTTTCCTCCCTGGATAAAGATATTTAAAAAAAAGTTTATTTATGCCCTAAGTCCTATATTAGCCATGACCATGCCTCTACGTTTTGATTTTTGTCATTTTCTGATTTTTCAGAATTTTATTTCTATTCTAATTAGAACATGAAAAAAAAAAAACAAAATGAAGGGGCAAAGTCATGGCAGATATAGATTTTATGGCATAAACATAATTTGCTCTAATGTCTTTATCAAGGTAGGAAACAGTCGACTACGTTTGTATAGAGAAAGAATAGGTAGACTTTCCTCTTAACGTTAAATTTCACTATCCAAAAGTCCTGAAACTATAATTACATAAGAAAGTGAAACGTTCTTCGTGGTTTAATCAGCGTTAAGTTAATAATCTTTAAAAATCCCGATGAACCCACCATAGTTCCATCCGGCTGCAACGCAGGGGTTCAATTTCCGGAAAAGACATTTTTTTATGCTGACCACAAACTGACCATAAATCTTTTTGTCTGGTTATAGGTATGTCTATGTTATTGACATCTTGTTAGGTATGTGTGTAAATAGGTTTATAAAAAAAAGTTAAATGAAGTATTGATTTGTAGTAAATCCGCAACGAATCACAAGCTTACCATTGGGCTAGAAGACGATCAGGCTACCTTTAAAATTGAAGGATGTAATGCTATTATTGTCCATGGTC
The DNA here is from genome assembly GCA_958496205.1 of Idaea biselata. Classification (NCBI taxonomy): domain Eukaryota; kingdom Metazoa; phylum Arthropoda; class Insecta; order Lepidoptera; family Geometridae; genus Idaea; species Idaea biselata. The sequence continues at coordinate 16,510,207 of OY292405.1, read as the reverse complement.
TCATTTTGATAAAACACCATCCCTGCCTAGTACGAGAAATGTTATACTAAACTTAATCAGTTCTCCGACCAATTTTGTTCTGCATACAAACCTCGCTTGCAACAATTACAAAACATATGATTACCTGTGGCTAGAATGTTTTCAAAATAGGAAATTATTTGATGATTGGCAATAAGTTTGGACATTACCAATTAGTGTTCCGGACACGAGCAGTGGCGTGAAACGCACGCCAACTTTGGAATGTCTAGTCTAGTCAACGTAGGTACGACAATTTATTAAGGCGCTTTATCACGCCGACTAGTTTGCATACTTCGGCTCGGTCGGTCGGTGCAAGCAGCTGAGATTTTTTTCTTTTTCTTCTCGGTCTTACTGCCGCAGCGACGTTTAATGGTTACTTAAACTAACACTAAGTAAGAATTTTCTTTTTAAATCGATTATGGACATTTAGGAATGAATTCACAGATACAAAAGCAGTCAAGTCGTCATACTTCATTTCAGGTCAAGACGAGAGAATCATAGTAAAATGGGAGCTAAGGGACTGAAGCAACAACTTTTTACGAGATTTGGGTGCAACCATGATTTAAGAACGTGGCGACTGTTACCATTTCCATACAAACTTAATACCAAAATAAATTATGAAAAATTTAGTTTCCTACCTTAATATCGATATTATTCGGATTAAGATTTTACTTTTATAGGGTCCCCTTTTATAGGGTTAAAATAAATTACTAGTGTACATCTCATTTGTTTTTCAATAAAAAGTAATTTACGCTGGAAAAATTAAAAAAAAGTGACTCCGTTTTATTTCATTTCGAATGAATATTTTGGAAAACCTTTGGTGCGGACCCTATAAAAGTAAGATTTTAATCCGAATAATATCGATATTAAGGTAGGAAACTAAATTTTTAATTTTTAATTTATTTATTTTGATAAGTATTAAGTTTGTACGGAAATGGTAACAACAGTCGCCATGTTCTTAAGGGCTTAGTTTAGATACTGAAAAGTATAAGGTGTTTAAAATTTAAAATACCTACTGTGTCAAGTAAACATAACTGGTCCATAAACTACATGAGACGTAATAAATAAATAACAGCGCCTTAATTGGTGTAATTAATGAACTGAAAAATTGATTATAATTTAGTTAATTGTTAATAATAATTAGTTAATAATTATTTATATTTAATTAATTATAGGTACGTAATTCGATAAAGTCAAATCTGTCAGATTAGGTTTAAAAAATAATAAATAACATGTTTAACATTACCTGGACATGATACGGTCTATTGGCAAGCATCCACCTACGACGCAGAAGGTAATGAATTCGATTCCCGCCGGACAAGCATCGATGTTGGATTTCAATTTAACAAATTTTTCGGTTTTATTCGCATGATGTTTATTACTTTTAGCATTGTTTCAATGCTCGATGTTGTGAGACCTTTACAGGTCTCTTGTTCAGGAATGACTGGATAAACACCACGGGATTAAACCCGAATGAGTTTAATTACAAACCATTTTTCTTAGTTTGGGGCTCGATTGCGCTGCATACAACGTCCTGCAATATTTATTGATAGGTATCTATAAAATGCTTTGTCCTGAGTCCTGACTGATTGATTATCAACGCACAGCCTAAACCGCTGAAAGTACATAGTTGTTTGTAGAGTGTGTCCTTTATAAATAACTAGCTGCGTCCAGCGGTTTTACTCGCGTAAGTCCCGATTCTGTGGGAATATCGGGATCAAATCAAATATGTAACTCGGAGTAAATGTAGCTTTCTAATAGTGAAAGAATTTTTTAAATCGGTCCAGTAGTTTCGGAGACTACCCCCAAAAAACATACATACAAACATATTTCCAACGTTGCCTCTATATAGGTAATCTTGACGACCTCTGTGGCGCGTCGTGCGAGAGCGCGACTGCAATGCAGGAGGTTGCGGGTTCGATTCCCGCCGGGTGCAAGTATTTATGCTTAAAAATAAATATTTGTGTCTGGTCTGGGTGTCCTTCTATGTATAATATGTATGTATTTACAAAAGAAAAATAAATATAAGTATTATATCCGTTGTCTAGTCACCGTAACACAAGCTTAGTCGCTTACCACGGGGCTAGATGGCGCTGTGTGTTGTTCACAGAATTTATTTATTTATTTATTTATTAATATTATAGATAGATAGATAATTAATATAGAAGTATGTATAGATGCATAGGTATCCGATATGATAGGGTGTATTGACATTCTCACGGGATCGGGCTTTACGCTGATGAAACCGCGGGACCCAGCTAGTTTATACACTACTATACTTATTTTTTTAATTTCAGACTACGATCTGACGTTTTGGTTATATCTGACTTTTTTTTTCAGGAAGGTGTGTCAAATTATAGTCTATATTACAGGGGTCCCCAAACTTATTTTGTCTACTGCCCACTTTGAGTATAAATAATTTTTTTTGGGCCCCCTATTTTTTCACATACTTGTTAAAACAATATGATTGCCCGCGGTCTATTATCTACCTACGAAAATGACCCATCAAGGAATAGTCGGTGTCAGAGTCCTCCTAGAGAAAATTACACAACACCCCTTTTTTTCTGGGTTTTATACCGCCCCCTTATAAGCGCGGAGGCATAAAGGGGGCCCCCGCGCTTATAGGGGCGCACAAGGGGGCGTTATCGCCCACTTTGGGAACCCCTGGTTTACAATTAAAAAACGTCTTTACTACACAATTGGATCCATAAAATGATAGACATCATAATAATTGCATCGGCGTATGTGTTGATTACTTTCAAGCTAATGTTTTATTACTTTATTATTAACCAATAAATCTAGTTTATTAATTTATTAGTGACGACACGACATGACAAGACAAGCAATGCGAACATTTTGTGATTTTAATTTCATTTTTTGTGGATAAATTATTAGACTGATTTTCCTTTTATGTACATCTTACATCTAATAATACGTAATAATACGTATTTGACGTTTAAATTTGTTCTTCGATGAACGATTTAATCAAGTCATGATTCATTACCCGCGTAAGTACCGATCTCTATGTTACTCAGGGCACAGATCACATAATACTATGAATTATGAATGAATGTAGCTTTCTAATGGTGAAAGAATTTTTGAAATCGGTCCAGTAGTTTTTAGTTTATTCATTACAAACATATAGACACACATACACACAAAAATACAATTTTTTCCTCTTTATAATATTAGTGTAGACTAGTGTAGAAGTGAAGATGTAGATTAGTTAAAGTTGCTAAGCTATGTACGACTATATATGCTTCACTATGCAGTCCGTTGCCAGAACGCCTGTATTGGCATAGAGCAGACTCTAATTAATTCGTTTATTAGACTACATCGTTGCCAATAATTGATTAACACCGGTCTAGAAATCCCATACCTACGGTTGTGGAAATCCAGTTTACTTTATAAAACTGAAAGTATTAATGATTATCCCACATGGATTGCCAACAGGCGGAAATCGGGAATAAAATTATCAGTTGCCACCGGGTGGCGACTGGGAAGTTGTTGCCCTCACTAATCGCTTTACATTGTGGGGTAGATCACGTCTGTTATGTGAGTGATGGGTAGGTACTATTCATTATCAATATCATACAGGTAAAACACACGTGTCTGCTATCATACATGTGTGTTTTAAATTCACACGATTTGTTAACATAGTTACATTTTCCCGGGTCTTAATGGCGTATTATTATTATTTATTTTCTTACCTCGAAGTTTCAACCATGTTACAATGGTCTTGGTCGCGAGGGGTCCCCTCCATCCAAGACCATTGTAACATGGTTACGCGATTAAGATTCGGGAAAATGTAACTATGTGTGTTTTACCTGTATGATCGATCACCCATCAGTCCCATCACTCACCTATGTGAGTGGGTGATCAATTACCACCCGGTGGCAATTAGAATTGTTAAGCTTTTTTCATGTTGCTTTAAAACAGAACTCTTACCATGAGTTGATACGTAAATACGTGAACTATAACGTTAACAGTACCACAAACATGAGTTGGTACGTAAATACGTGAACTATAACGTTAACAGTACCACAAACATGAGTTGGTACGTAAATACATACATTGTAACGTGAACAGTTTGGGCATGTCCGCAACGCAAAATATGGTGTCGCCCGGCCGACTATTCGCGACCGGTGCGGCAGGGAACACCCGTAGCGGAACAGGGAACACCATCAAACTGTTAAAGTTACAGTGTACGTATTTACGTAGTAACTCATGGTAGGGGTACAGTTTGAGCATGTACTGCAACACAAAATATCGGCATGCGTGGCCTCAACTTAGAGATTTAAGACTTTTCTAGTAAATCCCTCAGCAGTGAAGGTGTCATGAAGGTGATTCAGAAAGATTTTAATAAGTATATTGAGTTGCGAAATATTTACGCAGATTCGACAAGGAAAACATTCTGGGTTGTGAAATGTGTCGATTATGTGATTTAGTCGAATTATTTTCAGTTGTTTTAGTCAAATTTTCCGTCATTCATTACCTACCACAGGTCATTACGGTACCTATATTATTGAGCAGGTAACCCATTAATTATTTTAGCGCCACAGATAATTAGTAATTCTTTGCTGTACAGAGAGCTAGCTAAACGTTTGTTGGAGGCATCGGGTGACCGGAATGCTGGCTTGTATTTTGCCCAGAAAATAAGTATTTGTATACAACGGGGCAATGCAGCCAGTATTCTGGGCACTTTTCCCTCCACCAAGATTTTAGCAAATTTAGATTTAGTTTAGTTTTATTTTAATAAGTTTTAGTTTTCATTTAGTTTTTAATTTGAATTATGTTTTATAAGTGTTTTTTGATTGATTAAACTTACCAGTAATTCTTAAAAGGTAGTTTTTAATCTACAATTTTATTCAATGTTTAGGTAATACTTAAGAAAACAAGCCACGACCCAATTACTCTTGATTGATTGAATGAACCGATATAATTTGATCAAATTGATACTAGATAGGTATGCATTACGCGAATTATCGTATAAATAAATGAAAAACCGATTGGTTTAATGTTTATTTGTCACGTTTTCAAATAAACAATTATGTACCTATACATGTTTGAATCTTAAATCAAAAATGTAAACAATGACGTGCGAATCATCAAAATCAGTCCTTCCGTTTGGCTTCTGGAGCGCCACATAGGAACAAACTGATAAACACATATTTTTTTAAACAAACCCTTTTTTGCGTCGCGCAGTCGGGTAAGTGCCTGCCTATTTCAAAAAGTTTAAACATTTATTACTTAAAGAAAGGTGTGCCACGCGCACGTATATATTGATTACTTATTTAATAAATTACTTAAAATTACCATAGAAATAGAACTAAGATAATTGTTTCGGTCAATTTGATATAATCAATTCCAGATTCTAGATAAAGAAAACCAAGTTATCTCTAAGTTCACTATAAGAGACTTGTTAGGAGACAGGTAAACAAATAACTTTGTCACTTTACATAGATTTCCTAAATAACGTAGAAAATGTGTTATCATGTTTTAACGAGCATTTATTTATGTCCGGCTCGGTAGATTTATTCAAAAGTTGTTATCAATCACTAAATCACTGGTAATTGTAATATTTGACTCGTTCACACCCGGCAATCACAAGAAATCTGCACCTACATATTAATTGATCTTTTATTTCTAACAATGATCGCATTCACAAGGTATTTTGTGCATGCTTTGACCGAATTTGCGTACTGTGACTCTCTCATCCGAGTGATGTTCCCGGTTGCATCCCTCTCTTGAGCCCGGGGTCCGCTAAACCCCAAATATTTGATGTTGGCGCAGTAGGTGAGTCATTACATCACTGACCATGCCTTCTGCTAATAGATTTGGCAATATTTTTACGGCCGGCCGGACACCAACCCTTCTAGGGACCACGCAGTCCGCCACCGCGCGGGGAGAACTTAAGGTAAGCCAGTCTCCCTCAGATCCCTTAGTCGCCTTTTACGACATCCACGGGAAGAGATGGGGTAACCCTATTCTATGCCTGGGATACACGGCAAATTTGCGAACTGTGACATGGAATACTTTGTTTTTTTTTAAACACCCAGGAACCTTCGTTGAAAAGACTTCAACGCGTGCTCCGTTCAATGACGAAGAACGAAAAAACTATAATTTTCAAATTAAAGACATTTTTCGGTTTCGATCGCGTGGTGATTATTTAATGCAGTCAATCCTGAAGAAGGGACCTGTGAAGGTCTCGAAACGTTGAGCATTGAAACAATGCTAAAAGTAATAAACACCACGCGATTAAAACCGAAAAAACGTGTTTAATTTCAATAGGACATAGCGAACACAGAAGAAAAATCTACAAAATGTTTTCATTAAATCAACTATTAATCATAAAAACATAAGTTGTAGATCTGTTTACTACCTAAAACTTATAACAAGAATGAGCAATGATAGATGGGCTTGAAGGCTGATGGAATGACGCCCGCGAGCACATTATTAGGCTACAAAGGAATTTATTGTGATTTTCCAATTAAAAACCAAATCAGCAATCAACATCCATTAGTAGACAAATATATTTAATAGATGTACCTTACCAATAAAAAAAAACTAGTCGACATTTACTGTATAATTGATTGTACTTGAACTAAAATCACAATTAATTGTTTTCGCCCCGGGCTGTGTCTAACTAAATAGCTTCTACTTTTGATAAGTAGCTGGAAGTAATAGCCGGTATCTAGTGATTAAATTAACGATTTGATATTATTATTGCCAAATAATATTGAGAAAACTATGCCTATGTTCTTAAAACTGCCATTTTCGTAATCGTAATTACTTAAATGCTAAAGAAGATGCCACTTTAGCGGTTATTTTGGCTTTTATTATCGGTAAAGATACTTGGCGTAGGCAAATTACTTTAGCTTTGCTTTAACTTGATGATAAAGAGACTAAAGGTACGTAAATGAGATTTCCTATTTGCCATGACGAAGTACCATCGGGGGGAATCGACAACGGGGGGAATCGCAACGAATCCGTTGTATAGATGTCATAGGTGCAAAAGTGAGCTTAAGAAATTTCAAAACGAGTTCTGTTTAGCGCTTAGATGTGATATTAACCCCTAATGATAAATTTTGAGACCTATGTTAAATTTTGTTATGTTTTTCTTTGAATCGTTTTTTTGGTTTCTGTTTCGATCGTCTTTTGTTTTAGGATCGATCGTTCTATAGGTTTCATAGTTGCAAAAGTAAGCCTAAGTATATGAAATTACAAAAAGGCAGTTAATTTTGTGCCTATAGTACGTCTTTTCTAATTTCAGACTAAGTAAAATCTGACATTTAGGTTCTTTGTATTTGACATTTTTTCTGCAGAATGATAATGTCAAAACGTAGTCTTTAATAAAAAACGGAGTACAAGTGCAATACAGGTGACATAACAAACTACGCGATAATATCTAATGATATTTTTAATTAAACATTAAATTATATAAATTAATCATGTTAAGACCACTTAGTAGGTGTTTGAGGGCGTGTTCTTTTCATTCAGACGGACTCTATCGTGAACAAATATCTTTGCTTTGACATCTGCGTAGATTATTAAACATTTCAAATTACGATTAAGTATTTTGCATTCCACTCAATATGTCTGTAGTGATTTATTTTGCAATGTGTTCTACATTTTAATATGGGCAATTATATTGGAATTTACTGTAGGTAATTAGATTTACTATTCAGCTTCAATCGTGGGCCTGTGCTGGCTGCACCGGCCTAATGAAGCTGGGTTTGACCATTTTTCTTTATCTGTCATAAAGATACCAAGTTTTAGTCTTCTTTATCTAAGTATATACCTAATGCTTTGTTCTGACTGACTGATGGATCGACGCACAACCCAAACCGTGATAGTGGGGACTTGAAATGTGGAGAGCATGTTTTTAGGGTTCCGTAGCCAAATGGCAAAAAACTGAACCCTTTTAGATTCGTCATGTCTGTCTGTCTGTCTGTCCGTCCGTCCGTATGTCACAGCCACTTTTCTCCGAAACTATAAGAGCTATACCTACTGTAACTGCTTAAACTTGGTAAGTACATGTATTCTGTGAACCGCATTAAGATTTTTACACAAAAATAGAAAAAAATAATAGGTACATTTTTGGGGTTCCCCATACTAAGAACTGAAACTCAACATTTTTTTTTTCACCAAACCTATACATTTTATGTGGGTTATCTATGGATAGGTGATATTGAGGTTTCTAAAATCATTTTTTCTAAACTGTAGTTAGCGCGAGAGACACTTCCAAAGTGGTAAAATGTTGGCTAAATAGACTAATAAGACTAAAATAAGTAGGTATATGATGTACATTACTATGCAGACTTCCAACGAAAATTGGTTTGAACCAGATCTAGTAGGTAGTTTTTTTTTAAAACGTCATAAATCGTAAACCGCAATTTACCTTTCTAAACAAAATCTGTGGTATAGATAATGGTACGGAACCCTTCGTGCGCGAGTTCGACTCGCACTTGCCCGGTTTTATTTATATGATCTAGGCATCCGATAAAAAAGGGTTTTTCGAGATTCCCACGGGATCAGAACTTACACGGGTGAAACCTGCGTCACCTGGGTGGACACGCTAGTTATAGTATACTAGTTTTGTCCCGCGGTTTCCCCTGGGTAAGTCCCGATCCCGTAGAAATATCGGGATTATAGGTAGCCTATGTGTAACTTCTATTGGTGAAATATTTTTTGTTATCGGTCCAGTAGCTTCGGGGTCTATTTCTTACAAACAAACAAACCAATAAATCTTTCCTCTTTATCTATCTTCTTATCTATTTATAAAATTCAAAGTCCTGACTGATCTATATATAAACGTAGAGCACAAACCGCTGGTCCTAGGGGCATGTCTGGAGAGTGTGTTATTTGTGATGTGTAAGCATAAACTAAGGGTTTTTGGAAAATCCCGCGGAATAGGGACTTGGGTGAAACCGCGGGACGCTGCTCGTAATAGTACATTATGATATAAGTGCGGTAAGTTGAAAATTACAGCCGAGGCGATATTGCTAGCCCGAGCCGTAGGCAGGCCTCCATCACTCCATGTACTTGCGCGCTATAATTACCTACCGCCTCTCGGACCGCCGGCGATCCAAGTTCAGTGCGGTTGTCGCAAGCGAAGCGCGCGCACGTTGTACGTTACGTAAAATTGTTTGTTCGATTTCGAATTTTTGCAACATTAAAGTTTAATAATGGGTACTTTAGAGATGGTAAGAAATACATACAACACTATATTAAAGTTAAACAATTGTAAATACAATAAATGATTTTCTTAAAATGGTGTTGTTATTTATTTTACTTTACTTAATGTACAACTCAACTATTATATTATTATAGCTGACCCGGCAAACGTTGTTTTGCCTTATAAATAATAGATAGTAGCCGATTATCAGACCTACTGAATGCGTATGTGGAGTTTGGTGGAGATCGGTTCGTCCGTTTCGGAAGAGTACGGTAACTAACACTGTGACATGGAAATTTTATATATTAGAAGAAGAAGATACCTACACTCTATGGTACAACCCTAACGCTTAAACTGTGGCGTAGGTAAATTCTGAACACAAAGGAATTGCGCTCTTATGAGCTAAGTAGTAAGGCGCGATTTCGAATGAACCGGGTGCGTCGGAAATTTTGTAGGCTATTAAAATGGCGGCTTTCTTCAAGATCAAAGCGGTGCAGCTTCTGTACGTAGTACTATTATTTATTCTGTGCCGTAGGCGAGGGCTACAAGAAAGCAGAGGCTGTAATTATCAAAGCGCACGTATGTCATACGACGTTTTATAACACATTTGCGAGGAAATAAATAAAACTCGGACTTTCTTAAACGAATAAATCTTTAATCACTTGTTAAAGCAGTTAGAAAAATTTGAACATTTGTTTCTGTTACAGATGTAATTTACTGTCAAAATGAATTAAATTAAAGAATTAAATGTTTATTTTTTATATTTTATCTCCCAAAGTTAATTTTATTCATAAAATATTGACCACTTTTCTGACATAAAAACTTTTTGATTTGCTTTCTTTGCTTTTTTTTTCTTAAGATTTAAAAAAGTACCGTTGGTTTTAGACGGAGCATGATAAACCGTACGTCTTACCTTATTAGAAAGAAACTCGTGCGTTTTACTTTACGATTACGCACAAGTACGTAATGACATACATTACGATATTGAAATTGGTGAAATAAGAGGCCCTTTACGAGCAAATGTGTTATAATAGTACATTATGATATAAGTGCGGTAAGTTGAAAATTACAGCCGAGGCGATATTGCTAGCCCGAGCCGTAGGCGAGGGCTACAAGAAAGCAGAGGCTGTAATTATCAAAGCGCACGTATGTCATACGACGTTTTATAACACATTTGCGAGGAAATAAATAAAACTCGGACTTTCGAAAAGAAAAAGCGCGCGGAATAATTTTTATTTGTTCACAAATTAGCGATGCGCGGGCATCAGTGCTTTTTTTTTTTAAGGCAACGGTACAAAAACAGCCAGTATTACTAATAAAGTAAATTAATATTTTTTTGTTTCTGTTACAGATGTAATTTACTGTCAAAATGAATTAAATTAAAGAATTAAATGTTTATTTTTTATATTTTATCTCCCAAAGTTAATTTTATTCATAAAATATTGACCACTTTTCTGACATAAAAACTTTTTGATTTGCTTTCTTTGCTTTTTTTTTCTTAAGATTTAAAAAAGTACCGTTGGTTTTAGACGGAGCATGATAAACCGTACGTGTTACCTTATTAGAAAGAAACTCGTGCGTTTTACTTTACGATTACGCACAAGTACGTAATGACATACATTACGATATTGAAATTGGTGAAATAAGAGGCCCTTTACGAGCAAATGTGTTATAAAACATATTACCCTTGGTGTCAAGTTCGACAGTTATTATTATTATATTTTTTCGATAGGTAAACCTTAATTGATTAATGTATATTTTTGTTGATCAATTAAGGGGTGATTGATGTTGTTCCATAATAATTTGTCACAAAGTCAATCTGTAAGCATGTTATATTTTTAATAATAAATATCGTTATTGACAGTTGACAGTTGGGTGCGGTTGTATTGTAATAAAAAAGATAATTTATTAAAACACTTCTTAAGAAGGACAAACGATATCCTTCTTAAACAGCAACACTGCCGGTTTACCGGCGACAGTCTACCTACTGTTTACCCCATACAAACTTTACAAACGAGGTCGACTGTTTCCTCCCTTGATAAAGATATTAGAAAAAATATGTTTATGTCATAAGTCCTACATCAGCCATGGTGACCATTGACCATGCCCATTCGTTCTGTTTTTTAAATTTTTTGGAATTTTATTTCTATTCTAATTAGAAAATGAAAAACGTAGGGGCATGGTATGGTCATGGCAGATATATAGATTTTATGTCATGAACATAATTATTTGCTCTAATGTCTTTATCCAGGGAGGAAACAGTCGACTACGTTTATATGGAAAAAGAGTATGTAGACTGTCCTCTTAATTCTTGTTGGTAATTGTTAAAAATACCTAAATAAACAATAAATCAATATTAAAAAAAATTAAACACATCGCCATCTAGCCCCAATTAAACTCAGCAACTAGGCTTGTACTATAACTAGGCTAGACAACGGGTAACGGGTAGATACGAGGGGAGGACCGTATGGCTCAAATATCTACCAAAATGCCACAGATCGGTGCGGTTTGAATTGCTCTTGTGTAGGTATACGGTGGCTAACACTAAAAAAATATCACCTATTTTAAAAGATATTTATGTCATACAGTCTTCCTCCGTATCCGATATTACCTAACTATACTCTACATACAAATGATACACTAGCTGCGTCCCGCGATTGCACTCGCGTAACTTCCGATCCTGTGAGAATATCAGGATCAAAAGTGTGTAATAGTGAAATCATGTCTGAAATCGGTCTAGTAGTTTCGTAGCCTAATATTCGTTACAAACAAACAAATAAATCTTTCTTCTTTATAATATTAGCATAGATAGATGCATATAGATATAAGACACACCCAGAACCAGAAACAAAGATGTATAATCAGCATAAATACATGTCCTTGGCGGGAATCGAACCCGCAGCTTTCTGCGTTGTAGCCAGGAGTACGCCCGACGCGCGGTGAAACTTTCGCATTTAAAATATTAGTGAGATGCAAATGTAGGAAGGTATTTATTAATCGATAGAATTGTAACGTCTCGGCACCTCCCTGGAATGTGAATACGTTTACACCTCCCAACGCACCCCTCGCAGCTACGCAGTGTCTTATTGCTTGACATTTTCCACATACAAAAGATGTGATGTCAACGAGCCGTACCGAGACATTTAAACCGAGCCAAACCTATATCCTTTCTTGATTGTATAAAATTTGCCAATCAAAGCTTTTAACCTACATAATTAAAATCAATTTAGAGTAGATTTTAAGATAACTGATTGGATACGCCACAAAGTGGCGGCTTAACTAGCTCATTACATTATTTATGTAGATCAGAATATACCTACTGCGGACTGCAGCTTGTCTGGATTTGGTATAATTGTGCTTATTTAATGTTCGTAGGGCAGTTGTTTTGAAAATATGTGTAGGTAATAATTTTCCATAGATAGATTAATACTTTATTGCACCAAAAACACATAATTCAAATTATACAAAGATTAACTTAAGAGGATAGTCTCCATTCTCTTCCTCCATACAAACGTAGTTTACATTTTCCTCCCTGGATAAAGACATTAGAGCAAATATGTTTATGCCATAAAACCTATATCTGTCATGACAATGCATCTACCTTTTTTTTTCTAATTAAAATAATAATAAAAAATAAAAAAATTATAAAATGAAAAAAATAAAAAGGTAGATGCATTGTCATGACAGATATAGGTTTTATGGCATAAACATATTTGCTCTAATGTCTTTATCCAGGGAGAAAAATGTAAACTACGTTTGTATGGAGAAAGAGAATGGAGACTATCCTCTTAAAACTAAATGTGGCACAATTTAGGGGCATTGTTGCCCATCGGCGTCAGATGGTGTACCGTGGTTCAGATGGTTTACCTAAATGTAAAAACGCTTTTTTCCAAATAATTAATTTCCAAATAATGTTGAACCGTTTTCGAGAAAACTCTAACAACCTTAGTTATTTTCATAAATTCGGAAGTTCACGGTAGAATTCTTGCTAATGCATTTATCCTTGTAAAATATTATTTCCAACTGCTGCCTTTAGCATTGTTTTATTTTTCTTGAAAACGGTTTTGCCATTGTTACCTAAATAAGACGTTTAGTTGTAGAATAGATACGAGCCCAGAAGCTGCGTCGTCAATCGTGGTAGGTCAGTGTCTCATTCCAACTGGCGTGCAAATACAATGTTGAAAGCGGTCAACTCGGGCAGGTTGTTAACGCCCACGTCAAAGTCACCTCACATCCTGTAGAGAACTCTGTTATTTACCTGTAGCTACGGTGTGCTATGGGTATATTTGGACTAGGTATATATATATGTAGCCTTCAGGGCCCGTGCAACTGGCGGCCACAGATGACAGTGCTCGGTGGCCCGGTTGCACCGAGCCTGATTTACTTCTCCTGAAAAGAAATACGAGTAGGTAGGTATATGGTGTAGGTAGGTATATCTTTTCCATCGTACCCACACCCAGCCTGTATTTTAGTGCCTATTATATTAATCTATGTATACTCAAATTATAAAGAGGAAAGATTGATTTGTCTGTTTGTAAAGAATAGGCCCTGAACCTACTGGACCGAGTTCAAAAATTCTTTCACCAATAGAAAGTATCTAGGAGTAACATAGACTCCCGCGGGATCGGGACTTACGCGGTTGAAACTGCAGGACGCATCTAGTATTAGGTAAGTATATAAAAATTCATTTCCTGACTGATTCATTGACTAAACTATATATCAATGCAGAGGCCAAAGCGTTGGACCTATGGATATGAAATTTGAAGAGTATGTTCCTTGTGGTGTGTAACTGTATTCACTGAGAAAAGGTTTAAGGAAAATCCTGCGGGATCGGAATTTACGCGAGTGAAACCGCGGATCCTTAAATACCTTCGAAAAACACTTGATATGTTTCTACTTGTATTACATAATTCATTTCATTACATAATTTCCCACAGGAATAGGATTTCCTGACGGCCAGGAGACAGTTAATAGCACTATACCTACATATACAGCGTGCACTAAAAGACCTTAGTTACATGATATTACGTAAATCTAGACTAGATACTAGAATCTATCTAGGTAGTCAGTATTTGCGAGATATGAAACATTATTTTAAACAACAACGGGTCATGGTCGCTTTTTAAATATTTAACCGAACGTTTCAGTTGAATTGTTTCAGCCCTGGTTACGAGGACACTCATAATCATAAGGTCAATCCTTTCGCAGAACGACTAGTAAAGTAGTTAAATAATTATTTTTCGCCTCATCTAAGCGAGGTGCATTGCCTCTCGGGAGACCGCGAGGTCCGCTAAAGCCCCAAATGATTTGGGGTCTACCCCCAAATATCTGCTTGACACCACCTCCTAGGGACCAAGCAGTTTACCTGCTGCCGCGTGAGGAGAACCCAAAGTTAGATATAGTTTCCCCTAGATTCCTTAGTCGCCTTTGATGACACGCACGGGAAGAGATGGGGTAACCCTATTCTATGCTGGGTATCACGCTCGAATTAATAATAAAAATAGTAAAACCAATTAATGGGACAAAAGGGCTTACAGGTTTTTTTTATTGCGGGTCATTTTACCTGAGTACCTACTCAGAAAACATCTCTACGAAAAGAGTGTAAATTTATCGGTCTCTAAAACAAGTTTCAATTTGATTTGTATTTTACAGTAGTTCGTTCACTTGGATGACTAGTTTTTTAATATAAAAATGTTTCCATTTTAGCGCAATACAACGGTTTTGTAAGGTTACCGGTTCATGTCCTGTCGGGTGCCAAAAAAGGTTGAATAGTATGCTTTCAAAAAATAAAAATATATGTATTATTTCACTATGTAATGTACTTGTACTATGTATGGGGGCGTCCATAAATTACGTGAGATTTTTAAGGGGGGAGGGGGTCGAGTCAAATCTCATCTAATCTTACGTTGGTGAGAGGGAGGGTCTCGGCAAATATCACGCAATTTTTTTTCTGATTGAAACAAAAAATTTCAAAAAACACCTCACGTAATTTATGGACGCCCCCTATTCTGTGTGTGTGTGTGTGTGTGTGTGGGGGTTTCTGTTTTTCTTTACTTACATAAAAAAGAATTGACATAACAACAACAGTATAAGTAGTTAGTTATAGTATAGATATCTAGTTTTTAGAACAATAATGATTTATGTTTTGGGGCAGTCAACAAAAAACTTTACACTCAAATTGAGTTCCGAAATGCCCATTGACATTTATAAATTAGATTTCTAGATCTATTCAAGGTAACAAAAGCAATACCTAAGTTTAAAATAATATTTCTATGTTAAAATTGGCAAATCAAATAGATATATAACAACTATTTCTTATTGCCTTTGTCATAAAATTCATTGGCGTAGAGTATTTGGTAAAATGGACTGTTTTTAAACGTTAGTTCTTAGTGTTTACCACACTTAGGAAACAATGCTTTTTGAGAAAAAATAAATAGTTTCAAAAAATTTAGTAGGTACCCGGCGGGACTCGAACCCCCGACTACTGGTTTTCCGTTCTAGACTGATTTTGACTGTTGAAATGTTTTTATTTTGCAGAATAACGAAATCGGAAACGAACCTGCAACCTTTTGCGTCTTAGCCGTTATAATTAATTATTATATCTACCGATTCGGCTACCATTCTCTAAGTAATAGATATATTGTTTTATTAAATGCCAACTTGAATATATCTAAATTGGTATCTAAGAGTACATTTCAATTATAATTAATCGTTACAGAAATTAACCTAACTCGACTGCATACAAAAGAATTCAACGAGCGCGCTTGATTTTAAAGTAAAGGCATAGACAATTATTATAAAATGTATTTGTTAAAAAATATACAAGTATTATATAATACCTAGTGCATTAAAAACTAAATTAAATATGATACTAACTTAAATCTAAAAAATAAAGTATTATTACTTTACTCGATCTTAAAATAACTAATATAGAGAACCTTATCGAAATAGGTAGGTAGATCGACAGGAGTGGTGTGAGGTTGTACTAAGATACAACAGCACAGCAGCCAAGGGTGGTTGTTCGTTTAGCACCAACCAGGGGGACACGTGCAAGGAAAGAACGGCGCGGGCGCAGTGCGGCGGTTCCTGCAGACGTGAACAACATCATCCCCGTCATCACGGCATTATTATAACCTAATACATTTAACAGTACGTGGAGACGTAAAAGTAGGAAAGCGGACCCCGGGCTCTCGAGAGGGATGCAACCGGGAACATAGCTCGGATGATGACATTTAACAAGATGTTAACACATTTTTTAGTGACTTACACTACTACTTTCTATTAATTTAGAGCCTGTCCTCAGCTGGACTACTTATACTCCCTTAGCTCTCTTTTAAACTCAGTCCTTAGCTAACTTTTTAATGATGGTGGCCTTGACGAGTACTATACGCATCCGGATCGCTTCTCGAAATGAGAGAATGATGATGACGATGATGATGCTGAATCGGATTTTTTTTAAAAGTTATAACACATATTAGGTACTACAAAGGAGCTATACTATTATATCTATCTGTTTTCAAAACTTTTTTTTTTCTGTGGAGACTACCTCTGTGGCGCGTTGTGCGAATGCCCACCTGCAATGCAGAAGGTTGTGTGTTTGATTCCTGCCGGGTGCAAGTATTTCTATTTATCCTTAAAAATAAATATTTGTGTCTGGTCTGGGTGTCTCTCTAAGTATAATTATGTATTGACAAAAGAAAAATAAATTTAAGTAAAATATCCGTTGTCTAGTAACCGTAACACAAACTCCGGGACTAGATGGCGTTGTGTGTCGTTCGCAGTTTTTTTAGTGTTGTTACCTATAGCAAATAAATGTAGGTACGTCTATGTCTTTGTCTAAATGCTAACCACTTTACAGGCGTGATAGCCTAAATAAAAGGTATCCGTAACAAGAGTGGATGATAGTAAAAAATCAGCTTCTATGCTCTGGTTCACAAAATTGGTCAACGACTCCATTATGAATGGTTAAAGAAACATTCTTATTATAACTTTAATTTACATATTAATTTGCTTCTATACCTATAAAGGTAGGCCGGTGCAGCCGTGAAGGATAACGAGTCGGGACTCGTTTCTATGCTGTGACCTACAAATTACAGTTCAGCAGGTTACAGGTGAGCCTGATACATCTTAAATCGAGGAAAGTCTACCTACTTTTTTTCAATACAAACGTAGTCAATTGTTTCCTCCATGGATAAAGACATAAGAGCAAATATGTTTATGCCATAAAACCTATATCTGCCACGACCATGCTCCTACGTTTAGTGTTTTTTTTTTCATTTACCTATTAGAATAAAAATTAAATCTAAAGTACTATTATAAAGAGGAAAGGTTTGTATTTTTATGTGTGTGTGTGTGTGTGTTTGTATGTTTGCAATGAATAAACTCAAAAACAACTGAACCGATTAAAACGGTTGATTGATTGATTGATTGATATTCCCACGGGATCGGGAATTATGCGAGTGAAACCGCGGAACGCAGCTAGTTTAGAATAAATAGAATGGCTATAAATTATGGCTGATATAGGTTGTATGGCATAAAAATAATTTCTCTTATATCTATTTCCAGGCTGGAAACAGTCGACTACGTTTGTAAAGTTTGTATAGAGAAAAGAGTAGGTAGACTTTCCCCTTGACTGCCTCTGTATAGGTAGGTAGGTTTAATTTTGCCTATTGTGTAGTTACCTAAGTACGTATAAAATTTCTCAGTGCTCTATAAAACTAAATAACCTATCAGCTATCTAATAGTATTTATAGTTGCTTCACAAAACAACCGTGCACTCTAAATGTTTGATACGTGACAATTGCACCTGCAATTTACTATTAGAGTTCCACATAATACATGTCTAGTAGACGTATGTTCCGTTTCGAAAGAAAACTAACTATCCAAGCCTTTATATTCATAAACTTAAATAAGCCTTTGTTAGTTGAAATATTTTTGTTTTAATTTAAGTAACGAACGATTGACTAGGGTTTCTGCGAATAGTAGACCATGCAACCACCTAACCGAAAACCCCACTAATAAAAATCCCCCCACGACTAAAAAACACTATAAATTCAAAGTATAACTTAAGACCAAGTTTCGTGAAGATCGGTTGAGAAATACGACCCATAGAGGAGAAGCAATACACTTAGACATTTGATAGAAAATTTTGTCAACTTGAAACAGAGACGCTTTGCTCGCTCTGTCAATGATATTATGTTTTGTTATCAGTAATACAGACGACCTGAATAAACCTCAATAAAGGGTAAATAAAATGGTGTTAAAAACTAAACTGGTGGCACTACTGTTGAGTGTTCCATACTATCTGTCACACTTCATACATTTTTCGTAAAAAAACTAAGTTATTTTAAGATTTTACAAAATGACGCTTTCTTCAGCTGTAGATTGCAAAAACATAGGAAATCACGTATGTACGTAATCAAAGATGTTAAAAAGAAGTGAAACCAGCAAGCAGTTAGGAGAAAAAAAAATGCAACCTAGAACTAACCAGGTAATGGAAAATCCTACAGAACCCACTTCGAAATAAGCTCACTTTTATTTCAGACAATCTATCTAGTCTAGCCCATTACAAATTTACAAAGATCGAAAACAGAGATAATGTGATACAATGCCGCAAACTCATATTTCTACGTGCGTTATAATATTTTAAGTTTTTATGCAATCATTATTTTTGTAATCTGATTTAGTTTAGTTGCGTAGGTACAATGCTTTGTTTTTTTAATGTGGTAAATCAACAACATTCTAATACTTCATAATAGCTAGCTAATCGTAGGTCTTATTGAAATTAAAATTACTATAACTAAATACCGTTACGTCTACGTTATTAAGTTATTGTGGTCAATAACTTAATAACGTAGAATAATATTTATTAATAATAATTATGTCCACCTGTATTATAATGAGCTTATGAGAGCTAAGGGAAGATTAGTAGTCCAACTAAAGACAGGCTCAGTTTATTGGTAGTAACTAGTAACATTTTGTAGGTAACAAAAAAAGACACAAACTGTGTACCTACTTAACATCTTGTTTAATAAAATTAACAGTGTAGCACCGGCATAGAAAGGGGTAATTAAGTAACATTATGTTGCATAAAAACTCATCATAACAAAGCTAGCTAAGGGTAGATAGAGTGAATGAAAGTGCCTGAATCTGCATTTAACTTCATAAAATTTTACTAACCAATATAACCTCTCCATAAAAAACCTAGATAGGCACTATAATCATAGTTAACAACCACAATTACTAATTGGTTATTAAGGAAATATTCTCGAGGGTAACAAGTGTCAATTAAACCATCTATTAAACACTTGCTTTAAATATGATACAGCTATTAATCAAAATGGAATTTAGTGCTAAAATCAGCACGCTTCGGGCAATGTTAAACCTTGTTTATAACAATTATAACATTATATTAGACAGGCTACTATAAAAAAAAAAAAAATCTACTGATAGAGAGGGTAAATCACAAATACCCATATTATTAATTGTGATTTATTTCGTTTACCGAAATTTCACTGGGATGGCATGGCGGTGCAACCGATTGCCGCTACGCGTGGTTTAGATATGGATCTCCATATTGGGTATCTTCACCTGATATCCATTTGTAATTTTCACATAAGTCTGAACTTTTAAGACATTCTACAAGTCCTAGCATGAGTCCATAACTTTAAAAATAGTTAATTAAACATTAGCAAATTTAAACTGTTTTTTTTTAAGTTTTAAACGTATGACTGTAACAGTCATATAAAACGCCTAAGAACATTCGATGCAAAAAATCCTACAGTTACATCGACAACGAAATTAGCAATGTAGTTATCTATCTATTTATTTCTGGGCTGTTTGCGCCGCCCGCCGCCACTATGTCCTAGTGATATTCAGCCCTTATATTTTGCGCCAGCAATCGAACTATTTTCTTTTTCTTCTTTTCGTATAGTGGTGTGTGTCATCTGGTGTTAGAGTTTTCTGGTCGCCCTGAGGCCTCTTACTTGACCTAACGACTGCTATTTGAGATAAAAAAACCGGGACTAACTGCCTTCCGAAGCACGGAGGAGCTCGAGAAAATGATTTTTTGCCACGCAAATGGTCACCCATCCATGTAATGACCACGCCAATCGTTGCTTAACTCGCACGTCCGTTCAAGATCGGCAGGTACAGCTAGGCAATGAGCTTCGCATCGAATCATATTAACATCTATATAATGCATAGCATTATAAAAGTTGCAACAAGTTATTTTTAAAAGTAAATTTGGTGTGGTCTAACCCAAAACTCTCATTTTATGCATTAGGTATTTCTAAGAACCACACTAAACGAAATAGACTTTTCGGAGACATAAATTTTATTTTGAAAGTAATTACTTAGGTTAATTGCTACCGAATAATCTGCATTATTTATGTACCTAGGGATATAATTTATAGAGTTTGTAATTAAACTGTTTATCTTTACTATTTATTAGTAGAGATAGATAAAATATATGGGGCTTGAAATCATTAGTGAAGTATGCAAAATATCGAGTACTAAATACAAAATGTTTTTAGTTTAAAACGAGGCAAGGTTTCCTGCATCATTCTTTTAGTACTCTACCTAAGCTACATTATTTACAATAGACTTTGTTGCAAAACAAAACGTAGGGGCAGGTCATGGCAGACATAGGTTTTATGGCATAAACATATTTGCTCTAATGTCTTTATCCAGAGAGAAAACAGTCGACAACGTTTGTATGAGGAAATAGTAGATAGACTGTCGTCTTAACTGGCTCGAAAATGAAACATCGGCGGGCGCAGCTATGCCAATGAGCTCCTCTACTTATTTATTAGTTAGTATATGAGTGAAATAGGTAACTATTTACATTGATAAACTTCCTTTGCACGGAGTGTGAACAAGGATTAGAATCTGGTTTAATACAATGCAATGTAATGGTTTACGCCTATAATGAGTAATGTAATGAAACATCGGATGTCTAACGAAATACTTTGAAATAACAAAGATAGGAAAATTTAATTAACACTCACTTTCAGTTTTTGATGAACCGCTTTATATCTAGGCGCAGTCACGCTACGTAAGTGCAATCTAGCATTGAGTTTTAAAAACTATTTTCGGCTTAGTGCCCGTTTTTTAAGAGGACAGTCTACCTATTCTTTCTCCATACAAACGTAGTCGACTGTTTCCTCCCTGGATAAACACATTAGAGTCAATATGTTTATGCTATAAAACCTATAACTGCCATGACCATGGCCCCACGTTTTGTTTTTGTTCATGTTCTAATTAGAATTTAATTTTATTCAGAAAAATTAGAAAATTAAAGAAATCACAACGTAGGGGCATGATCACGGATCATTTAAATTAAATAAAAAAAAAATTAAGATATAGGACTTATGGCATAAACATATTTTTTCTTGTATCTTTATCCAAGGTGGCAACAGTCGACTACGTTTGTAAAGTTTGTGTGGAGAAAAGAGTAGGTAGACTGTCCCCTTAAGAGCAAGGGTCATATAGTTACTTAAGTACAGTAAAAGAAAAGTAACCTACCTACAAGCTTGAGATAAATAAAATTAGCATACCTACTATGGTTAGTCGTTCAATGTTCAAGTTGAATGAAAGCAATCTGCTAAGTAAGCGTGCTATATTTTAGACCGCGTTGTCATTTACTATCTAGTGAGATTATAAAAAAAACAAACTGTAACTTTTAATTTTATACAAAAATAAATGTACATCATCATCATCATTTCAGCTGTAAGAAGTCCACTGCTGGACATAAGCCTCCCTCATACATTTCCAGATGCTTCGGTCATAAGCTGCCTGCATCCACCGTGAACCCGCGGCCTTAACCAAGTCGTCCGTCCATCTCGTTGGTGGACGTCCAACGCTGCATATTTCACTAATATTATAAAAGCGAAAGTATGCGAGTATGTTTGTTGGTTGCTCCGTCACGCAAATACTGCTGCACCAATTGCGATCAAACTCGGTATGTAGATAGATTTTACTCCGATATACCTACGAGATAGCGGAAATATCTCGTAAAAAGAATAAATTCTAAGGGTAGAGGTCTACCTACTCATTTCTCTATTCAAACTTTACATTATGGTCAAATACTAAACTAATAAACCTTATACATATTGTACCTACGTCAATACCGATCTTACGGTACAGCGGACCCCGCCTGCAAGTCTAAATGTTGGCCGAACATATCACTGGCCACCGTCACTTCCTGGCTTTATCACGGTACTACCTTTAGTACCGTGTCACTTGGGCACGAGGCAGCTCTCCTTTATAGAGAACCGAACTTAGCTTTGGGGACACGATCTGTCTATAACTGATCCCGAATGGTGCTCTTCGGAGTGACCTTACGGAACAGCAGACCCCGCCTGGAACGCCTAGAGATTGTCAAGTGGGGACACTTAATCATAAACACGATAGATTAGTCTTCTTCTTCTTTTTGTGTAGTGATGTGGCTCACCAAATGTTAGAGTTTTTAGGTCGCCCTAAGGCCTTTAACTTGACCTAACGACTGCCATCAGAGATATCAACCTGCAACCGGGACCATAACTACCTATCGTGCCTTTCGAAGCACGGAGGAGCTCGAGAAAGTGATTTTTTTTGCCACACAAATTATCGGTCACCTATCCAAGTAAGGACCCCGCCAAGCGCTGCTTTACCCGCACGACCATTTAAGGGCCCTATACCTGCTAAACTCAAAATCCCTGTCGGGCTCTTTTGTTTAAAATTGTTGAAAATTGTATTTCATAACGGAATATCGTAGAACTTTTTTTTGTGTATGGATATGTAGGTGACATTGTTTCCTACATTTTGATGTAGTTTTAAGACAAAAACCTCCTATTGGTGCAAAGCCTATCCAAATTTTAGACAAAAAATGTCTGTTTTGACTAAAATGTCGATAGGCTTCAAAACGTTTCGACATATTTGTCTGGAAACTACACTAAAATGTCGGAAACAATGTCGGTTACAATCCATACACAAACAAAAGTTCAACAACATTCCGTCATGAAATAATCAACAATTTTCGATGAACCCGACATGGATTTTCAGTTTAGCAGCTATAAGGCTCTTAAGATCGGCAGGTGCAGCTAGGCCAATGAGCTCCGAGAGAGAATTCCATTAACTAATCCTCAGAGATTAGTTAATGGAAGGGGTTCTACTTAATTACCTACCTACAGATGAAGGTCGTGAAATAATTACCAATAGTTCAGAATTCGCTTGAAGGCACATACCTACTATGTCAACGCGCCAATTTCCTCTGATACTTACCACTTATTTGTGATTTATTCGTAAATGAATTCAAGCAATTTATGCCTTTAAATATTACAGGATACCTACTTAACGACTAGGTACAATATTAATATTATTGATATTAGTAATAAGATCATTTGACAGTTTATATTTAGGTTAGGTATTAGGTGTGTCTTGAAATAAAATCTAGAAATTTCTTGATTGAATAATGAAGATCTGTACAAATAAACGTTTCTCTCGATTGTGAGAACAAAATTGCCACCCAGAACTGTATAGGAATAGCTACTGACAGCTTAGATAAAATCAAACAAAGGCAACGGTTCGACACACAACTGAGGATAGTGCGTCAGCTAGACGCAGTTTTATCGTCTCATTTTCCGAGACTGGGTACCGTATCTGCCTATTTTTGTTTTTATCTAAGACTGACGGCGTATATGGCGCCGCGGGCGAAGGCCCGACTGCAATGCAGAAGGTTGGGGGTTCACGCCGGGTGCAAGAACTTATGCTTAAAAATAAATATTTGTTTCTGGTCTGAGTGTTGCCTATGTTAGGTATCATAGGTATGTATTTACAAAAAAAAGGTATATTCGTTTATGTAGTTTATCCGTTGTCTACTACCCATAGTACAGGCTTAGTGCTTAGTTTTAGACCAGATTACGTAGTCTGGATCGTCGTCCAATATTAATTTTAATTAATCCTACTGATACGATATCATAAAAATTGTGTATAAGTATGTTTGTTACTCTTTCACGCAAAAACTGCTGAACCGATTGCAACGAAACTTGGTAGGCACATAGCTGGATATCTATATTAACACATATGCTAGTTTTTATCCCAATGTTCCCACGGGATCGGGACTTACGCGGGTAAAAATAAAAACCCAATATTGCCTTAACTTTAGAGTAAGCCCTAATTGACGCCAACACTTTATGGGGATTGTCTATTAAATTTAACGCAAAATGGATCAGTTCCTAATAAAATTGAATATCAGGTAAACGGATATAAAATCTTATTATATACGTGTTTTATTTCTTATGATTAGTTCAAATCGTTCGAGATTTAATGCAATGGAAAAGAAAGAACATCCTTTTAAGGACGTTCTATCATTTTAACGCTGTTCAATTCTTTGGATTTAGTCTTACTACTACACGTGCACGGGTCACTAACACAGAAACGAGTGATAAGCGGAAAACTATAAAAAAAACTGACATGTCTTGATACTTGAAATTGATTTTATTATTATAGTCTTATAGTCGTTACATTATGTCATATTTTTATTCCAGTATTTGATCTCTTTTCAAAAAGTTGAAGACGCGTCTTACCATTACATAAGGTTTGTTATTATTTTATTGAATACATCGAAACAGTTTCGAAGGATTTGGCGTAAAGTTGGTGCCCTTTTCATTTTAAGCGACCAATGAAGAAAAATATTCGGCAGCAACCATCTAAGTAGTAACGGGGCTAAGATATTGCAGGTTGAAAACACAGATTGGCGATATCATTACGAAGTTAACTTTCCACTTTTTTAGTTAAAATCTATTATATTTTACGTCTCAAGTTAACATAGTGTAATAATTTGAGACTCCAATACCTCAACTCCGATATTAACATACGTTGAATACTTTACTTGCTAAATAGATGAATTTAGTTGATATAGGACTACTCATTTATAATAGTTGTACAAGTAATCGTTCACTGTCAGGACTTTTGTTTGCTTATAGGTTTGTATGTTTGTCTTTCGAAAATTTACCAAAAAACCGGCCAAGTGCGAGTCGGAATCACGCAGGAAGGGCTCCATACCATTTCCTATACAACAGATTTTGTTTTGAAAGGTAAATTGTGGTTTACGATTTATGACGTTTAAAAAGAAAACTACTCATTAGATTTCATTCAAACCAATTTTCGTTAGAAGTTTGCATAATAATGTACATTTTATACTTTTTTTTAGTTTTATCATCCCATTATTTTAGAAGTTACAGGGGAGGTGGACATTTTACCACTTTGGACGTGTCTCTCGCGCAAACTATTCAGTTAAGAAAAAATAATTTTATTTTTGTAGACCTATCTATACCCCCCCAGGTTTAATGAAAAAAATATTTTTTTAAGTTGCAGTTCTAAGTATGGGGAACCCCAAAAAATTGTTTTTTTTTTTTCTATTTTGTATGAAAATCTTAATGCGGTTTACAGAATACATCTACTTACCAAGTTTCAACAGTATAGTTCTTATTGATACGGAGAAAAGTGGCTGTGACATACGGACGGACAGACAGACAGACAGACAGACAGACAGACAGACAGACAGACAGACAGATATGACGAATCTATAAGAGTTCCGTTTTTTGCCATTTGGCTACGGAACCCTAAAATTGATTTGACAAATTGAGTCACAGGACACTGCTAAACATGGGTAGGTTACTTCTTTTGAGCGTAGGACCGGGATAACGTACCACGCAATTTGTAGGACCATATGACTATCGATGTTCCAGGTTGCATCTCTCTCGAGCGCCCGAGGTCCGCTTTCCTACTTTTACGTCTCCACTTCGCACTTAGTGAGGCCATTTGCACGCATAATATCCTATCTTACAACGTCAAGCCAGCACTACTTGGGTCTACCCAATCTGTCGCGACCGGGCGGAGGCGCCATAGCGAGACATTTGTTACCCACGTAACTAGCCGGTTTTCGTAGAACGTGACCTTACCACCGTAAGCGAGATTCTTGCAATTTATCTGCAATGTCCATTCCCTTCATGTCCATGAAGGCTGCCCCTGATGCGGGAGTTTCTGACGCGGTCTTTTCGCGTCACTCCACACATCCAGCGCAGCATCTTCATCTCCGTGACACGCAGCTCCTGCTTATGTCGCTCAAGCAATGGCCACGCCTAACGACCACACAAAAGGACAGGTCTAATGATCGTTTTATAGACCTGTCCCTTCAGTTTAACCGGCATTTTGGGGTCACAGATGACAGCAGTTACCTCTCGACATTTAGCCCAAGCTGCCGAAATGAGGGACTTGACGTCGCAATCGATGTCGCCGGACTCGTTAAGCACAGATCCCAAGTCTGGTCTGGTCAAGGTCCGTCCGCTCGAATATGTGACCGTCTACGCAGACAGGTGTGGAATCTGTGGTATTGCTAGCCAGTATTCGGTCTTCGCTATGTTGAGTTGCAAACCGCCGTTCTCAAGCGACTCTTTCCATGCATTTACATTTAATTTAATATTAAATATTTCTATTTTATTATAGTACATTTTTGTTAATAACAAGCTACAAGTTATTGAGAACTTTGTACCTAAATTTGGCCTTTTTTCATGGTTTTGACGTTTAAAGTTTGACGACTTATGCCATGAAAGTAGTTGCCTAAAATCGATAGTATCCAAGATATTTACGTTTAAAGTTTGACAGCTGTCATCCAAAATGAAGATTTTGACGAGCTCTATCACTTATGCTAAGGAAGTAGTGGTCTAGGGTAATAGTTTCCGAGATATTGACGTTTTAAGTTTGACAGCTGTCATCTAAAACGAAGATCTTGAAGAGCTCTATCACTTATGCTAAGGACGTAGTGGTCTGGGGTCCAACGTTTCCAAGATATTGGCGTTTTAAGTTTGACAGCTGTCGAGGTCCGCTTTCCTACTTTTACGTCTCCACTTCGCACTTAGTGAGGCCATTTGCACGCATAATATCCTATCTTACAACGTCAAGCCAGCACTACTTGGGTCTACCCAATCTGTCGCGACCGGGCGGAGGCGCCATAGCGAGACATTTGTTACCCACGTAACTAGCCGGTTTTCGTAGAACGTGACCTTACCACCGTAAGCGAGATTCTTGCAATTTATCTGCAATGTCCATTCCCTTCATGTCCATGAAGGCTGCCCCTGATGCGGGAGTTTCTGACGCGGTCTTTTCGCGTCACTCCACACATCCAGCGCAGCATCTTCATCTCCGTGACACGCAGCTCCTGCTTATGTCGCTCAAGCAATGGCCACGCCTAACGACCACACAAAAGGACAGGTCTAATGATCGTTTTATAGACCTGTCCCTTCAGTTTAACCGGCATTTTGGGGTCACAGATGACAGCAGTTACCTCTCGACATTTAGCCCAAGCTGCCGAAATGAGGGACTTGACGTCGCAATCGATGTCGCCGGACTCGTTAAGCACAGATCCCAAGTCTGGTCTGGTCAAGGTCCGTCCGCTCGAATATGTGACCGTCTACGCAGACAGGTGTGGAATCTGTGGTATTGCTAGCCAGTATTCGGTCTTCGCTATGTTGAGTTGCAAACCGCCGTTCTCAAGCGACTCTTTCCATGCATTTACATTTAATTTAATATTAAATATTTCTATTTTATTATAGTACATTTTTGTTAATAACAAGCTACAAGTTATTGAGAACTTTGTACCTAAATTTGGCCTTTTTTCATGGTTTTGACGTTTAAAGTTTGACGACTTATGCCATGAAAGTAGTTGCCTAAAATCGATAGTATCCAAGATATTTACGTTTAAAGTTTGACAGCTGTCATCCAAAATGAAGATTTTGACGAGCTCTATCACTTATGCTAAGGAAGTAGTGGTCTAGGGTAATAGTTTCCGAGATATTGACGTTTTAAGTTTGACAGCTGTCATCTAAAACGAAGATCTTGAAGAGCTCTATCACTTATGCTAAGGACGTAGTGGTCTGGGGTCCAACGTTTCCAAGATATTGGCGTTTTAAGTTTGACAGCTGTCATCCAAAATGAAGATCTTGACGAGCTCTATCACTTATCCTAAAAATGTAGTGGTCTAGCGTCAATAGTTTCCGAGATATTATCGGTTCAAGTTTGACAGGCTGTCTGGCTGTCATATTTTGTGCCTATTTCGATCGTCTTTTGTTTTTCACTAATCGCCTATAAAAAAAAATATTTATTTAATTAAAAAAAAAGAAAAAAAAGCGACCTCACGCTCGGCTTATTATTATTTTTAAAAAATCCGTCTACCATGTAGCTCGGCCGAGCTACAAGGATAATTGTTGGGGGGTGTTAGGTTTTTTCGTTACGAAATTTCTTAATTCAAAGCTCAAACTCCGTGATAAAAGCTATGTAATAACTTAAAAATGAAATAAATCTGTACCTACCAAGTTTTATTATTTACTTTTTTGTATCAAGTATCAAAAGCGATGATCAATTTATATGTGTATATACAGCGATTTATTTTTTCCCTCCAAACGACGTGGAGGTTCTCTCCATAGCGCCTGAGC
Organism: Idaea biselata; assembly: GCA_958496205.1. Taxonomy (NCBI): domain Eukaryota; kingdom Metazoa; phylum Arthropoda; class Insecta; order Lepidoptera; family Geometridae; genus Idaea; species Idaea biselata. Next base: position 16,481,539 of record OY292405.1, on the reverse strand, counting down.
GCGGTCTGAGATCTCATTTGAAATGTTCGTGACTACATACATCAAAACTGACACAATTAGCAATGAAGTCAACCTTATTTCATAAACACGAAGGTTTACGTGGATTAGCAAAATTTTTGAAAATATTGAATGTTTTTTGATTCATTTTTATAGTTTGGGAATATTTTTGTTGCTTTTTTAATTTCGCATTTTAATTTTCAATATTTCTGTATTATTATAGTACAGTTTTTGTTAATGACAAGCTACAAGTTATTGAGAAATGTGTACCTAAACTTGGCCTATTTTCATGGTTTTTCGCGGGGCGGCGGTACGGAAAACATCTTTTTGGTATTAAAAGTATTTTATTTAAAATAACAAAATAATCCATTTGATACACTAATATTTTCTGGTTCATTCGATACCCTTGAAATATGTTAAACTGTGCCAGAAAAGCAGAAAACTGTACCGAAAAATAGCTATAATTTCCTTACATTTTTATACTTAACGAATACGCTCCCTTAAAACTCATGGATTTAATGGACACAAAAAGTACACACCTGGGCACCTATTCTTTAACTAAAATGTCTCAAATACGCCTCAGATCTGTTTAATTTTTTCCTTTAGTGCTCTAGAAATCTCTAGTACTTCAAAAGTTTTATTCGCTAAAGCTTTAAAAGCACAGAGACCTTGCAAGATTTCCAAAAAAATGTAATTGAATAGGTGTCCAGGCTGGTATAATTTTTTGCAATTGGATATTCTGCGGGCTACCTCTAATGGACAAACGGATGAGGCGTCTCTTGGAATACATTGGTGTTTTCTCTTTACTAATGTAATTTAAATATCTTTCCTTCAAATATAAATTGCATTTGCAATTGATAGTAGCTGTCAAAGCTTAAGCATTATATATCGGATAATAAATGCAGTGAATTATACCTTCTAGCTAGATGAAAGACAATAAAAATATAATATCAAAGCGAAATTGTTGTTCGTCAAATCCGTAAGTTTATTATGCTATCCTTTGTTGATCTCTGAACAAAATAGGTAGGTATGCAGTTTTAATTCATAGCCAGTGAGAATTGGAACATAAGTACTTGTACTATTTATGTATTCTGTGTCATAAGTTAGAAACATTTTTACTAGGAGAAATGCATCACCAAAAATTCTCCCGTAACTGAATTCAAACCTGCGCCTCTCGCTTGCCGGGCGAGCGCGCTATCCTCTGCGCCACCCAAGGAAAAACAAAAATATTTCTAGTAAAAATTTCTTGAACAGTTAAGAAATATTAGATCAAAAGTTGAGCTGTTGTCCACCAGTGGTTGCCATCGGCTATGTTTAAAAATCCGTGCCGTTGTCCGCCAGTGGTGGTCAAACGAGTGGTGGACATCGGGAACATTGGTGTCAGGCATGCGGCCGCCAATGAAAATATTTCCAAAACTATTTGCAGTAGTCGGTGAATAAGACTTACATAGCGGATTCCGGGCAGAAGGATGCAACCGGGAACTTCGTGAGGATGAGGAATTGGAATAAGTATGCATAAAAAGTACCCTGTAATATATCCAACCCCATATTAAAAAAAAAAGAGTGGCACTCGGGGACTGCCGCGTTAAAGCTATTGCATAGCATGTCAACTTATGCAATTATAATATTTTTTTTTATTTTGTACCATGTTGCTATGGTAACCATGTAGCTCGGCCGAGCTAACATGATAGGCGGAGTGGGGGGTGTTAGGTTTTATTTATGTTATGGAATTTCTTGATTCGGTGGCCGCGCTCAAAGCCCGCGATAATAGCTTAATAAGAACCATAGTAAAAATGCCTTGAAGTATACTTTAGTGTACAGTTCCCACAAATGTAACATTAAGAAAAATAAAATGTAATGGCAGAGCTGTAGAGGTATGTAATGCAACGATTTATCAACTCAGATAATCTCGCAAAGTTGAACTCTTTAAAGTTTACAAGATATTTACGCATGATAAGATCAATTGTTATGCCTTTTAGTTGATATTAACCGACTTTTGAATAGGTATTTAATGTGTCCAATAATAATAGATAACAGTAACTCTTGTCCTCCATTTTGAAATGTAAAATGTGTAATCTTAGCTAATTAAGTTCCTAATACGAAACTGTGGAGCAAATGATTTTGAAATTCCGTTTTAATTGTTTACACGAATTATAATTAAAACTGAATCGTAACTATTTCTTTGCTTGTAGTAGGGCAGCCACACACTCGCACATGTGGCGTCCAATAATAGTGTAGCAAGAGGGCAGAGACGTCGCCTGTCAATCGTCATCTTTAATCGCGTATAGTGACACTTTAGGTACTAGCTAGGTACAGAGTTCATCTGGTGTTAGTATAATTTTCAACTTGCCCTAAGGCCTCTAACTTGACCTAACGACTGCTTTTAGAGATAGCAACCGGGATCAACTGCTTAAGGTGCCTTCGGAACCATGAAAGAGTTCGAGAAAATGCTTTAGCCACACATATTATTAATTACCCATTCAAGGAATTATGTGCTTCCAAGCCACAGACCACTATGATCGGTGCTTCAAGCTCTTCGATGTTACGAGTATTTGCCATGCGCGTTGCGCAGTGCTAGACGCATATAATTGAGAGCAAATCGATCGTGGCGCGATAGTTGCGCGAGGAGCATAGTTTGGTCGTGGCATAATGAATGAGTTTTTAACTACGAGTAGGTAGTTCCACTTTGCATTGACAGATGTCAGCACGTTCTAGTGAAGTAAATTAATACTTTTAAATAGGTGCATGAGATACGGTCAGGCCCCTGTTTCATAAAGCTGACAATCCGACAGGCGCGACATATGTCGAGAACCGACAATTTGACAATTTTTCTGTTTCATAAAGCCGACAGGCAACAAAATTGTCATGGTGGAAAATTTACAAATAAGTCAAATTGTCGCGACAATTTGACATTTTTCTGTTTCATAAAACTTTTTTTGCGACAGTTGACAGGTGACAATTTGTCGGGAAAAACTTGACAATTCTGCTTTATGAAACAGAAAATTGTCATGACGTATTGACATATTTGTAAAATTGTCCGACATTTGCGACAGGCGCCTAACCTTCTGTCTCGGAACCCGACATATGTCGGCGACATAATTGTCGCGTTTTCTTGACATATGTGGCGTTTATGAAACGCGTTCGACAATTAATAATATGTCACAGTTTCACCTGTCGCTTTTTAAAATAATTGTCACGTTTATGAAACAGCCTAAGCGTGACAATTTGACAAATAAGTCAGTTCTTGACATAAAAGTCGGATTGTCAGCTTTATGAAACAGGGGCCTGAGGTTTCTCGGCTCGTACGAAGTTTCTTATTCAAACACAAACACACGCAGGGCACTCAACTGTTCTATTAATTCTGTTCTGTTTAAGGGGATAAGATACCTACTCTTTTCTTCATACAAACTTTACTAACGTAGTCGACTATTTCCTCTCTGGATAAAGACATAAGAGAAAATATGTTTATGCCATAAAACTTATAAATATGCCACTACGCTTTGATTTAAAAAAAAAAAAATTTATAAATTTAATTTCAAGAGAAAAAACATAGCATGGCATGGTCAGTCATGCAGATATAGGTTTTATGGCATTAACATATTTGCTATGATGTCTTAATCCAGGGAGGAAACAGTCGACTACGTTTGTATATGGAGAACGAACGAGTATGAATCCTGTCCTCTTACTCGAGTCGAAGTTAAACTACAGATATCTAGTAGGTATCTACAAGCAAATATGTAATTATGCAAGTCAATGTAACGAATAGGCAGGTATTTATTTAGCAATCCAGCTCAATATACACCTGACTAAAGGTTCTATTATTAACTTGATGTGGGTGGCCCTAAATATTTGGTCCAGTCGCGTGACCCGGCCCTAGGTTAGCTATTTCTATTGTCAATCAAAATATCTTAATTTCTACTTATTGGGCATTAAATACGGTGAACCAATTGCATAAATACTTTTGTAAAATGATTTATGGAGCTTAGGTTGGTTTAGAATTGAGTTGTCGTATTTCATTGCAGAATTTTGACATTAAGTAAAATAAAGTTATTTTAATTGTAAATTCAATTCTGACACTGACGACTGTCTACAGCTCTACAGTAAGTTATGCCCCAAAAATTCACCTCTACCAACTATATTCATGTATTCTATGCCTATATTCCCTCTATACCTACCCTCCTCCGACGGTTAAAAAAAGAAGCTAAAAACCGAATACAGAAATGCCACCTAAAATTTGAGGAATACTTAAATAATTGAGCAGCTTCTAAATATAAATTAGTATGGGAAGTTTTGAATTTGCTTAAGTGTTTAAGTAGTTCTCAAACGTTGAGTAGCGTTTCTGTATTTGGCCGTTAATGTTATCTACCCATTTAGTTCAAATTTAGGTCTCATTGTTGGTCCCGTTGAAAAGTTTCAATGTTAAGTAAAATTAAATTAAATTAAAGATTTCTGTAGTTTCAATACAACATCGCGAAAACAGAAGAAAAATCTATAAAATAAATTAATAAATATCAATGATAAATATTTATCCAAATGTCCCGTGTCCGGGACATAATTAAACTGTATAAATGGGAAATAACCAAATAACCTAGTTAGGGTAGGTACATCGCAATTTATTTTTAATCGTTTTTGCGTGACTGAGTAAAGCACACAAACACTAACTTTCTCATTAATTATTATAATTATAAATAGAATTAAAAACGAAATTAAGGTGTTATTTAAGTACTGATTATATTTATAATAGGTACCTACATAGGTACAACTCACGCACTGAAATTATATGAAGTATTAAATATCCATATAGTTAGGTTACCTAATCTGTGTCTTTTGTTAGACTCTCCGAATACAGTGCATTTAGATATTTTAAAAGCATCGTCCTTAGATTAGCTAGATGGTTGGTATAACAACGACGTTCGAATTTTGATCCATCTTTTTAAAGTGGTGTGAGCAATTTCCCGAACAGTTTGACTTTGGAACTGATGAAGCTCGTCCGTCAGAGACGAGTTTGAATTGGATTACTATCAGGCGACCTTTCTCCTTCTAATCTCTAATAGAGACCATGCACTCCAGTTCTATGGGCATCGCCTTCTTTTGCCTGTAGGTTGAGATCAATGACTGCCTGTCATTGTATTAGGTCACCTAACTGAAGCTAATAAACTTTAGAAGTGAGAATTTAAATAATATTAAAAAAGAATAAAGGGATTTTTATATCTTAATTGATCACAAATCGCCAAGTCACTGCGCGGGCTGCTTTTGATATGTATCACAGATGTTATATGCATATCACAGAGGCGTTAGCGTGACTATCTCACACGATGATACACTCAATAGCAGTGAATATGTAGCCAAGTCAATAATATTAGTAACTTAACTTGTGTTAGATTGACGCAATGCTTAAAGTAATAAATACCACGCGATTAAAACCGAAAAATGATCTCAACAACAATTTGAACAGAAGATTTTTTTCACAATTGCAAAATGGCTGAAAATCTTACAGGGCAGTAAGCCACTAAAAATTAAACTTAGTTCACGTGATATTTTTTAATAGTGTATTGGATTAGTTTAGGGCTAAAGGCTCGGTAATTGGCGACTAATAATTTTGATATACATTAGCCGATAAGATAAGAAAGAAAATAAATTTAACACAACACAAACTAGCTAACAATTATACAACAACAAAAATAATATTAAATAAAAAAAGTGAAACAAACTTATCTATAGCTACCATGAACAAAAAAAACATATATTCATAGAGTAGTAGTGCGCAGCCCGACTAGGCACAGTCTCAGCATAAAGCTACTGCTAGTGTAAAAAAAACCATAGCAGCAGTAAGTAAGTAGTAGATAAGTAGTTATGCCATTTCACCTTTCTCGTACAAAATAGTAAATGAACACGTAACGCGTTGATGTCTTTTCTCTTGAAAACTACAATATAACGTTTTCGATTACTATTAGTACCTACCTATCATAATTAAAGTAGTAAAGAAATCAGCTATGCTATATTCTACAGTTCGAAAAAACTAAGTTTTATAACTAAGTTAAACTAACTAAGTTTTTAAACGATCCAAAGCAATGTGGTCGCAAGTGTAAGTTAGTAGCGTGTGCTTAAAAGGCTTCGTGATTTAGGCAGTGGAATGAGTAGCGTGGGGTGTCGGCATCCGGAGACTGATGATAGCCTTCCTGATTCAGATGGAGTCACGAGAAACTCATGGACCGTCCACACTTTGCCTACCATTCGAGTTCACTACTCCAAGCTAGTCAAACATATGTAAGATGCCAAAAAGACTGACCGACGGGCTAATCAATCAGCAACGTGTAAATAGAAGTTACTATAACTTCGTTTTTAATTTTGGACTATGATTTAACACATCTTCCTAAAAATGTAAAACGGCCAATACAAGTGCGATCGGACTCGCGCACGAAAGGTTGCGCACCTATTTGAATTGATTGAAAGGTAAATTGCGGTTTACAATTTATGATGGCAAGCAGACAGACAGACATAACGAATCCATAAGGGTTCCGTTTTTTCCATTTAGCTACGGAACCCTAAAAACGAAGTATAAACTCTGTCTTAGAATCTTAGATAGCAAAATGTAAACATGGAACTTTACTGTCATTATCAAAGGAAAAAGTAAATAAAGAGTTGTCGCTTTCAAATAAATGTATGAGTTTTTTGTTTACATTTTTATATCTGAGATTCTGAAACAGTATAGACATAGATCTACGAAGGAAGCAGTAGTGTGGGTAATTGCAGGCTCGGTTGCTCGATACGGTTGACTGAATCTTTTGTGGACTTCTTCTATTGACATTTCACAACATATTTATATCTTGCTTTTTCATCATGAACTTTTAAAAATAGAGCATTATATTCTCTAAGTTAAAGTTGCCTTGCCTAGTTGACCGTCTCTTTCTTTCTTCATACAAACATAGTGGACTGTTTCCTCCCTAGATAAAGACATTACAGCAAATATGTTTATGCTATAAAACCTATAGCGGCCATGACCATACCCATATACATACGGCCATACGATTTGTTTTTTTTTTTATTTTCTAATTACAAATATAAATAAAATTTGGAAAAATCTTGTGCCCTGATATAAAACACGACAGGGGAGTGTCGCCCCGTCGTGTTTTATATCAGGGCAAGATTTTTCCAAATTTTATTTCGTAGCGTCGCGAAATCTCTTAGTGACTATCGCCCATTCTGTGGTCACGTCTTTGATAGAGAATTTGAAGAATAAATTGAATTGAAAAGAAAAGTTAAGTGCGCGTATAGCCACTATCAGCCAAAGATTTTAATCCCTGTGGATCATCCTTTCGAGTACAACTGTACCGATATTCATTTATTTTAAGAAGCTCATTATCCCACCTACGTATACTCGTAGTACCACAACAATGTAGGTATATACTTGTAAACTTGTAAACAACGTCTATTTGCATAAATATTAACAGATATTATAGTGTCCGATCGAAAGTTTGGTTTCGGCCGAGTTTCGGCCAAAAATCGAGTTTCGGCGGCAGTTTCGGTTTCAGCCAAAATTGGCCGAAACTTTTGCCGAAACCGAAATTTTGGAAGTTGTCGTCCACGCTCGCCTAACTTCGTTTCGCGTGTTTCGTTTTAACTTCGTTAAAAAATAATAAAAATATTATTAGTATTTTTTTGTATTAAATAAATGATTACAACAAACTTTATATACCTTCTGTGTTCCCATTTTATGTAATAATTAATGCAGAATAATGAGTAAAATGCACCAAAATTCAGCATTTTGAGGAATTTTATACTTGACCACGTGAGTTTCGGTTTCGGTTTCGGCCGGAAAACCAGTTTCGGTCGGACTCTAACAGATAAGTACCTCGGGTTAGTTGTTGGCAGCTAAACAAATTACCTCTTTCGATAGTTCCGCTTGCAATGAAGGTAACTGATTTGTAACAATGGATTTAATGTTGTTATTCTGATTTGTGACGCCCTCTAACCTATGGGTATTTAATAAGAAAAGGACTGTAAATTGTAATGGTGTTTTTTGTAATTGATAGGTGAGTGTTTGAAGGGTATAAGGTCAGGAACTATATTTCTCAATCGTTCTTGTGCCTTCGAGCGATTTACACAGCTCGATTTTTACTGATTTCCGTACATTGGACTCCTACGTCCTATGTGGATAATTAAAATATGAAACTAACTAAAATATAGGGCATCGTCATGACAGATATAGGTTTTATGGCATAATAATAGTTTATGCACCGAGCTAGGCCCTGTCTTATGTAAAGGGTGTCATATTGAATTCAGAGCATACGAAGGACTCTTAAAGTTAACAGCACCGCGAAGCAAGTGAGTTATGTACTATGTACATAGTCCTGAGTGAACCAAGACCAAGGTAACTTTGTAGAGCCGTAGATGTGTGATGTGTAGATGTGTTGCTCTGTCTTTATCCAGGGAGGAAACAGTTGACTATGTTTATGGTGAAAGAGTAGGTATCCTTTCCTCTTTATACCTACTATACCAACCTGAAAAACATTTGTATGGCTTTTAAACCGCACCTAATTTAGAATTATAAAATCATTTTTATATTTCAAAGTACAAAAACATTATTATCAGTGGACAAAAACAACATTTTATAGAACCTTCTGATTAGCACAATAAGGAACCAGCAAAATGTCAAAGTGTACATTAATAATATTACGTTTTAAATAAAGTAGGTATGTACCTACATGATTTTCCATTAACTTATTTTTTAACTGTCAATGTTCATATGAAAAGACGACGGTATGATAGCGATTCACTGACCTCCATGGTACAAGTCGCTGGACAGGATATAGATATAGCGCACTGAATTTTGTGCCCATTTGATCTGCGCCATGTTGCGCTATAGAAAACGCGCGACAACAACGCAATATGGCGCAAATTAAATCGGCACAAAGATCTTATGTCATTTTGTATGGTATAGCAATTCCAGCGTACTTGTATAGTTTCATTTCAGTGTAGCGATTCAGGAAACGCGGTAACGAGCAGTTGTCTCGCATAATGCATGATTTTTGCTGGACCGGGCCGGGGCGGAGACGGGCTATTTTGTATGAAGACAGCACGGACGCGGCACGGACAACATGCAAAACAAAAGCTGTCTTCATACAAAAGTAGCCCGTCCCCACCCCGGCCCGGACACGGCCCGGTCTAGCATAAATCATGCTTAACCCGCTGTCTGAGGACGCGTTGAGATCGTTTACACGACGCGATGTGTGCTCACGGTTGATGGGTTTACAAGTTGCTAAACTCAAAATCCATGTCGGGTTCATCGAAAATTGTTGATTATTTCATGACGGAATGTTGTTGATTTTTTTTGTAGGGATAATTGAACTATTTATGTATAACCGTGGTATGGATTGTAGCTGACATTTTGGTGTAGTTTCAAAACAAAAACTTTTTATTGTTTCAAGCTGCAGTTCAGCAAATTTCGATGAACCCGACAGCGATTTTGAGTTTAGCTCTTAATTGAATGAAATAAGATAGTTTTGCTTTATTTTCTTTTGGTGAAGAAGATTCTAAAGCTACGTAGGTATCAACACAAAAAATAAGTAGGAATGCATTTCAGGCTCTGAAAGTAATAAGTAAGTCCCCAGGAATCGGGAAAAACACAGATGGAACCGGAGGGCGCAGCTAGTGTCTCATAGTTATGATACGACAGAAAGCTGATTTTGAAATTAAATTGCCTCTGATCAAAATGATAGTATCTAAGGTAAGTTCGATGGGTGGTCATCATTTCTTTATTATACCTATCTCATACCTAGTCATTTTGAGTAATTGAGTTTCTATAATGTTCAATCTTCTTCTTTTCGAGTAGTGGTGTGGTTCACCTAGTGTTAGAGTTTTCAGATCGCCCTAAGGCCTCTAACTTGACCTAACAACTGCTATCCGAGATAACAACCGGGACTAACTGCTTAATGTGGCTTCCGAAGCACGGAGGAGCTTTAGAAAATGATCGGTCACCCATCCAAGTAATGACCGCGCCAAGCATTCAATAAAGTATAACCTTCAATAAAGTCTGAAAAAGTCGTTTTATATTTTTTTCATTTGTTAAATACCTAAATCATAATTTTTTTAGATAAAATTTAAATTTTCCTTCCATAGTTGTCTTGTTTGATGCTTTTGCGCTCGTTGAAGTCTTTTGTACTGAAGACGACAAATCGTTGTCAATTCAATATTTTATGGTCATTGAGTGGTCCTATACCCAAATTCAGAAACTTAGATCAAAAATTTAAACAAAAACCCATCAAAAATCCTATACATTTATTTGAAAGTGGCAGATCTTTATTTACTTTTTCCTTTAAAATTGTCAGTTTTTTGTTTACATTTTTCATCTAAGTTTCTGAAATAGGGTATAGTTACAAAACAAAACAAAACATAATCTAACATTGTAAATGCCATTAGCAAATGTGAATATAATCTAGATTCTAGACAACAATTTGTCTATAACAAATAATCTCGATCAGTATTTTATCACCATTACATCTTTATATTGACAGCTGATTTAAATTGCTACAATCAAATGTAAATGTTAAGTTTAAAACTTAATAAAACGCGATGCCAAAGACTGACGTTTGCTGAAGCGAAATTTACAAATTTATTAAATTGGTAGGAACAACACGTATTTATATGGTTAAGAGCACGGAAGAGTCTTCTTGGCGCTACGACTTAGGCCGGGGGTGGTAATTACCCGCGGCCGAAACCTCTCATCAAGTAATCCTTTTTGATTACCTTCCTTTTACAACAAACAGTAAATAAATAAATAAATAATAAATAAATTCTCCGAACAACACACAGCGCCATCTAGCCCCGTGGTAAGCGACTAAGCTTGTGTTACGGTTACTAGACAACGGATATAATACTTATATTTATTTTTCTTTTGTAAATACATACATATTATACATAGAGGGACACCCAGACCAGACACAAATATTTATTTTTTAAGCATAAATACTTGCACCCGGCGGGAATCGAACCCGCAACCTCCTGCATTGCAGTCGCGCTTTCGCACGACGCGCCACCGAGGTCGTCAAATATCAGTATCAGTAACAGTATCCCCTTACTGTAGCCATTTCTTTTAGGCCCGGGCTATAGGATACAAAAACTTAACTTTTTAAATGCCCAATACATAATGTTTTTAATTATCTATGTGTAATACGTTCTATTGTTAAATATTTATAAGAACATACGTAATTATAAAATAAATAATTACCTACCTATGTTTATAGTTTTGTAAATGGAGAATGTTTTACAGTTAGATAGGTACCTACTACATTTTTACGAAACAATTAAATACTCTCTTTTTTCACTATTGCATAAGCGTCCTATATCTAAGACTCTATCGTCATGCCATTGCATGAGACAACACCTTTTATAGTTAAACAACCCCTGAACAAAAGTATGTTCCTAATTTTAATTTTAATAAAAACGAGAATTTACAGCATATTTCAGAAAGAACCAACATATTTTATGTAACTTTAGCATAAGTATTACACAATTAAATATTAGCTTCAAAGGAATTATATTTATTTGACTCATAATCATCTCGCTATGCCTAAACATAATCAGTTACTGTCTACCAAAACTGTCGCATAAAGAAATTAGCCGGCTCATCGCTGAAAACGGCGTCTGAAACCCGCGAAGTTCCGGCGGAAACGCGTGCGCATCTCGCAAATTAAAAAAATTACAGCATTGCACTTGCCAGCCAGTTATAATTGTTTCCAATTACGAACGGGTAAAGCGGGGTGTTCGATATAAAAAGGGACTGACTATGCTTTATCGGCATTCACACTCGCAAGGTGGTTGCGCGCACACGTAGTCACTTAGGCGAAAATTTCTAGGCGAGTACTGTTTACTCAGCAGCGCTTAGTTAGTTCGTTTGGGATCTCCTAGTTTAGTTAAACACATTTAATCATGCAGTCTATGGTGAGTGTTACAATTCTTTGTGCTATTTTTTGGATTCTAAGTGTTTTTTTAATTGTACCCTAATGTTCCCTGTGACATTTACATTCAAATCCTCAAAAAAAACCCACAAGTGATAATTAGGTAGGGCAAAAACAAAATTTCATTAGATGAAAAAAAAACTTTTTGTTTCCATTTTAACTAAAATTGAGTTTCATAAACCGAAGAAAAAATAATAATATATCTAATATACTACATAAAACCATCGTCACAAATATTCTAATATTATTAAATAACTAGTAAAAAAATATTACCTACAATACACCATCATAATTCACTAAAATAATTAAAACTCCGAAAATGAGTCCCTAGGTACTCCCAAACCCAAAAGGCTGGCTATATTGCCTCTTTGGATAGCAATACCTATTGGCGTTGGCCATAGTAGCAGCCAGAATCATCAAAACCACCATCCCAAACCTTCCTAACTACAAATTAATTCCAAAATTAGGACATTATTCAAAACAAGCTGCGCCACGCGCTTTTCTCATTAAGTTTCGTAGAGGATAGTTGATAGAAATAAAATAGATAGCCGCCGATGTACCTACTGATTTTTCTACATTTTCAATTTTAGACGCAATTTTACATAAATTTACAAGGACTGACTCACGATTGATTGGGCTAGTTTTAATTAAAGTTTATAAAATTAAACTCATTTTTTTCGGTTTTAACCGCTTTTTATTTTTTTTAACGACCGACGTTTTGGCCTGAAATATTTAGACAAAGACAAAAAAAGTACTCTTATTGACCCATGGCAATAGTCTATTTGAATTCTGAAAATCCCGCGGGAGTATTTTAACCACTATTAAGTACGAAGAGCATAATTTAAATTCAAATATTATGTCAAGGTTAGGTTAGGTTAGGCACATGCATAAGATGATTAATGTAAGCATCCGGCTTCGCCTACAGTCAAACTTGTATTACATTAAACTGCATGTACCGATTATACATTATCCATTGTTATTCAATTACTCATCTCCAAACAGATTGTTTGAATAAGTATCTGATATACGGAATGTTCCTTAGTTATATTGTTTTTTAACTTTAAAATGTAATTTAAAAGTTTGTGATTCCAAATTGTTAACAATTACGCGAGAAAAACCGCAGGAGAGAACTGGGTAGTAGGTAGGTAGGTATATGATAAAATCCATATAATTTTAATATCAAGTTATCAAGAACAAAATATCAGTAGAGTATCGCTTTAGCAAATTACATACAATATCAAAGTATTTTTTTGTTTAACATAAATAAACCTAACACAATAAAAACTTTCTGACATAGACTTCGTCGTGCGATTACAGGTTTATACAGACCTAATTAACAGCAATGTATTTCACAGTTACGTATAATCTTCAAGGTATAAGCAGTAGTAGTAGATTGAGACACAAAATCTGCGGAACCTAGTAATTATTTCGTTGTGTTAATTTATCGTTCGAGCTAATAAATTAGAAGCTACGAGCGGCTACGACCGACGACTCGACGGTCGATGCGGCTGCGTCGGGCGGGCGCTCATCTGCTACGCGCAGGCGTAAATCAATCGATGGGCGGGTTCGATAAAGTTAATTTGAGAATCATTAAGATCTCTTCAAATTTGATTTTACCAATAGGATTGATTTAAACAGTTTACAAATTGTAGCAAAACAATGCCAATAAAAATTTGACTACTTGCTTTCACCTCTTAGGCTACACCGCCTGTGAACCTAATATATATGCTTATCGTATAGAAAGTGAGGACAAAAGCACACAAAATTCAAGTCACAAGCAGAATAATAAAAAGTAAGTCTAGGCCCTGGGGAAGAGATCTGTAAAGAACTCGAAACGTTAGCCATTGATAAAATGCTAAAAATAATTCAAGAAAAGCGAATGTAATCGGGAAAGAATTTAAAGAGTTAACTTATTTAAAAAAACATTGAAATTTGAAAGTTTATAAGTAGGTAGAGAAAATGTATTTAATACAAAATAAAGTTTAATTATACAAATGGAATGCGTGATCGTTAATGCAGTAGCTAAAGAAATAATAATATGTTATTTTACGCGGCGCGGGCGGTTGCGCACAAAGTTGTTAATTTGTTGAATTGCAGCAGTTAAGAAACAATAAACATTGATATAAATTACGAATGAAAAACGTTTCTACGGTCCCTGATTGCGTATTGTGTAAAATTATACCTAAGACAGAATTAGACATTTATCACGAGAATTTATATTAGAACGGAATTTTAACTTAGACAGGCAGACATTGCCCGTGGCTTATTAAAAAGTTTAAGTAAAAAAAAAATTGAGAAACTGATAATTTGCGGTAACGTAGAGGGCAAGAGGTCACGTATGAGATCCTCTGTGAGATGACCAGGCCAGCTGAAACCGATAAGAGCATTAAGAGCTCATTCGGGAAGTGGTTTGAATGGCAGCAGACTAGAATACGCGGAGGAGCCTCACAAACCGCAGGCTGAAGAAGAATGATGGGTACAATCGTCAGGATTTAGGAGGAAAGAAGAAAAGTAAAAAGCACAAACAAATTATACAGAAATAGAAGGATCTCTCTCATTTATTTCCATCTTCCATTTAGGTAGACATAATTGATTAGGGCAAGCTTTAACTTACTACTAGAAAGGTAACTTTTAGATCGAACAAACAAAATTGTCTTAACTTACGAAATAGTCAGGCCTCAGAAGTTAAATCTTTTCGGAAATCGGGTAAAAATTACACACAATCAAACGCATTGTTATTATATTACATCAAATGAACCGTAACAAATTTCTCCCTCGCGACCTTCGTACGCCATAAGTTCTTCGAGTCCTACAACGCAATGCCGTGCACCAGTTCGTCGAATAATACCGAACAGTTGCGCAAGTAGGAATGCTAACCAAGCCTTTCAGTGGGCCAACGCCTACAAATTGTAGCCACACTTACCTTGTCTGATGTCCTTAAGGTTTGGACAATGGCCTATTATTGGATTGCCAAAGGTCTGATCCGTTCACGAAGGGAGTGTTTTATGGCATTATTTGAAAGATTTCAACTCAATGTAATAACAATACGGACCTATAAGGTGGTGATTGAGGTTGTGATATCGTTGCAATTTGATTATTTTACAATATGTAGCTCAGAGTCGTCATTTGGTTTAGTGATTACGACGATTAAATCTATGTCTGTAAAATGCTTTGTCCTGACTGACTGACTGATCAAAGCACAGCCTAAACCTCTGATAGTAGAGAGCTGAAATTAGGAGAGTGTGTTTTTTACATGATGTAGGTTCGATATGAAAGGACTTTTCGGAATTCCCACGGGATCGAGACTTACACGGGTGAAGCTAGTATTATATATGAACCACAGATAATATAAACGAATAAACTTATGGAGATCATCCTTAAGTGGGCAAAATCCCAGATCCCTTAGTCGCCTATTACGACACACACGGGAAGAGATGGGGTAACCATATTCTATGAAGGGGTTACACAGCCCAGCATGGTTATTATTAGCAATATTACTTACAATTTCATAAATTTGAGTCACTATAAACGGGGTATTATAAATTTTACATTAAATACTTTAAATTTAAATTAATAAAATTTACTCTACACCATATTTATTGTGTCGAGAGTGAATTAATTACTTGGATGAAAACGAATTTATTAACTTCGCGATAGTACGTACTTATCTAGGGCCTATAGTGATTTAGGACTTGTCTAGACAAAACGGTGTTAGGCTGGTTTACGAAAGAAATCTGTCGATTCGATTCGAACTGTCGAGTGCGATTAAGAATAGTCTGAATCTAAATGATTCTGCGGTTTCAGGATAAAGACCTGGGACCTGGGAAACTAGGACCACTGCTGTTTTACTAAAATGGCTAGTTCGCCTTTTTTCGTCCCGTTTTCCTTAGTGGCTGCATCGGCCTACGTATCGGAACGCGCATAAGCCTGCTCAGTGATACCTTTGTCTTAACTAACTATACCACTCACGTGTAAAACTTAAGGGAGTAAAGTTTTAATACAATTCACAAATAATTAATTTAAATTTACATATTTTATCATTTAGCTACGAGTATATTACAGTACTCGCTAAATGTAAGCAATTGCTGTAATCACCGCTCTAATATAGTCTGATTACCGTGGCAAATTTTAATTTATAATTTTATGAATTTTAAATGCGGACACCTCTACCTATTTACTAACAAACATAATGCACGGCCTTCGCGCATTATTTCTATTTTAATTTCTAACACTTTCTACTAAATTTAAATTGTAACAGTTGCTAGTTTCTATATTACAAGTTAAACTGGGGTTTTGGTCCGAGTCAAAGACATTTAAAATTTACAAGTTATGTTTAACGTTTAAGTTAAAAGTGGATCTTAAGTTTTACTATGCCATGAAAACATGTAAGGTTTTTTATTTGAAGACGAAAACTTTAAAATTTATAATCGTCACTAAATATAATCGGTTTCGATATATCAAATAAGGTTTAAAAAAACTTATCACAAAATACCTTTCCAAAATCGAATGGTTCGCGCTGAGATTTTAACCCCCGTCTTCTTCTTTAGGCTGCAAGATCAAATTGAATCGCTTGATTCTAAAATCAAACTCCTGGTAGAGCCAATTGGACCACTATTGGCTCTACCAAACGTATATTTGTAGCAACGTAGCAAAGCATCTTCGTTTAGTTTAGGTGGAAACGCAGCCTTACACTAAAAGATTATACTCTATGTTCTATCTATTCCACTGATTTTAAATCTCCTAAGTTTGAGCTATGTAATGTAATCATATCGAATTGCGGATAACTCTACCATTACCTAGTATTCTGTAACGCGATGTACTTTCTCGTCATAGATAGTATTATGTTTTTGTAAGATTCGACACCTTCATGGTTAGACTTTAAGGTCTTCTGAACAATGATAATGCGGAAATTCTTCATCCTGTACTTATAAAGGTCTTAGCTGAGTTGATTATACTAAACTATCGGGTACCGATTACATTTCACGTAAGCATAATAATGTGTGCCACAAATTTAAGGTTTTTATTTAAATTTTACCACAGGATCGGTAATAAGTTAATCGAACACAACCGGGAGCAAATTTTTAGTCAGTAAGTAATTATAAAAAAACTGACTCGTAAATAACTGAATCAATGAAAATAAGAATGATTAAACTCATATGCCAAATATAGTAGGTAGGTAGGTATAGGAACATAGACAAAAGAACAGCTACAAGTTTTACCGGTTGAATTTAAACACCGTCAAGTTTGAAGTAGGTATACATACATACAGACTATGCATAGTTGATAATTTTAATGCACCAACTCATTTGAAGCCATACATTTACTCGTAAATTTTCTACCTAGGTATTTTATCTATCCGTCCATAATCGGCAGTTAGATCTGTTTGTAAGTCTGCAAGGACTCTCACGCAAGTGCTTTCGGTATACTTTATCTAAAATCGGGAGCTATTTGCGTGTTGTTCTGCCACGCCTTGTTCGGATATCTTTATCACTTTCGACAGCCGTAATTTAGTTACGACTTTAGTAAAATCTATAGACTCATTTAGCGTTCTTGTTTCAAATTCCAATTCCATAATGTTTCGTATTGTTTAGTTTTTGGCATCAGTCTGTGTGGTATAAGTATCAATAAATACTTATATGAAAAGGTAGATAATAGGAACTTGTACCTAATAAAAGTATTTACACAGTATACAATTTTTTTGTACACAGAGTTTTTATTAAATTAATATTTGATAACCTAATTTAAAAAAAACTTAACCAAACAAAAAAAAGAAAAACAAAATCATCAATAGTAAAATAACCCATCCCCAAGCGTTCCCGATGCAAAGCTGCCCAAAATGCTAGCAACATTCCCGCGTTGAACCGCAATGGACAATCTTTGCAGCAGGAACGCCCCGGAACGGAAATCATGCCCCTATATAAAAGGGGAACTAAATATACCTACTACAGATCTATATATATGGAGTTACACTACAAAGGGAAAAACGTAGAAACACGATGGTAAAGTTGCACTTTGTTTACGCTGCAATATCAAACAAGGATTCAAAGTTGCAAAACAAAATGCTACCTCTACATTTGACGTTGACACAACAAAAAATGCATCAATGAAATAAATAATACCTACGTTATATCAATCATATCATTATGTGTACCGCACCCAATGACTTGCTTGCAAAATTACCCCGTTTCCTAGCCTACTTTACGACATCAACCGTTTGAAACATGGCCTTAGTAAAATTGCCTTATGAACCATTTATTATGAGTGTGGGGTAAACTTTGATTTGGTTTCAGTTTATTTTAACTATAATTTCAAACTAAATACTTAGTGCTAGTTGCACCAACTATCCAACAAATACAGGTGTATAGATGTATCTACAATACATCTATACGTAGACTAGTGAAGTGGTGCTTAGCTTTTAAAATACTTCTGGAACATTATCTCCCTTACTTATAAACAGCTGCATAAACTATGTATCGTTTGCCTTTTACTGCGACATGAAGTTTCAACACAGACAGAGACAAATGTCACATAAACTTAGTCTTCGTTAATAAGTAAGGGGGTATATACCTGCTTAAATTTACCTCTTTGACTAGGAAAAAGCCCTTGCTTGCTTTGAAAAGTTTTCGGTAAGTGGGCTTGACTGTTCATATTACTACTAATCATCTGGTGAGATAAGATAATCATCATTTAATAAACCACACGAATAAATTATTCAAGTAATATTCATTAGGTTTAGTTCTATCATGTATATTTGTTGCGAATAAATGAGTTTCTATTTCTAAATTCACTAGTAGGTAGGTACAAACAATAAGACACAGATTAGAGGTGAGGTGTGATACAGTGGTTATGCCTACGCTCAAAAAAATCCTCATACATAAATGACCCAGTTTCAGCTTAAAGATTTAGACCATTCAAAACTCAAAACTCAAAACTATATAAAAACTATATAGGTACCTACCTACCATTCACAATAATATAATAACATTTGCCGACGCATGTTCATTTACAACAATGATCAATTGTCACACTTTAATTGCAGTTTCGAAATAAGGTCAAATTCAAAAATAATTGTAAAGGTTCTGACAACAATTGGACCTACAATAATCCTTATGTAATGAGAGAAATATTTAGGTGACAATTTAGGTATTTAGAGCTGAATGCATTAAATGTCTCGGTATTTTGATTACTTTTAAAGCATAATAATGGAAAGAAACTCGGTAAAGTGCTATTGGCGACGACGATGAAGAACGCGGTTTTGAAACAATACGACAAATATTATGCGACTTCGTTATAAAAAAAAATTATGTAAAAAGTTAAAAAGATTGAACCAACTTAACCAAGAAGGAATGGATCTGAATATAGAAATTGAAATGCTATCAAAAGTTTTTGTCTCCCCAGAGACTAACGATCTGAGATTTCTGAGATTGATCTGAGATTTTTGACTTTAAGGAGAACTTGCGACTACCGAAGGCGGTGTTACTACATAGACATTTAAATAAATGTCTATGTAGCAAGGGGGATAAATATCCTCCCTGTCTTAAAAGGTTTAAGATTCTGATGCTATTTAGAACTCACATTGTCTTACTGAACATCATATACTACAAACCAGCACTTAGCTAATTTGGTAGACGACATTTCGCCTAAACAAACAGCTTACTTTTTTTCTATGAATGAATGGATACGAAAAAGAGCCTCTACTCTGCAGTCATCAATCAACCCGGCCTAAATTTATGCAAATATATAATATACAAATTGTCCATTGTGTACCTACATTAGTTAGGTACCTAGAACAAAATACCGTGAGACGCTGCACTTAATACAACACTCATAATTAGAATTTCAGATACGGATCTCAGGGAAAAATGTAACGTAATACTCTATGTACCTAAACGTTAGATTACGTTTTGCTCTTACAAAGTAATTAATATGATAAGTCTTTGTGTTTTACAATAGGTACACATACATTTTTATACGATGAAGCAAATGCTATATTAGATTTTTAAAGCACGCTAAGATTTTGACTCGACTCCCCGCATGACCAAGTGACTTACGCACGTTCCGTGCCTAGTATTAATAAAACAACGAATCTCCAATGCAGTGCCGGCTTGTTTAAAGACAGCAAGTTTAGATCCAAGAACAATAAATATGTATAATTCGAATAAATACTTCACTACAGTTTGAAATAATTGCAATTCAAACGGGTACATAAGACAGAAATTGTATCGAGCTTGGTGTATTTTTTTATTTTAAGCGATCACTTAAACAACTATGGTCAATTAGTAGTCCTATTTCAACTTAATCCTTATATGTAGCAAGAATCGCCGTAAGTAATATCGGGGCTGAGTTATACATTCTGCAACAAAGGTTGGTTATTATAATTTTTGAAATTCGCTTACAAAAGCCACATCCGTTTCTATGAAATATCCAAACCGCCTAATGTGAATTCGAACTAATTGTTTACGTTTGACTGATCACGGCACGAGCTCCGAATACAGTCTTAAACAACGATAAAAACGCTGTAGAATGTATTTTGGAGGTCTTTACATCAACAGGCAAAAGGAAAGCGAAGCAAAAATGATACTTATCAATACTTCTATATTATCTATATACTACTTTTATAAAGATGTTACGTTGGTAACTACAATTGCCTAGGTTACATTATCTAGAGTAACATAGGCTACTTTTGATCCCGATTTTGCTACGGGATCGGAACTTACGTATATATTATAAACGATTTGGCGACATTATGTAGAGTGTGGTACTACTCATGCCTTCTAACTCCCAGATCTTGGCGTCTAATTTCTCAGTTACTTACGAATAAGTTTCGAAGGATGCCACCGTGCTTTTTGGGCTACTCTTGGCCAAAATAAATACTCTTTGCAGATCTAGTTAATGTTTGTAACATTAACTAGATCTGCAAAATAAAGAAACCATTGTAAGTAGGTAGAATCATAGATATGGTTTCAAATTATATCAATTTCGTGGTTTTGATATCTCGATTCCAAACTATTGTATACCTACTCGTGGTACCGAAACCACAAAGCCCGTGAAATCAGCGGTCATGCTTCGACGAAAGCAGTTCCAAATAAATTTTACTTGCGTGTTTATTAGACTTGTTATTTTTCATGTGACTGATTGCGTTTAGCTGTTTAATTGACGATGAAGTGATTTCATCGTCCATCAATTTTAATAACGAAATAAAAAATTACTCAAACACTGTTGCACTTATTAACACTATGTTTTTTCAGTTAATTCGTTGTTATTAGTACCTATATGTATGTAGTAGGGCCTAATTAATTAATTACTTAGCAACGTTGCCAATTAAAATTGATGGGCCAGTGTACGTGACTTGAAGACGAGGGTTTCCTCACGATGTTTTCCTTCGCCGAAGAGCAATGATAGGTGTAACACAAATATTGATGAACATTATATCTATCACCTACGTCTTTTCAATATACTTAGATTTGTCAAATACACACTTAATTTCTCACCGGAAGCTCGAAATAACAGAGCCTACCTCTAAATCACTGGCTACATTAACTAGTATTCTGAACTACAGTAACTTAATTCTGTGCCATCATACAGCAAGAAGCGACTGACATATTACCTTTACTTCGTATGTTAGCGAACAATTTACAAACATATCTCTCAATTGTCCGCAGGTTATTCTCGCAGCCACTCTCTGCCTAGCGCAGGCTTCCTACTACGCCGGTCCGGCAGCTCACATCCAACTGAGCGGCGACGGCAAATACGTGCTGGATACGCCTGAGGTTGCTCACGCGAAAGCGGCGCATCTTGCGGCGCACGCGCAGGCTTCCACAGGGCACGCTGCATGGGCACCCGCTGGCTACGGCGGATATGGTGATGGTGGTCACTATGGTGCACCTGGTGCTGGTAAGTTGACCTAACTTAAAATCAAAGTTGGCATAAACTCGTAGTTTTTTTAAATATGGAAACGTTTTCAACAAAATTCGTCCTACACAAAATTAGTAAACAACCAACAAGGACTATTGTTTTGTTACCTACCTCACATCTTATTATTGCTCATCCGAAAACTAGCGTTGAACATTACAAAGATGCACCGGACTTAAGAAATCTTTTCGAAAATGTCTAAAGCTTTATTCGGTTTTTAACTGTGTGTGTGTTTCATTATCCCAGGTCTCCACAAATACGGACCCGCTCCCCTAGCGCATGACGGACGTGTGGTAGACACCCCTGAGGTCGCTCACCTGAAGGCCGCTCACCTGGCCGCTCACGCGTCTGCCCACCACGGCGCATACGCCGGTGCTTACCACGGCGCTCCTCACGCGTACGCCGCGGCTCCCCTAGCTCACGGTGGCGGTTACGGCGGTGGTTATGCTGCTGGATACGGAAAATGGTCTGGTCCTCAGGTAATAGAAGATACTTTGAATAATACGCTTAAGATTCAAGATCCGTTATGTTTTTTGATATTTAATTGATTGGTAACCTTACTGTATAAAGAAGGCCTATAACCAATACTGGGTGAACGAAGGACAACAATTATGAAAATGAATAGATAGGCGAGTGATCATTTAAGTGATGTTGTGGTCTAAGATGTAGCACGCTTCCTCTCGGCGGCAGTGGAGTTAGTGTTTAACGCGTCTTTCGTACTGGCTGGACCGGCGATACTACTGATTTTGGTACATGACAAATCTTGAAAATACCTTTACCTTTGCGTCTAAGAAAAAGTTACCTATAAGTTTATTTTCTTTTATTGAGTGTGATATTAAAATGAATGTAATATTCCAGGCCCACATCCAGCTAACCCACGACGGTCAATACGTAGTAGACACCCCTGAGGTCCAACACGCACGCGCAGCTCATTTACACCAATACTCAGCAGCCGCTCACGCCGCCGCAGCCGCGCCCGAAGAGCCCTGGGGTGCCCACGGTCACGGCAACGACTGGCACTAAAGCCCTCCCCAAGCTTCGCCTAGCTTCGACACTGCCCGACCTCTTTTATACAAAACGATTTAGAAAAACCAAAAAAAATGTTAAGCTGTATAATGTTGAATGTATGAATGCAATCTTGCGCAACTCTTGTAGAGCGAATATGAAAATTTATAAATAAAAAAAAATCTAATAATATTTTTAGTGATGTTTTATTCTTTTTATCCTCAACCATACTCTATGTCCTCAACTTAAACCAATCTACAAGTACATACCTATTAGAAAAATATGATTAAGCCAAGAAGGATCTTTCTTGAGGAGGTTTCATGAACCTACAATAAAGTCAGTGATAAAACCTTGTCTGTCAATATTTCTTTTTTTTAGCACTTTAGATTTTTTGGCTAATTATGGCCAGTAAATAATATGATTAAAACCTTCTTAGCGAGGAATCGAAATTAAGATAACAATCAGAAACAAAAGAGGTTAATATATAAGGTATGTTTAAGAAGGTTGCATGCCTATCTATTAATCACATTTTTTTAAATAAATGTTTCGTAATTTAAAAATCAAGGTATTTTACACATCTTTTATCTGGATTTTTCACATACAAGCACTGTTTGCTAGGGTTCTAAACAAAAATAGACCAGAAATAACGTAACTAGGTCTGATTACCTGGGTGCATAAATTTTCTACGACAGTCGGCACCTGCAAACGACGAAATGAATTTCCGTGATACAGAGAAAGTGGTCTAAGTCAAGTATTACAGCATTTGATAACAACACAAGAACCAGTTTAGTGACACAAGACGAAATAACTCAATAAATACCTACGCCTGGACAAAAAATAGTAGTCATCGACAAATCGTGATTCTCGTATTTGCTCCTTTATTTCTTCAAGTTTTAATCACACGAATAATAATGGCGCAGAAACTGCTGGGTCATACATAAAATATTTAGTGGCTTACCTGTCTCATCCCAGCTTAGTCGACCATTTCCCGAGGATGAAGAGCTGGCCAATAAGTTTGAAGCCAACTAATCCGCGAGTGTCATCACGATATACCTATATGAACTCGGTAATAAATAAATTGGTGTATGTTCGGCCAGTATTCCCCTACCCACAACCTACCTGCCTTCACTTCTCTTAGCTTCTTGTCCATCCAAAGATTGCCTGGAAGAGATCGCTAAAGCGATAAAACCACCCATTGTGCCACCTAGTTTTAAGTTATGTGTATGTTTTCATTGTACCTAATGTAATTTATATGGTGTGTACAATAAAGAATTTATTCATTCATTTATTATTCGAACCCATGGCCACAGCTAGCTTCGGAATTCAGAATGAAATTTGAAGAATCTACCACTACTATAATAATTAAATAACTAGATAACAAGATAATTATATTTTATTAACCCATATAACCATTTACCAGGACAGAATAAACCTATCTGGGAAATCACACGTCTATCATTTGCTAACATTGACCGACAAACAATTGGACTAGGTCACCCGCATGTTACTCATACCTTAGAGTATGCCTTCCTACAAGTGGTGCATAGCCCCGTATGCTGTGATTGATCAGGGTTTTAGCTGACATCAAACAGATGTTGGTACGAAGAGACGTTTTGTATGGACTTTTCAACATATTGCCGATTGCCTAGCCTTTGGCGTTAAGCCTTCTAGTAAGCCGGTGAGAAACATCGCGTGAAAAGACAAATCCATTTTACTGACTGGACTGGTAAGGATACCTACCCGTTCGCCATAGAAACATATAGGTTTTATGGCACAAACATATTTGCTCTAATGTCTTCATCCAGGGAGGAAACAGTCGACTACGTTTGTAAAGTTGTTATGGAGAAAAGAGTAGGTATCCTTTCCCCTTAAAGGCGAAATCGACATCCTGTGAGGACCGTCTGTTAAGGAATGCTTTGACACCATTTTGCTAAAGATGGTTATATTACGATTTTTATTTATTGACATACAAAGAGCTTACTTATACCTTACAAATATTATAAATGCGATAGTAGTAACTCTGTCTGTCTCTTAAGTTTTAACGCCTAACAATCCTCGACTGAACCGAAGTTGATGAATTTTGATATTGGCTAGATGGGACCTTGGAAACTTGGCAACTTTAAATCCGGACCTACGCCAGTGAAACCGCGGGGCGTAGTTAGTACATTATAGATACAATGTGGCCCATCTTCTCCTTCTTCTCATCTGTGGTTTGTTATTCAGAATTATTTTTCTCCTTTTAACTTATCAGAGCAATTTCTTTAACTGCAAAAACTTCGATGTCTTTTAGACCACTATCTCACCTGATAGTAATAGACCAAGAGCCCGTGAACCCCAGACCTTCGTTATTTTATAAAAGCTGAAAGTTTGTCAGGGCATGCTCCTATACACAGGTAAGAACGCTGGACTATTATGAAGTTTGGCTTGTAGTGGCTTTGGCAGGTACAGACTTTCCTTTGTCTGGCAAGGGATTGGAACTGTCAAAAATGTCTGGCTAATGAGGAAACATCATCTACTTATTACCCAAGTATTATATATAAAAATCAGCTTTTGTACTATAACGTAAGTAGAATTATAATAATCGGGTATAAACGGGTGTTCATGAAATTATTGATATTTCTAATCCCGCGAGATCCCGAATTTACGATCTCGAGTCGGGATTGCATACCCTAAGCACGCTCATCTAGAAGATAAAAGGACGGCACACAACCCCTGCAACAACTGATCTACATATACAGGGTGGTCCAACTAGTGACGTCAATAAACTTTTTTTAGATTCCTCACACCTGGGGGTATCCGAAAATACCCCATGTATGTTCTGCGATTTTTTGTAGTTTAGGAGTTATGGCCTTTTTTCTCATTTTCTACTAAAATGCGACCACTGAGACCTATTTGGTTATACTAACTGCAATAATTTAGATAATTGGCTGATTTCTTTTCAAATGTGGAGCTGAATAATAGGGCCATGTTACCTGTTACAAAAAAAAGCGTAACACAAAACAAACTGTTACAAATAAAAAAAGTATTTCATAAAGAGGGCGCAGACAAAACGGTATAAACACTTTAAAGAGCAATTAAAAGAAAAACTCGCATAATATTTTTTTACAAACTAACGTCAAAAACTTCCTCACTTCATTAGCTATCTACCCTATCATTTTTATTAGTCTATCATTACAGGATCATATCAAAAATGTTATTTTAAAATTCCTTGGTCGAAAATTCTCTCACTCATCTTACTTAAACCTGAAGGGAAACTCCCGGCCTAATCTAATAACATAAAAAACATATTTGTTCTTATTTTATTTAATACATTTATTTGTACAAATCTTAATTAAGATTTGTGTGGAAGGTTTTTTGCGGAAGACAAAAAACAATAACTAGATGGCGCTAGTGGTAAAATACATCGTGGTATCGTTGCGTTTTTATGTCAAAAATCACGTTAGTTGTATGGGAGTTCTCTTAATATTTGCGGCTACAGTAATACATCCTCTGTAAAAACTGTCTAGCTATCACGGTTTATGAGATACAGCCCGGTGCCAGATGGTCAGACAGCGAAGTCTTAGTAATAGGGATGAGTGAGAGAATTTTCGACCAAAGAATTTTTAAATAAAATTTTTGCTATGATCCTCTAATGATAGTCCAATAAAAATGATAGGGTAGATAGCTAATGAAGTAAGGAAGTTTTTGAAGTTAGTTTGGAAAAAAAATAATAGGCGAGATTTTCTTTTAATTGCTCTTTAAAGTGTTTATAGCGTTTTGTCTACACTCTCTTTATGAAATACTTTTTTTATTTGTAACAGTTTGGTTAGTGTTACGCCTTTTTTTGTAACAGGTAACATGGCCCTATTATTCAGCTCCACATTTGAAAAGAAATCAGCCAATTATCTAAATTATTGCAGTTAGTATAACCAAATAGGTCTCAGTGGTCGCATTTTAGTAGAAAATGAGAAAAAAGGCCATAACTCCTAAACTACAAAAAATCGCAGAACATACAAGGGGTATTTTCGGATACCCCCAGGTGTGAGGAATCTAAAAAAAGTTTATTGACGTCACTAGTTGGACCACCCTGTATAATGTTATAGCGTCCCCAACTATGACCACTTTGGGTATAAATGTAGGGGTCCGCTGTACCTTCAGGCCACAGGAGCAACCGTCCGGAATAGAACGATGGCAGTGGAACAAGATCTGACCAGTCCTTTTTAGTAGCTACACCGGTCTACGTATCGGAACACTGACGAGTCCGCTTAGCGCTACAAGTAGGCCGGTAACAAACCGTGGCCTAAGCTTCCCTCCCATCAAGTAAAAGGTTAAGTAACGCCTTATTTAGGTGAAGGAAAAACATCGTGAGGGAACCGACATGTCCTTAGGACTCACCACGGTTGGAAGCACGGTTGGTTGGGACATTCGCCAATCCGGAGTAGGATCTTGCCTGTGGCGTCTTTTACTGCTTAAGCCATCTAAGAAATCACGCACAATGGCCCAATTGTTAGGCTAAGTGCGGAAAGGCCCAGCGAAACTAACGAAAACGCCTTATTTATTGAAATAGCAATAAACTCCAAGATTTACAGTTTACAATTTACTTACTACTTAAATTATTGTAAGCTAATAACATCAATAGGTACCGTTGCCAATGTCATTTTGAACCGACAGTTTTAAAATAAAATTTTAATCTGGTTTCAATCTTGACATTTTGAATAATAAATGGATCGCTATTATGCAGTTTAGCTTTTAGTGCCTAAAGTTGTGGGTTTTCCAAGAGTTTGTATTGTTTAGGTATTACCAAAAAGAGGAACAAAAGCTTATGATTCACAAACCAAACGGAAAACGTTTATGGATTTTGTCATCACTAAGAGTGTGAGTTGCAGAATTTTAAGTGACTTGCTTTACCTAAAAGCGACCGAGAGATCTAATAAATAACACACACAAAAGCACCGCTGTGTACGAAGCAATCTACTTTTTGAAGTCGGTTACAAATAGATGATTTAACAAAATACTTATATAGTAGAAGCCGACCATTAGCAGAAACTTATTATTAGGATCTCATTGTAATCTACTTCATGCAAATAAATACAATTTCTAATTTCTAGGTCTCAGCCTTGTCGCTTCAGGGAAAACCTTTGAAAATAGGGGAGATTGTTCACCAAAACCGATATCAGCTCGACTGGTAAAGATCCCTCAGGAACCTTCGATAGTATGCCCCTCCAGCCCTTAAAAGCTGCCCGTTGCTTAACCTGATGTCATCCAAAAAAATACGGAAGACCTTGTAGACCTAGGTAGGTATACCTAACTAGGTACTATATCGGTCTAACCCTATCTAATTTATGTCCTGTGCTATCGACACAAGAAAAGCGAAGCTTGTGTGATGTTAAAGTACGCAATGACAAGTTAAATCTATTTATAGTAGGTATATGTTGTCGATTATTAATGAAGAATTAAGGGATGCAAATGCGATGGAGAACACCGCCCATATATATTATGAGAATTCGCCATTCTAAGGGACTCGATCGTCTCCATTGCGACTTATCAGTATTACCCTTGTATTGCCCGGCTGCAGCAAGAAATGCTGGCTTGACGTCGTAAGATCGGATATGCGTGCAAATGGCCTCACTATACGGGATGCCAAAGATCGTGCTAGGAAAGCGGACCCCGGGCTCTCGAGAGGTATGCAACCGGGAATATCGCTTGGATGATGATGATATAGCCTTGTATTATCATGTGCCCTGCGACGTTCTTAAAATAGGTTTATTCCCACGGGAATCTAATCGTCCCGGCAGACACAGCTGTTCAATAAAATCGTACAATTCAGAGAGTCAACTAAAGTAAATGAGACACGAGATAGACACCGGAACATCGGCGTTAGCAATGGATGAGTATTGTGAATTTGGACGGATATCGGCTTGTTTCCGCAGCAGGCGATGTGCAAGGACCGTTAGTTTATTTGTTGTAAGGCAATTGTGGGATTACTCGATTGCTGATGTTATGTCAAAGCGTGTAGTTATTATAAAATACTTTAGCCTGGATTAGATATTTTAGGATATTGGTTAATATTGATTAGAAATGTTTTCAAAGGGACCCATAGCTAGGTATAGCATAGGTCTTATAAAAATGAATAATAGATGACGAAGTTAGTATGTAACGTTTGTTTCTGTCTGTCAACTTTGAAACTTTATGTGACCGTAAAAGACAAACGGTATAATATATGTATAGTTTATGCAGCTGGTAATCGTCGTTTTTAAGTAAAGGGGGTTAAAGTCTATGCTTTGGGATAAAAAAAACTGCATTAAAATCTCAGCACCTAAACTACAAACTGCAAGAATGCCGCTTACGGTGGTACGGCCACGTTCTACGAAAACCGGCTAGTTACGTGGGAAATAAATGTCTTGCCATGGCGCCTCCGCCCGGCCGCGGCAGATTGGGAAGACCCAAGAAGTGCTGGCTTGACGTTGTAAGATCGGATATGCGTGCTAATGGCCTCACTACACGGGATGCCGAAGATCGTGCGAAGTGGAGACGTAAAAGTAGGAAAGCGGACCCCGGGCTCTCGAGAGAGATGCAACCGGGAACCACGCTCGGATGATGAAAATCTCAGCACCTAGCTTATACCTACTACTTATTAAAAAATCTCATGTGATGAATCGATAATGAATCGTAACAATTGCCTATCAAAATGACACGATAGATTTCTGACAACAATGATAAATCAGAAATTATAATGCCAATCTTGACGTCATAGGTATGATGTAGTTTAGATTTTCCTAACATTGTTGCACGGATCCCAGATTTGTTGGTATTATTTCCATGAAACGCAAGCTCGTTGAAGGTCTCCCTACTCCTTAGGCGTGTTGGCTTCGGTTTCACGAACGCCTTTAAAAGGTCCGAGGGTCTGAGGCTCTATTTTTAAATCGCTTAAGCCATTTCGAATGTTTATCTCGATTTCTTCTGATTTTTGTTCGATATCGGAACTTTTTCTTTATGAACCACTATCTGCGTCCCGTGGTTTCACCCGCGTAAGTCCCGATCCCATGGGAATATCGGGATCAAAAGTAGCCTTTGTTACTCAGGGTGAACGTGGCTTTCTAATGGTGAAAGAATTTTCTGAAATCGGTCCAGTAGTTTTTGAGCTTATTTATAACAAACATACAGACGCACACACACACAAATACAAATATTTCCTCTTTATAATATTAAGTATAGATAACTGGTCTCAATCACTCGCCACAAGACTCCGACACTCCGGACTCCGCAGAACGAAAATCAGCAGAAATCCAGCTATTAAAATTTCCCGAAATGGCACGAGCGATTCAAAATTATTTAGGCTCCTGTAGTCTAATAATATTTAAAAAAACCGGCCAAGTGCGAGTGGGACTCGCGCACGAAGGGTTCCGTACATTTTTGAATTGAATGAAAGGTAAATTGCGGTTTACAGTTTATGACGTAATTAAAAAAAAACTACTGGCTAGATCTCGTTTAAACCAATTTTCGTTGGAAGTTTACATGGCAATGTACATCATATATATATTTTAGTTTTATCGTTCTCTTATTTTAGAAGTTACAAAGTTACACATTTTACCACTTTGGAAGTGTCTCTCGGGCAAACTATTCAGGTTAGAAAAAAATGAAATTAGAAACCTCAATATCATTTTTGAAGACCTATCTATAGATACCCCACACGTATGGGGAACCCCAAAAAAATATATTTTTTTGCTATTTTTGTGTGAAAACCTTAAAGCGGTTCACAGAATAGATCTACTTACCAAGTTTCAACAGTATAGCTCTTATAGTTTCGGTAAAAAGTGGCTGTGACATACGAACGGACGGACAGACGGACAGACAGACATGACGAATGTATAAGGGTTCCCTTGTTTTGCCATTTGGCTACGGAACCCTAACAAACTCCACTTTAGCACGAATAAGAATTATTTTATTATGCTACAATAACACGTACCCTAGGTACGTAAAGTATAATATAAATTGTAATTGCTACTACTTGCCAATTTATTATGACGTAAGAATGTCTATAGATGATAGATAACAACATCTTCGTTAAATAAAACTGGTTCTAGTTCGAGGTTCAAGTTCAAGATCGTTAATAGATGTGAAGTTGAGAGCACACTCGCATTGATACTGTTAAATAATGAATAAATATACTGCAGGTTGCAACTAAGTTACTAGGCTTGTACTATGGTTATAGATAACGGATAAACCTATTACATATAAAACGTTTAATATTTTTAATAAAAAAAATGTGAATACATTACATAAAATGATAAATTGATAATATAGCCAGAAACAAACATGAATACTTGACCCCGGCGGAAATCGAACCCGCAACTTTCTGCATCGAAGTCGGGGGCTCGCCCGACGCACCACAGAGGCCGTGTTGGTTTTAAATAAGTTTTAGTTACCAAAAGTTCACCACCAGTATTATTATGTATCTAGTTTATAACTAAGTTTGATAGGTACATTAGATGTAATGTAGTGATTACCTCAAACCTCAATGTACTGCATAACGCCTAACAAACTAAGTTAACGAGTTAGTTACTGTGCCGTACTAATTTTCGGATAAAAACCAAAATAGCGGGAACAATATTAATTTGCATATTGTATCGATACCGTAGGCACGGTCCGCGCATCTCATCTCATCAAATATAATTGAACGAACCCCGCGTCTGCGCAGTCTCAGTTGTCACTTGCGCGTCTCCTAACGTGCCATCTTTTTTTTTATTTAAATTTTAGTGTGCGTATTTTTTAAAAGTTTAGGAAATAAGGTGAGTTATGATTTTATTTATCTACACTAGTATTATAAAGAGGAAAGATTTGTATTTTTGTGTGAGTGTGTGTGTGTCTGTATGTTTGTATGAATAAACTCAAAAACTACTGGACCGATTTCAAAAAATATTTCAACAAAAGAAAGCTACATTATCGAAGAGAGTAACATACCTACGCTACTTTTGATCCCGATATTCCCACAGGATGGGGACTTACACGGGTGAAACCGCGGGACGCAGCTGGTTGTAATATATAGGTCAGTGTTTGACCACTATCACACCTTTGGCTAGTGGTGATGTGGTCTAAGGTGAAGCACGTTTACCTAAAGATTTTTGCTCGTGATTTAAATTTTTTAACGAGGAAATACAAATATTCAATCAACTGATTCCATTCCCTCGCAGTGCGAATAAGAAATTATGAAGCGAAACACTTAGTGCGCGAAATTGTAATTAGGTTTTAATCTAGTTTATTAAAGTAGCTTTCACGGTCCATATAACCCTAATTGCTTGACAGGGATAACGCTAGCGAATATCAGATGCGTTAGTGAAGGACGTAAGATGCTACTACGCAAAATTTTAGAGCGTAAAATCAAACAATAGGTAATAACACGATAATAAAACATTAATTTTGAAATTCAAATCATGACTGCACTTATTGAGCTAAGTTCAGTTCTTATACAAAGTTTTATTAGTTTACGTAAAATATTGACTGAGTAAAATCACTTATTTGTACAATTTAGAGGGAAGTTTGGGATTTTTTTCTTTCGAGAAAATTTTCAGGAATCGTGTTTTCACGTCATAACAGACTTAGTAAGTATCCTCGACTTTAATAAATATGGTTTCAAAAACTTTCGTTTCTAACAACTTTTGTAGTAATTTATCCTAGAAACATCAGTTCTGACCTACTACGAGGCCTTAAGCTACCTACTTTATAGTGGTCAGCATTGTCAATTTGCCATCCAAGAATTGATCCAGTTAAGTTTTTAGGTACTCCATTAGGAAACCACACATTAGATTTTACCCTTTTTATTAATTTATTAAAAAACAATTGGATGTTACATTAATAACCGCCAACCATTGGATTTGGAAGATTTTTTGATGTCATTTCTTCACCCCAGTTCAGTTTTTCCTCGCATAGGTACCCTTTCCAGAAGAATTTCTTAAAATAAATTGTAAGAAAAGTTATCAAGATTCAAGATATGTTGCGTGGTTTACAAAAAGTTAGCGGTGAAATAGACAGGCAAAACAGCATTGCTTTTGTATAGATACATATTCTTCTTCTGTTTTCGCGATATCATCGTATCATCGTCTATCCTGAAGAAGAGACCTGGAAAGGTCTCGAAACGTTGAGCGTTGTAACAATGCCAAAAGTAATAAAAACCACGCGATTCAAACCGAAAAATGTCTTTAATTTTTTTTAGATACATATTGTTTAGAGACAAGTAATTATGATACTATATTATGATACTGATTCATATACTATTTATAGGTACCTACCTATAGGTAGGTAGATACCTACTTAATTATTAATAACTTTCCGTAGATAATGATCTTGCTAAATTGTAAAGCATTGTGAAATATTTAACTGACAAAGGAAATAATTTTCCGAGATGAAATTAAGCCTATCCTATTGGTACCAATTGATTGACTAGTTGTAAACGATTATGAATAATTGATTTTAATTATCATCATTAGATATCTATTATGATAATGGGTAATGTATAGCCTACTATTGCCTATACCTACCTATGTTGTTACCAACATTTCATAATAACACTCGTCTTATTGGCAGGCCAAAGCTGAAACAATAAATATAAGCCTCAGTGGAAAAGCATGGCCCCGGATTGGAAGAGTTGGACTTACGCCCAGCAGTGAGATAATTCTGGCTGATGTAATAATATCGAAGGGTTTTTTCGCGACACGTTTTTAAATGTAGTACAATTAGGTACTACCTAACTAACAAATTGACCAAAAACTGTCAAAAAGACATTAAGTTTTTAGTGTCATGCGTGTTTGCTCATGCACGCGCGATAAAAACATCATACAAATCCCCCG
Source organism: Idaea biselata (assembly GCA_958496205.1). Lineage (NCBI taxonomy): Eukaryota > Metazoa > Arthropoda > Insecta > Lepidoptera > Geometridae > Idaea > Idaea biselata. The sequence goes on along the minus strand of OY292405.1, from coordinate 16,447,845 downwards.
CATGCGTGAGGAATTTGTATGGAAATTCCCTTCCCCCGCATGATATTACCTACCCCCAGCATACAATTCCCCCTAATGCGTGAGAAATTTGTGTGGAAATCCCGCGTGCGTGAGCAAACACGCATGACTTTAAAACGCCCTTAAGATCGACGTTCCTATGACCATTTCCGTATGGCACTGCGGGCGCGGGGGGCATAATTTGTAATATGAATATGAAAACATCATACCTATAGACACAATTTACTAGTAGGTAAAAGAAGAAGAGGTACTAGGTATGTCCGAAAAAACCTAGTTATATTTTCCGATATTCGTTAGATACGGTGTAGTAGGCAGAGACTCGAATAGATGCTGTACCTAACAATGCCTACTCAATACCACTACAATCATAATTCACCGTGAAACCCCACAACGGTATTTTCTGTGTCGCGGTGCGTGTATCTGAGCTCATGTATATGCTTATTGCTCCAAGTTTGGGTCAAGTCTGCTTTTGTTTACCGTTTAGTACTATTTGTACAATAAAAGCTTTACATCTCGTATTAGTAAATATAGTACCTACCTAACCCCTTTACTTAAAAACGATGATTAACAGGTGACTAAGTTATGTAACGTTTGTTTCTGTCTGTCAGCTTTGTAGCTCCATGTCGCGTTAAAAGACAAACGATTGAATTATGCATTTGTTAATCATCGTTTATAAGAGAAATAAGGGATGAAATGGGTACAACAATCAGAAAACATGAATCAAAAAATCAATGGGTACTTACCTACCTACTTCAAAAATGACAAAATACAGTGCCACCCGGTTATCTGTTATGTTATCTGAAGTCGGGCAGTTTTACGGGGTAGATCCATATTGTAGTTTGGGTGTCCGGACTTTTAACGGCGCGACGGAGATATCCGGTGACATAAACAAAAAAAAACATACAGCCAAATTGTAATCCTCCTTATTTTTGGAAGTCGGTTAAAAGACATTGTTAATTTTTCGTTTGTTTTTCTCCGATAACTTCATCACGCACGAAAAGTTATTTTATTAAAATGATTTGACTAATACAAACCGAAAGCGTGTTTTATCTAATAAAGATATCTTTATTTTCAGGTGTCAAAAAGGATAAAATGATAAAAGCGCCAGAGGTAAGTCTACCTACGTAAAGTGAAATTCAAATGTCTTAGAATCTAAGACATTTGAATTTTAGATGAAACATGGCACTGGACAAATATAATATACAAGTTTTGACGAAAACAAAAATAGTTGTTTTGATCTAAGTATACAAGCAGAGTTTGCGCCCGACAAAATATAAACCACCCTTGTAGAAGGGTGGTTTAAAGAAACATTTATTGCTATCAATAAAGGGTATCAATATTGCATTGCTAACTGTTATAGTGTTAGGTACCTACTATGATTTATGAACAGTGTGCAACGAGTGAAAAATTTAATTCTTGTTTTTAGAAAGACGTTGTATCTAGGTACCCACTCTAAGGCAACAACTTTTCTTTAGTGATTTTATTGGCAATGGACTTATTTTCAATGTTTTCCTTCATCGTCAATGCGATTTATCATCACAATACCGCATTCAAGGTTGACCGGAAAGTGAATTAGATTCGCGTCTTGAACCGGGTACCTGCAGATATCCAATAAACCAGCTTATAGGATATAGTCACTTGCAATTTGCTGCGGCAGAGGTATGATCATACGCAGAGATCAATAATTAGATCAGTATTAAAAAAAAAAAACGTAAGTGCATGGTCATGGCAGTTTTCATTTCAGTGGTTTTATGGCATAAACATTTATTTGCTTTAATGTCTTTATCCAGGGAGAAAACAGTCTACTACGTTTGTATGGAGAAAGAGACTTTCCTCCCAACAGTAGGTACTTGATTCGGGACGGAAAATATCATAGCACGATTGGTATAATAGGTAATAAATAATAACGGCCCGGCTTTTTGAATCTTTTGGTGGGGAAGCAATTCTAACCCTACCATACTTACCTATTCCGATTTTTTTTAAACTACAATGGTATCGGAGCCTCTTTTTTTTGTGCATGTTTGTATTTTTTTGGACCTAGAAAAACAAGAACTCAATAATTAGGTAGGAACGTGTCTAGCACTTATCTCTAATCTATAATCGAAATTTTAATCAAATAAATAAATAACATCAGTAGGTAAGTATCTTCTAAGTACCTAATATATTGCTTTACGAAGCAGTAAAAAATACTTACTTAACTACTGCAAAATTTACTTTATTTATCTTGTTATAAAAAATAAATTACCTATAAGTATCTACCTACAACCTTAGTAAATACGAGCTGTAAGCTTCGTCATCTTATCCTACTATCTGCTCCTAATAAGAAGGTAGAAAACCTACTTTGAAGGTGAAAATTTGCGTGTATATTCGTCGTGCTCCTTCACCCAAAAACCGCTGGACCGATTGCGATGAAACTTAGTAGGTATGTAGATAGCTGGAGATCAGGAATGCCATTTTTTATCTCGATATTCTAAGTTTAAAATCTCAATCTCAAACATTGAGGCATGTGAGTAGGTGTAGTCAAAATATTCTCTATCATTCAAATACTTTTAAAGCCCCAATATGGTTGTAACCTACCCTACCCATAAATAAGGGATGTCTTATATGTATACTATACATATGTGTAGGTAACCAATAATAATAGACGGTCAATAGACGGTAGATTTAAAGCCCAAATTCTAATAAAAACAGAACATTTTGATACCAAATTTAAATACCGCAAAGTTGAGCTTTTTTACAACTTTTTGTTGCCAAAACAGAGTATGATTGATTGTCAGATACCCACTAATCAATGACTATTTTGGCGATTAAAACTGTGGTTTAAACTGTCTATAAATATTGAAAGGATTTAATTAATAACAACTTTTGCGGTCCACTAAATTTAACAACCATGTTTTAAAAATTAGCTAAGAAAAAATGTTGATGATTGAAGTTTATATCCGTGACTGAAAGCTATTATAACGTTTTTGTTTTGCTATTGTACTTGTATTCTGCGAGAAACAAATCGAGTTCGTTGAGTGTATTGCTTTGTGGTTTTGTTTCTTGTCGTTAGGCCAAGATATGGGCAGAATAGTATTAATAATATTGAGAAGCGTATCGGTCATTTTAGAGGCCCTGAATAACATTAGATGACTCACACCACTATACGAATAGAAGAAGAAAGTTGTACCCTGTTGTAGCCCAGGTCTAAAAGAATATGGCTTCGGCTTATTACCCACTGGCCAATTCTTTGCGCCCAGCGGACTCATCTGTGCTCCGATACGTAAAACGGTGCATCCACTAATGAAGACTGGTCGAATCTTGTTCCACTGTATTCCTTCCAGATGAGCGTGCTACATCTTACGACACATAATCACTTACCACCATCAATAAATAGGGAATTGTTTCCTTATATGTGGTGCATTCTAACCTACCACTATAACTATTTATTATACTTTTGTAGATAGGTAAATCAATTAAAATAATCACGATATGGGAACTTTGTTCATGAAAGTAGGTAATAAATAAATCAACCTATTATACCGATGATGATATAGGTAATTCTATTATTTTACCATCAAATCACGATTCTTATTAATTTATAGGTACTTAGATAAAGTCAAGCGTAACACTCAGTATTTCCTCGTACTTATGTACGTGGTTAACGATGCTTTTGAAACAAAGAAAAAAGCTTAACAAAGGAGGTTTAACGGACGTATTGTCCTTATAGCCTAATTTTATGTCCTGGAGGACATATACCAGCATGTTATGTCCTCCTGTAGTGTCCGTGATTATAGTTAATAGGGCCAATATCAGTCTTCTAGTAAAATGAAATCAATCGGATTAGAATAGCAAATATAATGTAACTAGGTACTCGTAATTACGTGTACTTTAGTACAATTCTATCTCTCAGGTTAAATTATTTATTTCCTAGTAGTAGTAGTAATTGCTACATAAGATTGTTGTATCATTTCTAGCTTTAGTAGGTATATCTTTTTCTTTACAATAATTATAGGTGTATTTGTGTAACACCCAAAGCAGGCGCCAGACTGCTTTAAAAAATTAACTCCTTACCTACCAACTAAAATAAGACCCGGTTTGCTAACACTGTATTTTGTCAAAACAAAAATACAACTTAGCTAATCATATGTACTATATGTTATAGCGTCCCTTCTTGGCGGCAACATTTATGCCAGCTTTCCACTGCAAGCGAAGCGGAGTCATTATGTCATGTGTCAGTTCAACATACAACGGTTGTTTTCATAGTCATACAACTCTTTCTCGCTTTGGAAACAATCTTTGGATGTTAAACTGACACTTTTAACTCCGCTCCGCTCGCAGTGGAAAGCTGGCATAAAGCTTTATTAGATATGCAGGCGGGGTTCGCTGTACGCACTCCCAAGAGCACCTAGCGTTTAAACCTAACATTGGCTAGAGCAAGTGGTCCTAATTTGGTATTTATTTGTTCCAGCAATGTGCGTGCCCCATAACGGAAGTGGGCCCATCCATGGCCAGCTCATGTCCCGGCCAGTTCATGTTGTTCATGACTCTGTTAGAAGCCTTCGTCAACGGCCGATGCGACTTGGCCGACCCCTGCCAAAGAGTGGTCAGTCGCGACCAACCTGATGATAACTACGATTTCGTGGTCATCGGAGGTGGGACGGCTGGGTCTGTGGTTGCTGCGAGGCTTTCGGAAAATCCTCAATGGAAGGTTTGTATAGTAACGTATACAGGGTTTTAAAAAAAAAAATCAAATTCAAGGAGCCATCAGGAATCAAAGGAACGATTATTGTCTGAACTAAAAAAAATAAGGTACCTACTATATACTATAATGACTCTAGCAAGCGACTCAACTTATTTCCGACCCGTTTCGCCAGTAGGTAACCCTTCTAGGTAACGTTTAAAACTTCTAGGATTTCTATGAAAACTACTAGAAACATTTGCCCGGATTCGAATCCTGTCATGGGAGGATTTTTGATAATGCATTTCCTTTGAGCAATAATTTGGTTTAATTGTTTTTTTTTTTTTTTAATTTAATAGGTAAATCTAAATATAGAGTTAGGTTATTTTTGTCATATGTTCTTTATTCTAACTATGTAGTTAGTTACATACAACTATATACTCATAGCAGATCGATATGAGCATAAAATGACTAAGCATTCACAGAGCTAATTTGCAAGTTGGTGTGAAGTACAAAAATTAGCAATTTTTCTGTGTTGCCATACCAGTATTCTTTTTATCTAGTATTTAATCTATATAACAATGTTATGTAATAGATCACATTGGTGTACCTAGTTCATTAGTAGGTACATTATAATACTAAAGGCGGAACCAGACACCGCAAGGCGTGCGTTGCGAATGGTTGGCCTAGCATGCCTCGGGCTTTGGACATGTGTGCTCACAGTGAGCATTCGCGTCATACGATCGTAGCGAACGCCGCCGCCTCAGTGCGAGCCGTGTGCTCCGTGTGGAGCTTCTATTCTTCTACTGACGAACCCTGGGCGTGGTTGTTTGCGTGCTCAACTTGAGCATGAGTCATGTGTCATGTCACGCATGCCACAGGTTGAGGCATGCGTGACTAACTATTCGCGACGCACGCCTCGCGATGTCTGGTTCCGCCTTAAAGTCTGCGTATTCGAAGAATTAGTTTCTTTGTAGTAGCTTCGATTATTCACTTTATTCACAAAACTGACTCCTAGACTATTTTCCCACACTCTAGGATAATCTAATCTATTTACCGGAGAGAAAAAACGTTTCGACGATAAAAATAGTTTACCTTAATAATTAAGAAAATATTTAAACTAAGTGGTTCGTATTTCTATTTTTTGAATAATTGAAGCCATTTAAAATGTGGGAAGCATTTAAGTTAACCTAATCATTTTTACAACAAAAAACACACAGCTTTGTTTAACTAATGTAAAATCCCTGACACAGGTTCATTGTTGTTCAGTACCGCAAAAACTGAAGTCGGTATATATAGGTAGGTGTAGGTAGGTACATATTTATCTGCTCTGTGGAAGATACCTATTCGATAAAAAGTTAACCACTCGAAATGAAAATTCTACACTAAACAGGTACTTAATACGTTATTAGACGTAATAATGGATTATTCATACGGTAAAGAAATGACGTCTCCTCTGACAATAACTAAATTCTCTAACACTTGTATTTACTTGCATTGTTTCTTTTTCTAATTTCAGACTATAATCTGACGTTTTGGCTCTTTGTATTTTTTCTTTAAGATGTGACAAATCGTAGTCTACAATTAGAAACAAAGTTATAGGTACTTTATGTATCATTTTAGCCTCATTTTATCTTGTCCGAGAAGAAATGATTAGTTAGCACTTCCTATGCGCCAAAGTGAATGCCTTTAGCAACATTTTGCATTTTAACCGACGACGATATTGTAGCAGTCGCGGGGAGTTGTTGGCGTGGTATGGGGAAGGCCTTATAGCCCGGGATCCGTAGTACATGTTTGCAAAGTGTTTACTATCAAGCTAGTTTTCCGTAAGCAGCTTCATTTTCATGAGACGCCCAACAATTTCCTATACGAAACTCTCGATTGTGGTAGATAACAGAGGTAGGATCTGTACTACTACTTTTGAGCGTAGGACCGGGATAACGTACCACGCAATTTGTAGGACAATATTACTGTTAAATTTTATAGGTATGTAATGTTCAGCAGTGGGCGGATAAGAGCTAAGATGATGATGATGATAACATTTTGCAGGTGCTGTTACTAGAAGCAGGTGGAGATGAGCCGATTCAATCCTCAGTACCAGCTTGGGTGACGGCCTACTGGGGCCGAGACGAAACCGATTGGAACTATCACACCGAACCGCAAGAGAAGGCCTGTCTAGCTGATGGAGGAAAATGTTCTTGGACTAGGGCTAAGATGCTTGGTAAGTACCTAAATAGAGATGTTGTAGTCGTTTTACAACTTTTTACAACATATTTTTATATCAGGTAAGTACTTCGAAAGGACAGAATCCTTAACCTTGAATTTAACAAAAGGAAAACTTTAGAAAACAACCCTTCATTACTTTTGGAGTCATAAGTGGGACACCTTGAGGAGTTTTGAAATAAATTTTAACTTTCTCAGATTATTTTTAACTAAAGCAGACTTTAATTTTCATCTTATTTGAAAACTCTTCGGTGCGGCGGGTAACTTATGACCCCAAATGCACATGCCTACAATAATTACATTGGCGTGGACTCACAGCCTAAGCCAATGGTCCCAAAAACATAAAATTGGGAAGATGTGTTCTTTGTGAAGAGTAAACCACTAATCCACTAAGAAAGGGTTTCTAGAAATGTTCACGTTATCGAGACTTACATAGGTAAAATCACGGGACAAAGCTAGTAATCAATATTTTATTTCTAGGCGGCTGTTCAGTAACAAATGGGATGATGTACATGAGAGGCCATTCAGCCGACTACGACGGTTGGGCCGTAAATGGAGCCACGGGCTGGTCGTGGTTCGATGTACTACCATTCTTCTTGAAGAGTGAAGATAACAAGGAGGTCGGAAACGGTATCTCCAGCCAGTATCATAATAAGGGAGGACCATTGCCAGTTCAGAAGGTAAGCTTTTAAATCTACTTGGAATATAATAAATCTTATAATTATTGCTCAAGGCATTTTACTAGAGATATTTTACAAGGAGAAATGCATCATCAAAAATTCTCCCGTGACAGGATCCGAACCTGTGCCCCTCGTTTTCCGGGCGAGTGCGCTAACCACTGCGCCCTCTTATGCTCTTCCCGGGGGAATTTTTGATAATGCATTTGTCCTTATAAAATATTTCTATACTTGGAGTATTTGAAACATTTAAATAAATATCCATTGCAGGGCATACATACATACATATTAACACCTTTCTCCAAACTAAGCAGCTAAGCTTGTATTAAGTGTCATTTTGTCTTTGAAATAATTTACATTAGGTACAAATGATACATACTGAAACATGAAAATATAAACATTATAAGTTCCGATTTAGGATAAATTAACAATATCAATATTTATTTTAATTACACTGTCTACTCCAGAAACTTCATCAAACGCCAATAAGCATTTTTTCAATTCGAATTTTCCTTATTTTTATGAGCAGTTTCAAAACTACAATCTTACTGTATTTTTGTAAACCAGTCTCAAAAACTGGAGTAAAGGACATCGGCATTATAATACCAACATGCTCCATATGACCGGTTATTTCAGTTCCGTTACGCGCCTCAATTCGCTCACGATGTGGTCTCGGCTGCTATTGAACTTGGGTACCCTCCGACCAGCGACTTGAACGGGGAAAGGATTACGGGCTTCACGATCGCTCAGACGCTCAATGAGTAAGTAATCAGTATGCTGTATGTCCCGTTGTAATAAGCATCGTTGCACAGATAGTGTCACTTGGGTAAGAGGCAGCTCTCCTTTATAGAGAACCGAACACACTAGTGTTTGGGGACACGATCTGTCTATAACTGATCCCGGATGGTAGCTCCTGGGAGTGACCTGACGGTACAGCGGACCCCTCCATTTATGACTAATTGTTGGCCATAACATATGTTCAGTTGTTGCAGAGGTTCTTATAATAAGCCTATAAATGTTTGTTTACTGTGGGTACCTTTTGGTTTGTATATGCCAATCCAGAGAATTCGATAGTTTAAGTTATCTAACAACTGCTATCGAAGATAACAACTAGGACCTACTGCTTAACGTGCCTTCCGAAGCACGGAGGAGCTCGAGAATATGATTTTTGCCATACATTATATTGGTCACCCATTCACATAATGACCGCACCAGGCGTTGCTTAACCCGCACGATCATATAAGATCGCGGACGCAACTAGGCCAATGAGCATTGGCTTCCTCATGATCACGACCATTTAAACAACCATAAGTTCTACATAGTTACATTTACCCGGGTCTTTATCGCGTTTTTTTTTTACCTCGACGTTTCAACCATGTTACAATGGTCTTGGTTACATGACTATGTTAACAAATCGTGTGAATTTAAAAAGTTTCACCATAAGTCCTTTTCGTCGTAAGCAACGTTTATAAAAAGTTTCGTCTAAATCGGAAATAGTTATCCTTGTACTGTACTGCTACTATAACGGCTCGTGTATGCCGAGAGTTGAGAACTAATGGCGCTAATTTTACTTTGTCCTAAATCGCGTGAAAATAAAATATGAGTTTCAATCGTGTTACTTTAAAAATTTTGGCGCTAATAAATATTTTTCTGCAGCGGAGGCTCCCGCTACAGCACTGCTCGTGCCTTCATCCGACCCAGCACATACCGAGACAACTTGCATGTTATGCTAAACGCGCACGGTTCCCGGGTCATTATAGACCCCGTGCAGAAACGGGTCACTGGAGTCGAATACATCAAGGATGGAGTGACGAAGACTGTTGGAGTTACAAAAGAGGTATAGGTACTTAGGTTCAGTAATGCTAATGCAACGGGTTACACCGGCCGTGGTCGCGAGATGTCTCAATACTAATGATAATGAATAATGATGGACGGAAATCGTGTAAGTTTTAAAAGTGTGTCAATATGTCTGTCCTTGCGAAGTAGGTAGTCCATGGGCCCGCTAGCCAAATTTAACAAAATGGTATATTTTGGGAGTACCAAGTTTCCTTCTTACAGTATTTAGACAGGTGGTTTATTAAGATGTGTAAAAACCAAGATTGCTATCTCAAAATGGTAGCTAACAAAAGTTACATTACAATTTTAAAAAGTCAACTATAACTCGAGAAGTGTTTGTCCGATTTAATAAAAAAAAAATAGATCTAAACCGAAGCTAGTACCTATATGTGTGCTTCAAATTTAAAATTAAAGTTTTTAAATCATATCGGTAAAGTAGGTTATTCTACCTACTGAAACTAAAACCTTCTATTCCAGGCAATTGTCTCAGGAGGCACAATAAACTCTCCCCAAGTCCTACTTCTCTCCGGCATAGGACCCAAAGAAACCCTGGATAAATTCAACATCCCTACAATCAAGGACCTGCCTGGAGTGGGACAAAACTTGCACAACCATGTGGGGGTGGACTTGGAGTTCACTTTGGAGAAGGAGCCAAACGCACCGGTCTTAACTTGGGAATCGGCGACGGAATATCTGCTGAACAGACAAGGGCCGTTGTCGTCGACTGGCATGTCTCAGGTTAGTTTTTCACAATAATCTCAATAACTATGCATTGCAAGACGTTACACACAGCGCAATCGCCCTAAACTGAGTACTTTTTGGAAATATATACATATGATACATAGATAGCACCCAAACCAGAAACCAATATTTACTTTTAAACATAAAATACCTGCACCCGGCGGGAAAAAAACCCGCAACTTTCGGCATTGCAGTCGGGATTTCGCCAGACACGCCATAGAAGCCGGTGGGGGATCTTTCTTATATGTATATGTGTAGAAAACTAAGTAGATTTCTGCGCCTGTTTATCTGCTATCGTCATCTGTAGGACCTCAACGTTACGGTTTCGCCTCCACGCACGCCTTCTTAAATCCCCGTGACATTATACGTAGGTAGGTACATATTTATAGTGTTAAATAGTCATAAACATTATAAATAGGTAGACTTACCTACTGCCTTAATTATAGATCATCAATCACACAGATCAGTATTATTATATTAGAACAACGGGTCAAAATTAATAATAATGCCCGGAAATCGTGTACCTACCTAAGTATCTTTGAGGCGGTGACAAGTCTATTACTTAAAACCCGTCTTCCTACTTTGGGTTAATGATCTACAAGTATCACACATAAGGTAACATTCATGTGTTGAAGAACACAATTATATATCCTGACTAATTCATAAACAATAAAGGAAATACTAATGATCAGCCGGGTAGGTAAGTACTTGCTAATGAAAACTTGCATTAGTAGGTAACTAATCAACACCTGCATTAGTCGACCGCAAATTAACGCAAGCGCATCATTAACGCTACAATGTCAACAAAGCATTCATTTGTAAAGCTATTAACGATCCATTAGATGTTTTGCTAGGGTTCCGTACACGAAGGGACCCTTTTACTTAGACTCCACTGTCTGTCACCATCTATATCTAATGAACCGTGATAGCTACATTATCACGGTTCATAGCTAGTGTGTATAGCTAAATGAATATAGTTAGGTATCTAATGCATATTCGTTTCAAGGTTAAACAAAAATTGTCACAGAATCGTAATAGTAGATTGTATAACAAGGGAGCAAAATAGTATTTTTACGGCGAGGGCGTTACTTTGAATCACGAGCAAAGCGAGGAATTCTAGAATAGAATCCCGAGCGTAGCGAGGGATTCTAACGTAGAATTCTGAGCGCAGCGAGGGATTCAAAGTATACATCGCCCGAGGCAAAAATAATTTGCTCTCGAGTCATATACTCTACTTTTCATCCCCTTCTATGAGAAAATAAATAAGATATGGTGTTACGTAATTCGTGAATATACCTATTTACTTAAACAAAAATGTTGGGTATAAAATTTTAATATCACGTTTATTATACAGAAGCCCTCTATAAATATTTGTTGGTTGTTATAGCGGCTACAGAAATACATCATCTGTGAAAATTTCATATAAATACTAAAAAAATAAGCAAAATAAATAAAACAAATGAAACTAATGAAACTAACGAAACTAATGAACTAATTAAACTTATGAAACTAATGAAACTAATGAACTAATGAAACTAATGAAACTCATAAAACTAATGAAACTAATGATCCTAATGAAACTCATGAAACAAATGAAACTAATGAAACTAAAGAAACGAATGAAACTAATGAACTAATGAAACTCATGAAACTCATAAAACTCATGAAACTAGCGAAACTAACGAAACTAATGAACTAATGAACTAATGAAACAAATGAAACAAATGAAACTCATGAAACTAATGAAACAAACGAAACAAACGAAACCAATGAAACTAATGAAACTCATGAAACTAATGAAATTAATGAAACTAATGAACCTGATGAAACTAATGAAACAAATGTAACTAATGAAACTAATGAAGCAAATGAAACTAATGACACTAATGAAACTGAAACTAATGACACTACTAAAATAAATAAATTCTGTGAACAACACACAGCGCCATCTAGCCCCGTGGTAAGCCAGTAATTCATATAATTTACGTTTTATTTCTATGAATGATACATATGTTCCAAATTCAAATTTACTTTGCTCCCGGCTGTTTTATTTTGCTCCCGGCTGTTTTACTTTGCTCCCGGCTGTTTATCTTAACAGAAAAGAGCTACTTTGGTCGCACTTATAGAGGACCAAAGCGACACTTTTCGAATAGATGGGATGAAAAGCTATTTGGAGTGTGTTCTTTATGACGTTAGGTATCCGATAAGGGCTTTTCGAAATTCCCACGGGATCGGGACTTACGCCAGTAAAACCGCGGGACACAGCTAGTACTATCTGCCTTTTTAGTTTTTACAAAATCAGAGATTAACTTCTTCAAAATTCTAAATTTCTAAATACCTATCACTTATAGTTTGTGATTTGGTCTCAAAAAATGATCCTGTATACTTATAAAATGTTGTCTCCTCATTAGTTAACAGGAATAGTGAACTCTAAATACGCCGCAGCTGGTGGCAGACATCCGGACATACAATTCTTCTTCGGAGGCTACTACGCCTCATGCGGCGACGGGGAAGTACCAGACCCTGACAAGTTAAAGGATATGTCGGAAAAGATGGCGATATCGTAAGTTTCTTGTTGTATTCTACTAATCTATCTTCTATTTAAATAATTCAATGTCCTGACTGACTTTTACTTATGTAGGTATCAACACAGATCCCAAACTGCTGGTCCTAGAGACATGAAGTTTGAAGAGTGTGCTTTGAGGATTCAATAAGAAAGGATATTGAAAAATCCCGCGGGACTTAAGGCACGTTTCGAGCTCCAGACCTCGTTTTCAGTGTAGACTGAGATGTAATTTGTCATTAATTCCTTCTCATCTCAGTCTTCCCCTGAGGAAGAGGTCTGCAAAGACCTCGACCATTGATAAAATGCGTAATCATATTTACATTTTCCCGGGTCTTTATCGCGTATTATTTACGCACGTAAACGCACGTGCGGTTTAATAATACGCGATAAAGACCCGGGAAAATGTAAATATGATAACAAATCGTGTGAATTTAAAAAGTTTAAAATGCGTAATATAATAAAAGCCACGCGATTAAGCAAAAACCAAAAAATAAGTCCAATTTTAAATAAAATCTGTCGTGTGTTTTCTCCAGGATATCAGCAATAGCACTTCAACCGCGCAGTCGCGGCTACGTCACCATACAATCAGTGGACCCAATGAAGCCTCCCATAATGCAACCGAACTACTTCCTTGAGGAACATGAACTCAACGTGTTGGTCGATGCAGCTAGGATTGCGTATAGACTAGCGAATACTACGGTAAGATAACTTACAGCGAAAAACATGCCTAAGTTGTAATAGATGAAGCAATGCTTGCGAAAATACAGCATATGAGTCACCGACACCGGTAGACTAATTGATCAAGTCGTGCTCCCGGATTGAATAAGATGCTGGTTCGAATCTAGCCCTGCGTCGTTGCCTTTTTGCAGAAGTATTGTTTCTTTAATATATTTTCTAACGTATAGCGAATCAGCAGTGGTATTTAGAGAGCTTCGTTCGTTCGGTGTTTCCGTCTTGCTCAGCGCGCCTCAATAAGACAGTGACAGGCATATCAAGTCTTCGGTTTCGGACTCTAAATACCCCTAAAGACATACCGACAAACAAAGGGAGTTCTTACCTTTTGTCAATTTCTCAAAATTACAACCCGTGACGTCAGCAATTATGGAGTTTAGTGGTTAGAAGGTTATCTCAAATACTACTCCATCAATCTGTACCTAATAGTTGAAGGGCCGATTTTATTTGTAGAAATCTAAAATGAGCAATCTATTGCATTTTGAGAGAAATCCCAAGATCTTCAGCAAATTCTACGGGGCTAACTTGTACTTAGCAACAAATAAAATGTCAAGTATCGAAATCCATACATTCGCTTTCAGATAATGCGCGAAAAATACGGCATGACACCAACAGAAGGTTACGGTAAAGAATGCGGGGAACCTGGCGTTGAACCGAGCGATGAGTTCTTCAAGTGTCTGGCGCAGTACCACACGGCACCTGAGAACCATCAGGTCGGGACTTGCAAGATGGGACCTGACACTGATCCAATGGCTGTTGTGGATTTACAGCTTAAGGTTCATGGGATACATGGTAAGAGGGGAAGAGCTAAGCTATGGTGGTAGTGTGTGTGAATTTTGAACCATTCAGTTTTGATATTAAAATAAAAATGTTTGTTTCAGGGCTACGAGTTGCAGACGCATCTATAATGCCAACAGTTGTGAGTGGTAAGTTGTCTTACGTCAATTAGCTTCGTCTAATATTAACTAACTGACTAACGCAAAACCTAAACTGCTGATAGTAGAGAGCTTAAATAAGAAAAGGTTTTTTAAAAACATCCTACGAGATCTGTACATATGCGGGTAAAACCGTGGGATGCAGCTAGTCTACATCTACACTAATATTATAATGAGAAAATATTTGTATTTTTGTGTGTGTGAAATGAATAAACTCAAAAACTACTGACCCGATTTCAAAAATTATTTCACCAAAAGAAAGCCACATTATATAGGCTACTTTTGATCCTGATATTCCCACGGGACTGAGGCTTACGCTGGCGAAACTATAATTGATATAAGAGCAGGAAAAAAAATGCTTAAAATCATATCAACTTGGAGCAACAAGTAAGAATCTAACGAAATTTATTCTGTTTCAGGTAACACAGCCGCCCCAACAATAATGATAGCGGAGCGCGCTGCAACCTTCATAACCATGAAGTACCAGCAAGGCAAGAAGAATCCTAACGTGCCTTCGTTCTTGGCGAATAGATTCGGTCAAGAAAGCGCTGAGGGCAGTGGAGATGACGACGATCATAGGTAGGAAGATACGGAGATTAGCAAAAATGGGTGTTTGATCTGTACAATTCTAGATAACCTTGTTCTAAACTCAATGTCCTGACCGCACATATTTGAAAAAATGTTTTTAACAAAGTTCCTACGAATTATTCGGTAATTAATCATACTTAAATACCTTGTGCTTTAATATAATGATGGATGGGACACTCGGCAGAGTTATGAATATTTTTCTATGCTGAGAATAAATAAATAAATAATAAATAAATTCTATGAACAACACACAGCGCCATCTAGCCCCGTGGTAAGCGACTAAGCTTGTGTTACGGTGACTAGACAACGATATATATCGAATATCTTGCTTCTATTGAGATTTCTCTATAAAACCTTCCGGTATAAAAATCGATCTATACACCAAAGTATTTTGTAGTACTTACTCATATTTAGTTCCTAACTTCCTACATATATTTTGAAATGGACAAATTGCAAAGAATTGTACAGTTAATACTCCGAAAATGTTATAAAGACAGATGTGAGATTAATTAAGACGTTATTATTTAAAATTATATTATGACGCTATTTTGTTTGAAACTAAATATAAGAATATTCAACTTAATATTTCATCATTACTTCGTGTTTTCTTCTTTTAACCTTCTTTCCATCCTACTCTTCTTCATCCTTTCTTAGCTATCGGTGTGTTATTTCTTCGCAAAGCCATAAATAACAACAGGAAAGGAAATAAATCGTCACTAAAATACGCAAAAAGAATGCGTACACTAACCACTCCTGTAGAGTACGGCCCGCTACTTTTGGTGCGATTTGTGCAAAAGTACGCGAGGTCTGAATTGTCCGTTTTAGGGTTCCGGGTAAAAAAGGGACGAAACCCTTCATGCGCGAGTCCGACTCGCCCTTGGCCGGTATCCAATATGAGCGCTACCTTAAAATTAGAAGCTCCTACTTTTCCGCACAAATAAACTTACACAAAGTCACGTGCCTAAAGTGAACAGCACCTTATTTTACTACTACTAATATTTTACTACTACTATTATTTTACTCCTACTATTATTTTACTACTACTATTATTTTACTCCTACTATTATTTTACTACTACTATTATTTTACTACTACTGCTTTTCTACTTCATTAGCTAAACTACTTCTCACTACATCTCTAAATAGGACAACAAGTCCTTACGCCCCTTAGATAAAAACAAAAAAGTAGATACGGTATATTCTAACATTGCGTATTCGAAAAATGAGCTAGAAACACCTACATGCATTTTTATAAATTTATTGTTTTTAAAAAAAATTGTTTTTAACAAATAGTTAAACTAAATGAAAAATGATCAAGGAAACCTAAGAATGATTTTTAAATACCTATTCGACGATACCCCACTCGACATGTCAGAATTTTTTTCATTTTTACAATATGGCGGCTGGTGGTCGCCATTTTGAATTTTGATAAATGTCATGTCTTCAGTGACACTAAGGATTAAGACGAATCGATTGACGTGCGAATCATCAAAATCGGTCCACCCGTTTGGCCTCTGGAGCGCCACAAAGGAACAAACATACAAACAAACAAACAAACAAACATACATACATAGACTGATAAACACATAACCCTTCTTTGCGTCGCGCAGTCGGGTAAAAATGGGTCAGGCATTTGTAAATAAGCAAAAAGGCATTCTTATGGATGTCAAAAAGATGATCGCAGTGTGACAGCACGTGCTCACGCGGTAACGGTTCGACATACGACTGAGGCTAGTGCGTCAGCTGGACGCAGTTTTATTGTCTCATTTTCCGAGACTAGGTACCGTATCTTTAGTTTTTTGTTTTAATCTAAGTTACGCCCTAATATCATAGTTTGACCGGCTTAACCACCAGATGGCCAGGCGGCTACGGAGACTGGCACGATCACAACAACAAAACGAACCGCTGGGATCACCGCTGGAAGCCCTGGGACAAAAACTTCCAAGCCTGGCACCCGTGGGACAACAAACCTGCCAACTGGCAGAAAAATAACGTAGCAGCAACACCGGCTAACCAACAAAATCAGTGGAGAAAAAATCCGACGCCAAATTGGCAGCAGAAAGATGCAGCTAGGCAATTGAATTACCAGAATTATCAGACAAACTGGCCGAAGCCAACTCAATATTTTAACAACGAAGCGACAACCCCCAGTTATTATGCCAACTGGCAAACAAATCAAGTGCCAAATAAGAATTATTATTCTACATAGTGAAAGTCTTTTTTATTAATTTACTAATTAACTTATATTTAAATTAAATACTAATTAGTAATAATAATATAGAATATTAAATTATTTTCTAGGATGTTCTATTTTTTCTTTCCGTTTCGTTTTCCTTTGGCCGGTTGAGGACTGGGTTCGAGCTCTGAAGCAGATCTGTAATAGGTATAACAAGTTTGACACTAAAATCTAAATAGTAATCTACATTACAATACAAATACCTGTATTGCCTGGAATATATCGCTTGCTCTAATATCTTTGTCCAGAAGGAAAACAGTAAACTACGTTTGTATAGAGAACAAGTAGGTATCCTTTCCTCTTTACATTTTGAGCTGTCTTTACTCTTTACTCTTTGTAATGGGGTGGCACACGCAAAGCTGTGAGCAGATGGCGCTGGGGTCGGATGATCTTTTTTTTTTGATGATGGTCCCCCACCAATGAAAACGCCGAGTTTTTTTTTCTTTCGGTCTGAGACCGATATGGCCAATTTGGCGCCGAGAGTTGTAAAAATCACCTGTTTGACAGTTCTTAATTCAAACCTAAGATTAGTCGACCAACGCCCTCTGCCGGGATAAAAGTTAGTGTTCCTCCTCATTGTGATTGTTCTCCTTTCTTATGGTGTACAAATAGTTATTTATCTATCTACATTCTCATTAGAAACATTGGTCTAGATCGCGTTGCAGACAATCATTATTATTCGACCTTGACGTTTCGGCAAACGGGTCACACCGGCCGTGGTCGCGAGATGATGACTCTACCTATGATATCTACACTACGACTGATATCTACATTCTACCAGGAGACCAGGTAAATAAAAGAGTACTCACTCATCGCTGCCCTCTGGACTTTCAGGTATTGTTATATTGTCTTTACTGTTAGTGTCCACCAGTTCGCTTGAATCGTTCAATACGGATTGTACCTGAAAATTAAACAATAATAACGTAATATTATTTATTTTCTTACCTCGTCGCTTCAACTATCTTACAATAGTTTTGGTCGCGAGGAGACGGAGTTTTGATAAAATTTGATATTAGTGTGTCTACTTTCATCAGAATGGGTGCAGCTAGATAGATTTTATTACAAACATACAGACATAGTATCGCATTTATTATATTAGTATGGATACAACAAAAGAAGATAGGCAGGTATGTATGGAACTTTTGAAAAATATTTTAAGTACTACTATTTGATAAATCATTAAAAATCAAGAATCAACAAGGAAATTTTTATTGTCGCTTAATCCGTACTTCCTTACTAATATTATAAATGCGAAAGTAACTCTATCTGTTACGCTATCACGCCTTAACTGCTGAACCGATTTTGATAATATTATATAGAGATAGATAGGACCTTAGATAAGGACATTGGCTAA
The DNA here is from genome assembly GCA_958496205.1 of Idaea biselata. Taxonomy (NCBI): domain Eukaryota; kingdom Metazoa; phylum Arthropoda; class Insecta; order Lepidoptera; family Geometridae; genus Idaea; species Idaea biselata. The sequence continues at coordinate 16,429,280 of OY292405.1, read as the reverse complement.
TTTTGATTCCGAGATTCCCTTGAGATCGGGACTTACGCGCGTGAAACGGCGGGACACAGCTAGTAATTTATAAAATACTTAAACTTTGACGCTACAGAGGTCATACAACATTAAAATTATCAACTATCGTTATTGAAAACGCAAAAATGATAGAAAGATGGATGGTACTCACAAGGTCCGGCTCATATACGATTGTATGTAGCGAGTCGTCGGAGTCGTCGCAGGGCGGCGGCGACGGACAGCCGGAGCTGGCGGGCGACGCGGCCGTCTCCGCAGGTTTCTTGTTGATTTTCTTACCTAAACATGTTAAGTATTGAAATTAAAGACATTTTTCGGTTTGAATCGCGTGGTTTTTATTACTTTTAGCATTGTTACAACGCTCAACGTTTCGAGACCTTTCCAGGTCTCTTCTTCAGGATAGACTGTCTATCCTGAAGAAGAAACCTGGAAAGACTGTCTATCCTGAAGAAGAGACCTGGAAAGGTCTCGAAACGTTGAGCGTTGTAACAATGCTAAAAGTAATAAAAACCACGCGATTCAAACCGAAAAATGTCTTTAATTTCAATACAACATCGCGAAAACAGAAGAAGAATCCATGTTAAGTATATGAAAATAAACTCATATTTTGGAGTTAACACTTTAATTCTTGGCGTTATAAGAAATCTAGTGAAATTCGGAAACGTTACTACGTATGAGACATCTCTGTTACCATATTTTGACCAAATAAAAGTCATTCATTTAAAGTAAACGTAAAATTTCCTAAATCTAGAGTGTAAGTAACAATTTTTGCGTTTTTACGCAAACGTGATGGTTAAGTCGAAATGCTTCACATTTGAGAAGCACTTTGCGGCTTCTGTGCCGCGTCGGCCGAAACCCCGACTGCAATACAAGGTTGCGGGTTCGATTCCTGTCGAAGGCAAATATTGATTCTGCCTCTTAATATTTCTGGGTATCATTATAATAGGCGGCTCGCGCCACAGAAGTTATGGCTACTTATTGTTGATACGGCTGATAATGACTTACCATTTTTCTTGCCTTTGTTATTTTTTCCCACGACTTCAGTCGGTTTCGCCTGAGCCACGGTAGACCTTCTGACTGTAATATTAGATACGTCGAAATCTATGTCCGGTGACTTTTGTGTAGGCGATGATGATGATGACTGCGCGGCTTTTTCGGCTTTCGCTTTTTGTGCTAAAAAAATAAAGAAAAATTATAATAAAGAAAAAAATTAGATCTGTATGGTTCCAAGGATAGATACGCTTTATAATTTTCACCGCTTTGACTTGCGTGGTCTAGTTGGAATAGACATTGGGGTACAGACTCAAAGACGCGCAAGTAAAAAAATTTGAATGCGTATTTTTCTGTAAACATTATTTCTTAGTGTTAATCCACACTTAGGAATACTGCTTTTTGAAAAAATGCTTTCAAAAACTTTAGTACCCGGCGGGATTCGAACCCGCGACTATTGGTAATCCGAACCAACGCGTTAACCGCTTCGCCACGGGTAGCTCCCGGTTCGGATTACCAATAGTCGCGGGTTCGAATCCCGCCGGGTACTAAAGTTTGCGTATTTTTCCTTAAAAAAATTACCTCTTTCAACGTCAACTAGCGACCTCTGTGAGCGGCTCCTCTTCACGCCACCTTTGTCTACCTCCTGTACTCGCTTGTCTTTGGCCGACTTCCCTTCAGCCGGCTTGTCTTTGCCCTTCGGTTTGCTGGGGTCTTTGCCGGGGTCAGACTCCTGATCCTGTCTGTTTATTGATAGCTTCTTCTTTTTACCTGTGAAACAATTAACGAAACTAGATATTGGTTATACATACAACTCTTACCTACTAATATTTCATTAATTTATATTGCATCTGGGTGTTTATTCCTGTAATAGTACTCGTATTGTCCAAAATTGCGATTGCAAACAATACACTCAAAATGAAACTATAACTTGCAACTGGGCAAAAAAGGAAAGTTAATTGTACAAAAATTATGGTAAACGGTATTCTCCAAAGAAAAGGCAATTCTTGCAAGCAACTTGCACGGAAATATGTCCCACATGACGACACATTTCAAAATTCATGTATATCTATCTATCTATATATGTATATAAAAATGAAACCCGTTTTCCGTTGTCACGACATAGCATGAAAACGGCTTGACCGATTTGGCTGATTTTTTTTTGTAGTTTTCTAATACTCTGTACAAGGTTCTTACGGAAAAAAATATTAAGAAAAAAAATATATCAAATTTACGCTAAGGCGGCACGAAGTTCGCTGGGTCAGCTAGTAACTATCATAAAAGTAAAACCATGGATTAGGTTATTCGCTAAGTTTAAGTGATACGAAATACACCCCCAGCATGTGTTCTGTGTATCAGCAAAAACCTACCTTTAACAATCTTAGCTTTTTTGACCGGTGAGACTCCACTGCTGGAGTCCGTGGGAACGTCGGCTTCGGGGGAGGGGCCGGATGTGTCCTCCGACGACTCCGGTTGACTACCCTCTTTTTCATTGCGTTCTGTAATGTTAACAAGCGTTTATACACGGTTTAAGACAGATATAATGAGGCTTTATTGTACCAAAAAAGTACAGTGAAACAAAATGTACATTTAAAAAACTAAATAGATACAATGGGCTGCCTAATAAATACATAAGGTCTGCAGGTCTCTTCCAGGTAACCACTAATTTAACTTGACTAAAAAAAGTCAAAATATTTACACTATGCCAGTGTCTGGTGGCATCACTTACTGGCATCCTCTAACATCCAGTAGCATAGAATTTCGACCAGCCTTTATTCCATTCACCCAAAAGACACAAATCGGAAAACAATTGCCGAACTTTATTTGCAGAGATACAGAATATTATCCAATAGAATTTAAATATAGCTCATTTTATATATATTAGGTCCTTACATATGAAATTGGCGTTTTGTCGTACTGGCCACTTTGATCTCAAATATTTCTTCTTTGGTTAGGGATTCCAATTTCAAATTTATACAGCTATTTATTCATACATTTGTATTTCGAAAACCGTAATTCATTTGTTTTGTCCTCGTTTGGTTTTTTCTTTGCGTCACGCAGTTTACAAAATGGAAAACTTGAAATATCGCGTTATTTACGAGTATGAGTTCCACCGTGGTACCTGTGCTGCAGAAACGGCTCAAAGGATTAATGATGTGTATGGCGGCGGTGTCGCAAAAGAAAACACAGTGCGTTTTTGGTTCCAACGTTTTCGTTCTGGAAATTTCGACCTGCAGAACAAGCCCCGTGGACGGCCGGAGACTAAAGTTGCTAATGAAGAATTGAAAGCTATTGTGGAAGCAGATCCATCGCAAACCACGTCCGAGTTAGCTGCAGGCTGCGGTGTTAGTGATAAAACTGTTTTAATCCACTTGAAGCAAATTGGAAAGGTGAAAAAGCTTGAAAGGTGGGTACCTCATGAATTGAGTGCAGCAAACCGACAAACGCGCGTCAACTGCTGCGTTACATTACTCAACCGGCACAATAATGAAGGGATTTTAAATTGGATCATTACCTGTGATGAAAAGTGGATCCTGTACGATAATCGGAAACGCTCATCGCAATGGCTGAATCCTGAAGAACCAGCCAAATCCTGCCCCAAGCGAAAATTGACTCAAAAAAAGTTACTTGTGAGCGTTTGGTGGACTAGTGCCGGTGTCGTTCACTACAGCTTTCTTAAATCTGGCCAGACGATTACAGCAGATATCTATTGTCAGCAACTGCAAACCATGATGGAAAAGCTAGCTGCTAAACAACCGAGGTTGGTCAATCGCTCTAGGCCACTGCTGCTTCAGGACAACGCTAGACCACACACTGCACATCAGACGGCTGCCAAATTAGAGGAGCTTCAATTGGAATGTCTAAGACATCCACCGTACTCCCCGGACCTGGCTCCAACAGATTACCATTTTTTTCGAAATTTGGATAACTTCTTGCAAGGGAAAAAATTCAACTCCGATGGGGCAGTCCAAAGCGCCTTCAAAGATTTCATTGATTCTCGTCCTAATGGTTTTTTTAGTAAAGAGATCAATGAACTACCTATGAGATGGCAAAAGTGCATAGATAGCAATGGTACATACTTTGATTAAATAAATATATTATTGAAATTAAAGTAAATTGATTAATTTCCAGGTCTCGAAACGTTGAGCGTTGTAACAATGCTAAAAGTAATAAAAACCACGCGATTCAAACCGAAAAATGTCTTTAATTTCAATACAACATCGCGAAAACAGAAGAAAAATCTAAATATATTATTATTAAAAAAAAAAGACTTTATGTTCCTCCCTTACAAAACGCCAATTTCATATGTAATGAATGACCTAATATTATACCCTATTTTTTGTTTATTTAATTTTATTAGGGAAACATACAGAACAACTAAGCACAACTTATGAATAATATGAAACTATCTATCTATTACCTATCTTCAATCAACAGCTTTTTACGCTTGATTTGATTAGCTAAATTCGTCGGTCGAAGTATAGTGACTTGAATTCGAAAATCGCTATAGTTTTTTTTTGTTCTCTCTTCTTCTGTTATAAGTATAAGTATAGTAAAGAAACCAACCTTCAGAAATCCTTGAAACAATTTCAGTAGGCGATGTGCTATCGATTTCAACCTCCTCTTCTACGGTCTCGTTGATGACAACGTGTGTGCTACGGGCTATGGGTTGAGCTGCATACAAAAAACATATGTTTAAGACTTACGAAATGATGAAGAGATAACTTAGGAATTCAATATGACATATAATATATTATTGTGTCTTTATAAAATAACTAATTGGTGTAGGTGTAGGGAGTCTAACAGCCGAATAGAGAAATGCTACTTAAAATTTGAAGCGTACTTAAATAATTGAGCAGCTTCTAAATTTGAAAATAGTATGGGATTTTATAAATATGAGAGGTGGTTAGTTGTTTAAGTAGAACTCAAATTTTGAGTTGCGGTTCTGTATTCGGCCGTAAAGGTAGGTAACTAAAGATGTTTGGTGAGTAAAACTTACGTAAGGAAGAAGTAGTTCGACCGAACGGTGCTAAGGAGTCTTCTTGCATCGTTCCTTCTGTTATGCCTAGAATATTGATAAAACAGTAATGTCACAATATGATGATAAAAAAAACTTTGAAATTGATTGTAAAAACCTTAGTAACTTTATTACAAACGTGGAGGAAGGTCGGAGTAGTGAGAACATACTTTGTCTTTTTCCGTAAAATTATTCCACTTTCATTAATAAGGCTATATTTTTTTTAGATATTTGACTGCTGAAAACACAAACGTGTGTGTTTTCTTATCATGTTAACCGGTGCGGCATGGACACGCGTAGCGTGTTTTCTTCCGGCCACGCGGGGAACGCAACAATTGTAACAAAAGAGGAGTCTTGCCTGTGGGGTAAAACACGCGTAGCGTATTGAAACAATGTATGCAAACATTTCAGGCATACTCTCGAAAAAGATATCCCCCCTTCGGCAGTCGGGTAAACATAGCGATTTTGTTTTTACTATTTAGAGATTAGAAATTAAATTAATTACGTACCGGTATTAGACATCTTGTTCAGACTAGCACGCTCCGCTGCTTCCAAAGCTCCCAAATATTTAGTCAAATTGCGACTCGATTGCTTGTCGGGCAGTTTCTGTAATACACGATATTATATGATTCTGTGTACGTACACATTCCAAAACACACGCATTCATTTTTCTATGAGGAGATTTTTTTAAATCCAATTGTGGACCTTCTAGGGTAGGTAAGAGAACCTCCAGTTTACCTAAATTTGGCAGTTTTGGTAAAAAGCATGGTTTTACAGTGCACGTAATAACGACGTAAAAAGGTAAATATTAGGGTACATTTGAGTACTTGCAAGATTTCGTGAAAATCAAATTGACTTAGCGGAGACCTAAGTAGGGTAAACTAGGGAGTGATTGCCCAGTTAAGGAAGTGATACACTTATTTTTTTAATAAATGTTTTATTTTTGGACAAAATAATTCGAAACTTTGCAGAATACAACTAGAATATATTATCTAAAGGAACATTAGTTACTTATACCATAATCTTTGGAAGTATAGAAGTAAATGATAAAAACATAAAAAACCTCTAAAATCACAGTTATTGCCATACTATGACAGTTATTACCATAAGTAATTATACAGTTATTGACCAGCTATCAGGTCTTCATTAATCAACCTTACCCTAAGAAAATTTATCAAAAACGGAGATCTCTTTTAGCTTTTACAATATTAGCATAAATTTCTTCACAGTCTGAAATTGTGTCTGAATCAGAATCATCAATTTTGTAACAAAAATGACACACAAAGAGCATTATGTCTACATCATCAGGAATGTTATTTTGGTGGCTCTTAGGAGCACATTTTAAATGAAATGATTTGTGGCAACAACTACATTCAATTCTATTTTTAAATATTGCTGGCTTACATACTATGCACACAACAGCTTTTACTACTGTTTGCTTTAAAACACTAATCTTTTTTGCCTCCGGTATATCACTAGTGTTTTTCGTTTGCGTGCTCGGTTTTTCGTGGTCTTCAGTTCGTATTTGAGTCTTTACCTTACTTTGAACCTTTTCAGTCTCTTTGCTACTCTTTTCAGTCTTCTTAATCTCTCTTTCTACTCTCTTTTTTTCTTTTTCTCTTAATTGATTTTCTTTATCCAATTGTTTCTTTTGTAGCGCCAATTTAAATTGGTCAGATGTAATGGCAAATGGCTGTCTCTCTATTTGTCGCTTTCCTTTCCGTATTGGAGTTTTAGGATACGCTAAATATTCACCAAAAGAAGATTTAATTCTTAATATTTGGGGACTCTTTAGATGTATAATAGCATTTGATGTACTAGGTGTTATATCATTCAATTCTGTTTGGATATTATGGGCATTTTGTGATGTACTGGGTATAGGATCATTAATTAATTCCGGTTGGATATTATGGGGATTTTGTGATGTACTGGGTATTGGATCATCAATTAATTCTGGTTGGAAATTATGAAGATTTTGAAATGTATTAGGTTCTGGATGACTAATGAATTCTGGTTGGACATTACGGACAGATTGAGATGTACTTGGCACATCAAGCTGTGAGTAGACATCTAAGGTTACTTTAGATGGCTCAGGGATAGTCAGGTAAATAGGTTCATTTAAGATTTGACAGTAGTTCACTGTTTGTATTTCAGGTACGTTTGTTACTCTGTTCACATTAACTTGGTCAGTTATATTAAATGAGTCTTCTTGAAGATTTGTCACAGATGTCTCAGATATCTCATATTCAGCCATGTCTATGTCTTGAATTGTTGATGTTTCAGTTAGGTTTGTCAATATCACATTAGCTGTATTGTCATTAGGTGTCACTATATTTGCAACATTCTCGTCAATAGATTTTTTATGGAATTCTTTCCAAAGGTTGTATATTATTTGGAGATGCACATCAGTAGTGTTGAAGCACTTGTTTTGAAAGCTTGTACAAAGTGAATATCCCGTTATATTTTTAAATGTTTCTAAAGTAATAGTAGCACTATCATAAATATCTGTAATATCACGTCTCTCTGGATTAGTTCCCAAACATTTTTCATACTTGATAGCATTTGGATCAAAAGGACAGAGCCCGCAAGTCTTGAAACCATTAGCTATGATTTCGGGCCTTAATGTTGTAGAAACGACTTCTTTCAAAATTGGCGCAAAATTTAGTTTTGTGATTGCTGTATTTGGATTTGACAGTTGCCATTTCTTCAGGTACTTCCTCCAGCCTACTTTCAGGGGTCTAAATGCAGAAACATCAGCTGGTTGAATGATTCTGGTAGCGTTGGGATACAGTGCAATCAGTTCTATTTTAAGATGTGTACATAGCTGGCTCAAATGATAATTTAGATGAGTTTTGTGACCATCGACATAGAGAATTACAGGAAACTCGACAGATTTTTTTACCAGGTAAGGGTGGAAAACATTAGCAATAAATTCATAAAAGACTTCTGTTGTCATCCAACCGTTGTCAGATTTACCTATGCCCCATTCCTCTGGTAAAGATTGACTTATTTTCTCTGGTAGTCTTTGATAGGGATAAACAATAAATGGACAACATACCTCTCCTGCCGCTGAAAATGTAAATAATACTGTCATTGACTCTTTGGCGTTTGACTGTTCAATGTTATAGACATTTTTTGAACCCTTTTCAGCTATTACTTGTCCTGTACTCTGACAAATCTGAAAATTTGTCTCATCTGCGTTAAAAACTCTGTTAGATTGATTTAGAATGTCGGCCAATCCCTTTTCTTCAGCATATCGATGTACTTCGCCGAACCATCCTCTAATATCCTTTTCTGACACGCATGAACTCGCTTTTGTCACTCCTTCAGAAGTTCTTACGCTTAGTTTAGGGTGTCGCTTTAAAAATGCGTGCCACCAACCTATACCAGGTCTGTTATTCAAAAAGGGATTTGGTCTTGGGTTGTCTAGAAGAAACTTTTGAACGCTATCCAAAATATTATCCTTATTTCTTGGAAAACCCTTACGAGCAGAAGCTATAATCCAATCTTCCAAAAGAGCTTCTTCATCTGTAGTTAAAATTGGCGATGGTCCTAAAGTAGTTTTATGGCCTGGATTATTTTTATAAAACCTTAGTGTAGATCTCGGAACTCCATATTTCTGAGATAATTTACGAACTGATAATCTTTCGTCATTGTTTTGTAGTTCAACAATAGCCCGTTCTAGATTTTCTTTCGAATATTTTACGGCTGGATTTTTAGGCATTCTGAAATGAAAAAATGTGGGTAGTTTTTCTTATGCGGGTAGTAGGTAGGTAAAAACTTGAAATCAATGAAAAACCGTTGTAAAACAACCAATGTACAGCAATTGCCCAGGCTAATAAGTATAGTTATTGGCCTATGGTATTCACTAAAATACGTATGGCAATAATTAAAACAAGCTTAAATCTGGTTCAGTAATTACCCACCCCTTTATACAGTAAACTAGAAAAGTTTTAATCAGAATAACTGGTTAATAAAGCACTAGAAAGTCAGTTTTATCTTATACATTCACAACTAACTTCCTTCTATCAATAAAATTGAACAAAAAAGGTTATACAGAAAAGGCTGTTCTTAAGAAAAATTATAAAAAACTTACTTTTTCGGAGGAAGCACGCACCTGTTCTTGAAAGTCCACCATGACAGCTATTTTTTTTTTCAGAATATTGCCAGTTTATGATTTTAAATTGCAGCCAATATCATAATAGCGACATCTAACCAGTAATATAGTAGACTATTTGAATAGATAGTTGTAAAAAGCGTCTTATTCTTAAAATGGGCAATAACTATAGGATGGGCAATCACTCTCTAGTTTACCCTATTTGGTATAATTTCAATTTGCTATGCGGTGGTTCAACACACATTATATTTTCAAACAGACATTTGCCCGGCGACACGACAAAATTTTCCGACTTGCAATAAGTGAAGCCGCCAACTAGCCCGCCGACAAAAAGTTGCCGACATAGGTCGGCGGCCCGGCGGGCTCAGTGTGTATTGCGCTTAATGTCTGTTCCACACAAACCCATGATGTAAACTAATTCAAATATGTTTTATTTCGTCGGTTAGTATTATTTAGGAAACTACTGTGACATAAGTACAGATCTAAGAGTATTACTATTAAAAAACCCGGCCAAGTGCGAAACTCGCTCACGAAGGGTTCCGTACCACTATCGCAATTGGGGACGGAACCCTAAAATGGTTTACAACAACTTTGATTCAAAGAAAATCTGAAACTTATGAGAAACTCTTTGGTCAGTGAAGGCAGACTAGTATATTTGACAGATAGGGCAGCCATTTTGAATTCCATGACCAACTCGAATTGACTCGACCAATCAGAAGCGACCTCACATCGTACTAGGATTTCCTTGCAGTTTTTGAAACACGTTGGTTGTATGGGAGCCCCTTTTAAATAATTGTTTTATTTTGTTTTTAGTATTTGTTGTTGTAGCGGCTACCGAAATACATCTTCTGTGAAAATTTCAACCTTCTAGCTATTACGGTTCATGAGATACAGCCTGGTGACAGATGGACAGACGGACAGACGGACGGACGGACGGACAGACAGCAAAGTCTCAGTAATAGGGTCCCGTTTTTACCCTTTGGTTGGGTACGGAACCCTAAAAAAGAAGGTTTTTCTAAATCTTGTGTTTTTAAAGCCTCAACGCGAGCCCCGCCTCCGTCGACGCTGGCAAACGCGCCACGTACTGGCAGAGACGAGTCGCCATTCCGCCGCCACTGTCTTCCAACTGGGTACAATACTGACCGGACACAGATCCCGCAGCATGTTAGCGAGAGAGGCAGCCAGCCTGGCGTCGCGCGGTGGAGCGAGCAGCGCCAGCGTGCGGCACGCGAGCCCCGCCTCCGTCGACGCTGGCTTCCGTGCCACGTACTGGCAGAGACGAGTCGCCATGCAGCCTTGACTGTCTTCCAACTGGGTACAATACTGACCGGACACAGATCCCGCAGCATGTTAGCGAGAGAGGCAGCCAGCCTGGCGTCGCGCGGTGGAGCGAGCAGCGCCAGCGTGCGGCACGCGAGCCCCGCCTCCGTCGACGCTGGCTTCCGTGCCACGTACTGGCAGAGACGAGTCGCCATGCAGCCTTGACTGTCTTCCAACTGGGTACAATACTGACCGGACACAGATCCCGCAGCATGTTAGCGAGAGAGGCAGCCAGCCTGGCGTCGCGCGGTGGAGCGAGCAGCGCCAGCGTGCGGCACGCGAGCCCCGCCTCCGTCGACGCTGGCTTCCGTGCCACGTACTGGCAGAGACGAGTCGCCATGCAGCCTTGACTGTCTTCCAACTGGGTACAATACTGACCGGACACAGATCCCGCAGCATGTTAGCGAGAGAGGCAGCCAGCCTGGCGTCGCGCGGTGGAGCGAGCAGCGCCAGCGTGCGGCACGCGAGCCCCGCCTCCGTCGACGCTGGCTTCCGTGCCACGTACTGGCAGAGACGAGTCGCCATGCAGCCTTGACTGTCTTCCAACTGGGTACAATACTGACCGGACACAGATCCCGCAGCATGTTAGCGAGAGAGGCAGCCAGCCTGGCGTCGCGCGGTGGAGCGAGCAGCGCCAGCGTGCGGCACGCGAGCCCCGCCTCCGTCGACGCTGGCTTCCGTGCCACGTACTGGCAGAGACGAGTCGCCATTCCGCCGCCACTGTCTTCCAACTGGGTACAATACTGACCGGACACAGATCCCGCAGCATGTTAGCGAGAGAGGCAGCCAGCCTGGCGTCGCGCGGTGGAGCGAGCAGCGCCAGCGTGCGGCACGCGAGCCCCGCCTCCGTCGACGCTGGCTTCCGTGCCACGTACTGGCAGAGACGAGTCGCCATTCCGCCGCCACTGTCTTCCAACTGGGTACAATACTGACCGGACACAGATCCCGCAGCATGTTAGCGAGAGAGGCAGCCAGCCTGGCGTCGCGCGGTGGAGCGAGCAGCGCCAGCGTGCGGCACGCGAGCCCCGCCTCCGTCGACGCTGGCTTCCGTGCCACGTACTGGCAGAGACGAGTCGCCATTCCGCCGCCACTGTCTTCCAACTGGGTACAATACTGACCGGACACAGATCCCGCAGCATGTTAGCGAGAGAGGCAGCCAGCCTGGCGTCGCGCGGTGGAGCGAGCAGCGCCAGCGTGCGGCACGCGAGCCCCGCCTCCGTCGACGCTGGCTTCCGTGCCACGTACTGGCAGAGACGAGTCGCCATTCCGCCGCCACTGTCTTCCAACTGGGTACAATACTGACCGGACACAGATCCCGCAGCATGTTAGCGAGAGAGGCAGCCAGCCTGGCGTCGCGCGGTGGAGCGAGCAGCGCCAGCGTGCGGCACGCGAGCCCCGCCTCCGTCGACGCTGGCTTCCGTGCCACGTACTGGCAGAGACGAGTCGCCATGCAGCCTTGACTGTCTTCCAACTGGGTACAATACTGACCGGACACAGATCCCGCAGCATGTTAGCGAGAGAGGCAGCCAGCCTGGCGTCGCGCGGTGGAGCGAGCAGCGCCAGCGTGCGGCACGCAAGCCCCGCCTCCGTCGACGCTGGCTTCCGTGCCACGTACTGGCAGAGACGAGTCGCCATTCCGCCGCCACTGTCTTCCAACTGGGTACAATACTGACCGGACACAGATCCCGCAGCATGTTAGCGAGAGAGGCAGCCAGCCTGGCGTCGCGCGGTGGAGCGAGCAGCGCCAGCGTGCGGCACGCGAGCCCCGCCTCCGTCGACGCTGGCTTCCGTGCCACGTACTGGCAGAGACGAGTCGCCATTCCGCCGCCACTGTCTTCCAACTGGGTACAATACTGACCGGACACAGATCCCGCAGCATGTTAGCGAGAGAGGCAGCCAGCCTGGCGTCGCGCGGTGGAGCGAGCAGCGCCAGCGTGCGGCACGCGAGCCCCGCCTCCGTCGACGCTGGCTTCCGTGCCACGTACTGGCAGAGACGAGTCGCCATGCAGCCTTGACTGTCTTCCAACTGGGTACAATACTGACCGGACACAGATCCCGCAGCATGTTAGCGAGAGAGGCAGCCAGCCTGGCGTCGCGCGGTGGAGCGAGCAGCGCCAGCGTGCGGCACGCGAGCCCCGCCTCCGTCGACGCTGGCTTCCGTGCCACGTACTGGCAGAGACGAGTCGCCATTCCGCCGCCACTGTCTTCCAACTGGGTACAATACTGACCGGACACAGATCCCGCAGCATGTTAGCGAGAGAGGCAGCCAGCCTGGCGTCGCGCGGTGGAGCGAGCAGCGCCAGCGTGCGGCACGCGAGCCCCGCCTCCGTCGACGCTGGCTTCCGTGCCACGTACTGGCAGAGACGAGTCGCCATTCCGCCGCCACTGTCTTCCAACTGGGTACAATACTGACCGGACACAGATCCCGCAGCATGTTAGCGAGAGAGGCAGCCAGCCTGGCGTCGCGCGGTGGAGCGAGCAGCGCCAGCGTGCGGCACGCGAGCCCCGCCTCCGTCGACGCTGGCTTCCGTGCCACGTACTGGCAGAGACGAGTCGCCATTCCGCCGCCACTGTCTTCCAACTGGGTACAATACTGACCGGACACAGATCCCGCAGCATGTTAGCGAGAGAGGCAGCCAGCCTGGCGTCGCGCGGTGGAGCGAGCAGCGCCAGCGTGCGGCACGCGAGCCCCGCCTCCGTCGACGCTGGCTTCCGTGCCACGTACTGGCAGAGACGAGTCGCCATTCCGCCGCCACTGTCTTCCAACTGGGTACAATACTGACCGGACACAGATCCCGCAGCATGTTAGCGAGAGAGGCAGCCAGCCTGGCGTCGCGCGGTGGAGCGAGCAGCGCCAGCGTGCGGCACGCGAGCCCCGCCTCCGTCGACGCTGGCTTCCGTGCCACGTACTGGCAGAGACGAGTCGCCATGCAGCCTTGACTGTCTTCCAACTGGGTACAATACTGACCGGACACAGATCCCGCAGCATGTTAGCGAGAGAGGCAGCCAGCCTGGCGTCGCGCGGTGGAGCGAGCAGCGCCAGCGTGCGGCACGCGAGCCCCGCCTCCGTCGACGCTGGCTTCCGTGCCACGTACTGGCAGAGACGAGTCGCCATTCCGCCGCCACTGTCTTCCAACTGGGTACAATACTGACCGGACACAGATCCCGCAGCATGTTAGCGAGAGAGGCAGCCAGCCTGGCGTCGCGCGGTGGAGCGAGCAGCGCCAGCGTGCGGCACGCGAGCCCCGCCTCCGTCGACGCTGGCTTCCGTGCCACGTACTGGCAGAGACGAGTCGCCATTCCGCCGCCACTGTCTTCCAACTGGGTACAATACTGACCGGACACAGATCCCGCAGCATGTTAGCGAGAGAGGCAGCCAGCCTGGCGTCGCGCGGTGGAGCGAGCAGCGCCAGCGTGCGGCACGCGAGCCCCGCCTCCGTCGACGCTGGCTTCCGTGCCACGTACTGGCAGAGACGAGTCGCCATTCCGCCGCCACTGTCTTCCAACTGGGTACAATACTGACCGGACACAGATCCCGCAGCATGTTAGCGAGAGAGGCAGCCAGCCTGGCGTCGCGCGGTGGAGCGAGCAGCGCCAGCGTGCGGCACGCGAGCCCCGCCTCCGTCGACGCTGGCTTCCGTGCCACGTACTGGCAGAGACGAGTCGCCATGCAGCCTTGACTGTCTTCCAACTGGGTACAATACTGACCGGACACAGATCCCGCAGCATGTTAGCGAGAGAGGCAGCCAGCCTGGCGTCGCGCGGTGGAGCGAGCAGCGCCAGCGTGCGGCACGCGAGCCCCGCCTCCGTCGACGCTGGCTTCCGTGCCACGTACTGGCAGAGACGAGTCGCCATGCAGCCTTGACTGTCTTCCAACTGGGTACAATACTGACCGGACACAGATCCCGCAGCATGTTAGCGAGAGAGGCAGCCAGCCTGGCGTCGCGCGGTGGAGCGAGCAGCGCCAGCGTGCGGCACGCGAGCCCCGCCTCCGTCGACGCTGGCTTCCGTGCCACGTACTGGCAGAGACGAGTCGCCATTCCGCCGCCACTGTCTTCCAACTGGGTACAATACTGACCGGACACAGATCCCGCAGCATGTTAGCGAGAGAGGCAGCCAGCCTGGCGTCGCGCGGTGGAGCGAGCAGCGCCAGCGTGCGGCACGCGAGCCCCGCCTCCGTCGACGCTGGCTTCCGTGCCACGTACTGGCAGAGACGAGTCGCCATTCCGCCGCCACTGTCTTCCAACTGGGTACAATACTGACCGGACACAGATCCCGCAGCATGTTAGCGAGAGAGGCAGCCAGCCTGGCGTCGCGCGGTGGAGCGAGCAGCGCCAGCGTGCGGCACGCGAGCCCCGCCTCCGTCGACGCTGGCTTCCGTGCCACGTACTGGCAGAGACGAGTCGCCATTCCGCCGCCACTGTCTTCCAACTGGGTACAATACTGACCGGACACAGATCCCGCAGCATGTTAGCGAGAGAGGCAGCCAGCCTGGCGTCGCGCGGTGGAGCGAGCAGCGCCAGCGTGCGGCACGCGAGCCCCGCCTCCGTCGACGCTGGCTTCCGTGCCACGTACTGGCAGAGACGAGTCGCCATTCCGCCGCCACTGTCTTCCAACTGGGTACAATACTGACCGGACACAGATCCCGCAGCATGTTAGCGAGAGAGGCAGCCAGCCTGGCGTCGCGCGGTGGAGCGAGCAGCGCCAGCGTGCGGCACGCGAGCCCCGCCTCCGTCGACGCTGGCTTCCGTGCCACGTACTGGCAGAGACGAGTCGCCATGCAGCCTTGACTGTCTTCCAACTGGGTACAATACTGACCGGACACAGATCCCGCAGCATGTTAGCGAGAGAGGCAGCCAGCCTGGCGTCGCGCGGTGGAGCGAGCAGCGCCAGCGTGCGGCACGCAAGCCCCGCCTCCGTCGACGCTGGCTTCCGTGCCACGTACTGGCAGAGACGAGTCGCCATTCCGCCGCCACTGTCTTCCAACTGGGTACAATACTGACCGGACACAGATCCCGCAGCATGTTAGCGAGAGAGGCAGCCAGCCTGGCGTCGCGCGGTGGAGCGAGCAGCGCCAGCGTGCGGCACGCGAGCCCCGCCTCCGTCGACGCTGGCTTCCGTGCCACGTACTGGCAGAGACGAGTCGCCATTCCGCCGCCACTGTCTTCCAACTGGGTACAATACTGACCGGACACAGATCCCGCAGCATGTTAGCGAGAGAGGCAGCCAGCCTGGCGTCGCGCGGTGGAGCGAGCAGCGCCAGCGTGCGGCACGCGAGCCCCGCCTCCGTCGACGCTGGCTTCCGTGCCACGTACTGGCAGAGACGAGTCGCCATGCAGCCTTGACTGTCTTCCAACTGGGTACAATACTGACCGGACACAGATCCCGCAGCATGTTAGCGAGAGAGGCAGCCAGCCTGGCGTCGCGCGGTGGAGCGAGCAGCGCCAGCGTGCGGCACGCGAGCCCCGCCTCCGTCGACGCTGGCTTCCGTGCCACGTACTGGCAGAGACGAGTCGCCATTCCGCCGCCACTGTCTTCCAACTGGGTACAATACTGACCGGACACAGATCCCGCAGCATGTTAGCGAGAGAGGCAGCCAGCCTGGCGTCGCGCGGTGGAGCGAGCAGCGCCAGCGTGCGGCACGCGAGCCCCGCCTCCGTCGACGCTGGCTTCCGTGCCACGTACTGGCAGAGACGAGTCGCCATTCCGCCGCCACTGTCTTCCAACTGGGTACAATACTGACCGGACACAGATCCCGCAGCATGTTAGCGAGAGAGGCAGCCAGCCTGGCGTCGCGCGGTGGAGCGAGCAGCGCCAGCGTGCGGCACGCGAGCCCCGCCTCCGTCGACGCTGGCTTCCGTGCCACGTACTGGCAGAGACGAGTCGCCATTCCGCCGCCACTGTCTTCCAACTGGGTACAATACTGACCGGACACAGATCCCGCAGCATGTTAGCGAGAGAGGCAGCCAGCCTGGCGTCGCGCGGTGGAGCGAGCAGCGCCAGCGTGCGGCACGCGAGCCCCGCCTCCGTCGACGCTGGCTTCCGTGCCACGTACTGGCAGAGACGAGTCGCCATTCCGCCGCCACTGTCTTCCAACTGGGTACAATACTGACCGGACACAGATCCCGCAGCATGTTAGCGAGAGAGGCAGCCAGCCTGGCGTCGCGCGGTGGAGCGAGCAGCGCCAGCGTGCGGCACGCGAGCCCCGCCTCCGTCGACGCTGGCTTCCGTGCCACGTACTGGCAGAGACGAGTCGCCATGCAGCCTTGACTGTCTTCCAACTGGGTACAATACTGACCGGACACAGATCCCGCAGCATGTTAGCGAGAGAGGCAGCCAGCCTGGCGTCGCGCGGTGGAGCGAGCAGCGCCAGCGTGCGGCACGCGAGCCCCGCCTCCGTCGACGCTGGCTTCCGTGCCACGTACTGGCAGAGACGAGTCGCCATTCCGCCGCCACTGTCTTCCAACTGGGTACAATACTGACCGGACACAGATCCCGCAGCATGTTAGCGAGAGAGGCAGCCAGCCTGGCGTCGCGCGGTGGAGCGAGCAGCGCCAGCGTGCGGCACGCGAGCCCCGCCTCCGTCGACGCTGGCTTCCGTGCCACGTACTGGCAGAGACGAGTCGCCATTCCGCCGCCACTGTCTTCCAACTGGGTACAATACTGACCGGACACAGATCCCGCAGCATGTTAGCGAGAGAGGCAGCCAGCCTGGCGTCGCGCGGTGGAGCGAGCAGCGCCAGCGTGCGGCACGCGAGCCCCGCCTCCGTCGACGCTGGCTTCCGTGCCACGTACTGGCAGAGACGAGTCGCCATTCCGCCGCCACTGTCTTCCAACTGGGTACAATACTGACCGGACACAGATCCCGCAGCATGTTAGCGAGAGAGGCAGCCAGCCTGGCGTCGCGCGGTGGAGCGAGCAGCGCCAGCGTGCGGCACGCGAGCCCCGCCTCCGTCGACGCTGGCTTCCGTGCCACGTACTGGCAGAGACGAGTCGCCATGCAGCCTTGACTGTCTTCCAACTGGGTACAATACTGACCGGACACAGATCCCGCAGCATGTTAGCGAGAGAGGCAGCCAGCCTGGCGTCGCGCGGTGGAGCGAGCAGCGCCAGCGTGCGGCACGCGAGCCCCGCCTCCGTCGACGCTGGCTTCCGTGCCACGTACTGGCAGAGACGAGTCGCCATTCCGCCGCCACTGTCTTCCAACTGGGTACAATACTGACCGGACACAGATCCCGCAGCATGTTAGCGAGAGAGGCAGCCAGCCTGGCGTCGCGCGGTGGAGCGAGCAGCGCCAGCGTGCGGCACGCGAGCCCCGCCTCCGTCGACGCTGGCTTCCGTGCCACGTACTGGCAGAGACGAGTCGCCATTCCGCCGCCACTGTCTTCCAACTGGGTACAATACTGACCGGACACAGATCCCGCAGCATGTTAGCGAGAGAGGCAGCCAGCCTGGCGTCGCGCGGTGGAGCGAGCAGCGCCAGCGTGCGGCACGCGAGCCCCGCCTCCGTCGACGCTGGCTTCCGTGCCACGTACTGGCAGAGACGAGTCGCCATTCCGCCGCCACTGTCTTCCAACTGGGTACAATACTGACCGGACACAGATCCCGCAGCATGTTAGCGAGAGAGGCAGCCAGCCTGGCGTCGCGCGGTGGAGCGAGCAGCGCCAGCGTGCGGCACGCGAGCCCCGCCTCCGTCGACGCTGGCTTCCGTGCCACGTACTGGCAGAGACGAGTCGCCATTCCGCCGCCACTGTCTTCCAACTGGGTACAATACTGACCGGACACAGATCCCGCAGCATGTTAGCGAGAGAGGCAGCCAGCCTGGCGTCGCGCGGTGGAGCGAGCAGCGCCAGCGTGCGGCACGCGAGCCCCGCCTCCGTCGACGCTGGCTTCCGTGCCACGTACTGGCAGAGACGAGTCGCCATGCAGCCTTGACTGTCTTCCAACTGGGTACAATACTGACCGGACACAGATCCCGCAGCATGTTAGCGAGAGAGGCAGCCAGCCTGGCGTCGCGCGGTGGAGCGAGCAGCGCCAGCGTGCGGCACGCGAGCCCCGCCTCCGTCGACGCTGGCTTCCGTGCCACGTACTGGCAGAGACGAGTCGCCATGCAGCCTTGACTGTCTTCCAACTGGGTAACAACGAATCGTTATGGTAGCGGAATATTATGCTGATGGATAATGTATACAGCTTCGTAAGCAACTAGGCTATAACTACCAAGAACTTATAACAAGATTCATTGATTGGTTCTTTTTCAGAAATAAAATACAAAATATCGGGTTTTTTGGTATCATACAAGAGAATGATCATTGCCATTTACTTTTTGGAGATATTTTGCTTCAAGTTATTTGCGGATTCAAGTTCTGCTCACGCTGGGAGCAAAAAGGATTTTTATTTTTATCCTGATATTCCCGCGGGATCAGGACTTAGGCGGGACGTGACACCCTTTTAAAGTTTTGTGTTTTACCGTGACATGAAGTTTCAAAGTTAACAGCCAGCCTTGTCTTTCCTTACCTCATGATTGACGCGAGTGAGCGAGACGATGAATCGTACCACTGCTTCTTGGTCAATTTCAGCGAGCGGCGAACTCGAGGGTGCGTTTGCAAGCGCACGCAAACATGGGATCGTTGCTTTCTGGTAACACATTCATACATTAATATATTGGAGGATACAGGAGTTAAATAAATAAATATTGCAAGACGTTACACACAGCGCAATCTAGCCCCAAACTAAGCACTAGGCTTATATATTTTTTTATGGGTCCCGATCAAAGTCGCTATATTCCATGACTACTGGGCTTGTTTTATTTTCTTTTCAGTTTTTATTTTCTATATAAGTTTAGTTTAGTTTTTATAGAAATATATTTGAGACATCACTCTAGTGCTAGTACATTATATCTCAATAACTTTTACGATGTTTTCTATATTTTTTATTTCAAAAACATGGTAATATCTGTTAGTTTAAAAACAATATATTGCACTTCATGTTCAAAATTCATACACATATTTACCTGTATCTGATCCTGAGCGCCCTCCACATAAATAGGGAAAGTTTGGAAGAACACTCCTATTATTTGCCGGAGCATATCTTCATCGACTGAAAACATAAATTACCGGCTTAAGGTACTTTCGTACAATTCCCATATCTGTACAATTCCTCATTCGTACAATTTCACAGACATTTTGAAATTTAGTGTCGTATGTGTGCACGCGGGAGAATTTGTATGGAAATCCCGCATGCGGGCAATTAATTTGTAATTTTAACGGCAGCAGAAATGAATTATCTGTGATAATTTCAACTGTCTAGTTATTATGGTTCATGAGGTACAGTCTGTTGACAAACAGACAGACGGACAGTGAATTCTTAGTAAAAAGGGGTCCAGTTTTTGCCCTTTGGGTACGGAACCCTTAAAAGTGTTATGTCAATTGAATAAAGACATAAATGATCAGAAATTAAGATCTATTTTTACCTGTAGCAGGATTGAACCAGAGAAGTAGGAGCCGGCTAAGAATGGTCGGCGACTCCAAATGTCCGAGATGTAGCAATCGACACAATCCTTCTACTATTATTAGACGAAATGTCGCATACTGTAAAAAATTGTATAAATAATTGAACTTATGTTAAGTGACAGTAAAAGAGAAAACAGTAGTACAACTAGATTAAAATTTAAATATCGTTGAAGTTTGTATGAGGCGTTTTTATAATAATTTAATACTCTAATAATAAGTATGCAGTTTTAATTAAACCATACTTACAGCGCTATCCATAAGATTCAACAGCACTTCTATGACAGTTGTATGATTCTGTGACATCGATACTGCCGATTCCGATAATGTACCTGAAATGTCAACAATTTGCAACAATTTACCACAAACAAACCAGGCAAGCGAGTTCCCTGTCACGGGAAGATTCTTGATGAAGAATCTTTCCTTGATAATCTTGACATAGATGAATTTTATTTAATATATTGATGAATTTTGATATAGAGATAGATGAAACCTTGGAGAAGGGCATAAGCTACTTTTGATCACGATATTTCCGCGAGATCGGGACTTACGCGTGTGAAATCGCGAAGCACAGCTAGTATTTTATATTCGGTTGTTATTTTTTACATTATCCATCCATCCACATATCTATAAAATGCCATATCCTGACTGAGTGACAATCAACGCACGGCTACACCTCTGGTAGTATAAAACTAAAATTTGAAGAAAGTTGGTGTGGTGCAAGCATCCGATAAAAAGGGGTTTTTCGAAATTGACAGGGGATCGGGGAGTAACGGAGGTGAAACAGCGGGACATAACTAGTTATACAAAGTTTTTCCATACCATCGTCGTCACAAGTTTTATTCTTAGTAGTGTTCGCCCGCGACTTGTCTATTGTTTCAGATTCCTCTTCGAAAACGCCCGCGCCGTGGACGCAAAGCAGATCCACTATGCATTTGAGCACTACGGACACTGTCGGTTCGTTTGATGTATCTATTAGCTGGAAAAAGGTACCTAGTTATAAAAATCCAGCTAAAAAGTTAAGGGGAATGTCTACCTACTCTTTTCTCCATACAAACTTCACAAACCTAGTCGACTGTTTCCTCCCTGGACATTAGAGAAAATATGCCATAAAATTTATATTAGCCATGACTAGGGCATGAATCCCGGGATCCCGGGATATCGTAATCCCGGGATCTCGGACGCAAAAGTTCGATATTATAATCCCGGGATTGAGTGATCCGATATCGAGATTTGAGCAATTTACTATTTGGGTATAAATTAAGGTTTTTAGCTATATTTTTCCTCATGGAATGATTGAATAGAACTATTAAAATTAAACCCAAATTAGTCTACCCCTGAGGAAGAGATCTGTAAAGATTTAGAAGCGTAGGGAATTGGTAAAATGTTTAAAACAATAAAAGTAACGTAATTCATTGCAATTTTTAAGACAATTATTTGTTATACAAGCTCGCATGCAATTTTTTTCTGCTAACATCATTTTAGTGGTGCGCTTAGTATTTGGCGCGAAAGTTTAGACACTTTCGGGTTTAGGGTATTTGTCCGCCATATTTCCAAATTGATGGGGTGGACGGCCCTCGGGGTAACTTATTTACGTAATGAAACCACTAGAGTCTTAAATATATTAAATATTTTAAATTTAACTCATTTTTATTGTGTTAAATTCGCCTTTTTAACGATATCTAAAATCTCAGTATCAATCCCGGGATCCCGGGATTGAGCTCTTAATATCGATATCGTCCCGAGATTGAAAACCTTCCGATATTGCATGCCCTAGCCATGACCCTGCGTTTTGGTATTTTTCATATTATAATTTATCAAAATTTTATTTCTATCCTAATTAGATCAATTACTGATCGATATTGTTCTTTCTCTATGATTACAAATAAACACGCACTTGATGACTTTCAACAGCTGTAAAAAGAAAACTACACAACAAATCTGTCTGAAATTTTAACTTTAATCGTGGCAAAGATGGCTCTTCATAATGGCATTTTTGTTTTGGTGAACTCAGTCGATAAACATGGGTAGGTACTTATCATACAACCCTCGGTAAATAGGTTAAGCTTTTATTTAAAATAAACTACTTTAGTAACTTACATTAGCAAAGAAGAACGCTTTGTTTTCCTTAGCGAAGTTTTTGTCCAACATTCCATACAACGCCACAGTTTCCAGCGCAGTTTCTATTAGTTCTGGATTTTGGAAAATCTCTACCTGGAAAAATGAGATGTGGTCTAAACTTTGCGTAAAAAACGGGGTTTAAAATTAAACAATTTGTGAAGATAGTAGTCAAAAGTTCATCTAAAAACTATAACAAAAGTTTTCCCGATCCCGAAAGTCCCAATTATGTTGGAATTTCGGGAAAAACGTAGTCCACACATAGGCTACGTTTTTCCCGAAATTTATTCTAGGTCAGCTATCTACAAAGAAAGTTTCGTCACAATCGGTTCAGCGGTTTCTGCAGGAACAATAAACACACAACATGAACTTCCACCTTAGAATATTAGTAGAATAAAATTGACATAAGTACCTCTAAATCTCTAAAGATCATTTCCAGCATTGGCGTGACAGTTTTCAACTGCGGCGTATCTAACGCGCTGTTCAAAATGGTCAAGCACTTGATCAAAGTCGGCGTGTCGGATATCTTTTCTCTTATTGTCTGTATCAGAAAACCATTTTAGATTAGATAAACACTTTAATGTACCAAATTTTACAAAATAAATTAGCCAAACAAAAACTTACAGCAAATTATAATAAAGGTACAATGGGCGGCCTTATCGCTAAGAGCGAAAACTCTTTCGGGTAACCTAAAATTCCCTAATTAATAAGTATCTTCTAGATTACCATCTGCTAAAATAGTAAGTAATCAAACAGTCCCAAAACCAGTGAAAACACCTACAGTTTTCAACAATTTTAGTAGGTAGCTAATTAAGGGCATGGAGTGCTCCCGTCGAGTTTCGCATAGCTTGACAGTCTGTACTATCCTTTTCTCGAACCATTAACTGCAGTTATTCAGGATTTGTGTTCAATTGCAGAAACGTAATAAAAATCGAGTAAAAAGTAAAATAACTAAAAGTAATTCACTCACAGGGATTGGTATAGGTGGTGGCGGCGGTGCAGTTTGAATATTTAGATCTTCTAGTTTCTTCTGAATCTCTGCTACCTAGAAAATACAGGTTATTTATAAAAATGTATAATCAATACAACATTTATTTATAAACACAATACATTACACAATTAATTAAATTTGATGATCAAAATGTATTGTGTTTATGATCATTTATAATTAATTAATTAACCATTTGTGCCCCGCGAGTTCAGTATTCTCATGGGCACAGGAAGCGTATTTCCTATAATAATAGGGGTATAGAATACCGAATAAGGGTAATAAGGGTATAGAATACCGAGATAATAAGTATCATTATTTTAGTCTACACCGTCCCACTGCAGTGTAAATACCTCCCTCCTTTCGTTCCACTGGTCCTATAGTCTATCTAGTGCCAGCTGGGTCCAGTCAGTAAAGTACGAGTCCAGCTCGTCGCGCGAGATCCTTGTGGGCCTAGCGCGGGGTTCGCCTGCTGTTCGGGCCCCACTCAGAACTAAGTATTATGATTGACCAAAATTCCAGTCCCAAACGACAACTACATTATTAAAAGGGGAAATATATCGTAGTAACTAAGTCCATTGGTTGTCAGTATAAAATATCGTACCTTGGCTTTGCACTCCGCCGCCGCCTCGTAGTTTTGGTCCCTAACGGCTTCTTCTTGGGCCTCCATGGCTACATTCAGTGACACTCGAAGTCTTGCCCTCTGTAAAAAGCAGTCTCATTAAAAAAACATTTAGGTCATGCATCAACCAGAGTTAGTTGTTAACCCCAGAATAGGAGTTTTGGCGGGAACGTGGAGACAACATGACGCGCTCCAATTTTGTTTACGTGAAACTATGTTGTAAACCGGGTTAAATTGTGTAATTTTGGGTGGGATCCTATTCAATTTAGTTCCGTGAATGTGCACAAGTGTAGTGAAAACAAAATTGAGTGTTAAACATGGACTTTCTTCGTCTCTCCTGTCAAAGCTCCGTGAAAGTTATGGTAAAGTTGCCACCGCTTTGCCATAGCTCCCGACTTGAAACTTTTAAGCCGATCGGGCCAATACTTGATAATGGCAAGATGTACAAGATGTACGACGCCAAATCTAAAAGAAGAAGAAGGATACGATAATAAACTCGACGCTGGCAGATGTGCGAAGTTACAACACTTCGTGGATCGACGCCATGATGAAGAAAAAAAAAAAAACCCCAGAATATGAAATAATACTATCAATAACTCTTATTGGGCAATCGGGTAAATAAGGCAACCTTCAATGGTAAACCAGCTTTTAATACGAAAATTAAAAACTTTGCTTTGCGAGTTTTTCACTCGTTGCGCACACCCCGGGTCGTAAAACGTGGGAGCGGTGCAGAGAGTATTTCGCTTTCTCCTCATGGGCCAGCGCAGTGCTACGCATTATTGCTATCAATAAGCGGTATTGATATTAAATCTACAGTATCTTCGGCCAGATATCTCCGGTAACGTTTTATTCCACTTTGATCACGTAGGTGATATCACCAGGGTGAGTGGAAATTTTAGTGTCCTCAAATCACCTTGGAATCATATCACCCAGGTGAATTCAGTCGACATAAGTAGTGTCCTATGATCACTTTGGAATTATATTGTTCACCCAGGTGTAGGTACCGTACGTTACCTGCAGTTTCATCTCTGCCGTGTCGACAACGGGCGGCGGCTGCGGCACCGTCTTCGGTTCAGGCGGGTCTCTCAGCGAGGATATTACACCGCTGATCACCTCCATACGGGGAGATATCTCCGGTAACACCAGCTCTAACGCAGCTACGAACGGTCGTATCGTACGTTACCTGCAGTTTCATTTCTGCCGTGTCGACAACGGGCGGCGGCTGCGGCACCGTCTCCGGTTCAGGCGGGTCTCTCAGCGAGGATATTACACCGCTGATCACCTCCATACGGGGAGATATCTCCGGTAACACCAGCTCTAACGCAGCTACGAACGGTCGTATCGTACGTTACCTGCAGTTTCATTTCTGCCGTGTCGACAACGGGCGGCGGCTGCGGCACCGTCTCCGGTTCAGGCGGGTCTCTCAGCGAGGATATTACACCGCTGATCACCTCCATACGGGGAGATATCTCCGGTAACACCAGCTCTAACGCAGCTACGAACGGTCGTATCGTACGTTACCTGCAGTTTCATCTCTGCCGTGTCGACAACGGGCGGCGGCTGCGGCACCGTCTTCGGTTCAGGCGGGTCTCTCAGCGAGGATATTACACCGCTGATCACCTCCATACGGGGAGATATCTCCGGTAACACCAGCTCTAACGCAGCTACGAACGGTCGTATCGTACGTTACCTGCAGTTTCATTTCTGCCGTGTCGACAACGGGCGGCGGCTGCGGCACCGTCTCCGGTTCAGGCGGGTCTCTCAGCGAGGATATTACACCGCTGATCACCTCCATACGGGGAGATATCTCCGGTAACACCAGCTCTAACGCAGCTACGAACGGTCGTATCGTACGTTACCTGCAGTTTCATTTCTGCCGTGTCGACAACGGGCGGCGGCTGCGGCACCGTCTCCGGTTCAGGCGGGTCTCTCAGCGAGGATATTACACCGCTGATCACCTCCATACGGGGAGATATCTCCGGTAACACCAGCTCTAACGCAGCTACGAACGGTCGTATCGTACGTTACCTGCAGTTTCATCTCTGCCGTGTCGACAACGGGCGGCGGCTGCGGCACCGTCTCCGGTTCAGGCGGGTCTCTCAGCGAGGATATTACACCGCTGATCACCTCCATACGGGGAGATATCTCCGGTAACACCAGCTCTAACGCAGCTACGAACGGTCGTATCGTACGTTACCTGCAGTTTCATCTCTGCCGTGTCGACAACGGGCGGCGGCTGCGGCACCGTCTCCGGTTGAGGCGGGTCTCTCAGCGAGGATATTACACCGTTGATCATCTCCATACGGGGAGATATCTCCGGTAACACCAGCTCTAACGCAGCTACGAACGGTCGTATCGTACGTTACCTGCAGTTTCATCTCTGCCGTGTCGACAACGGGCGGCGGCTGCGGCACCGTCTCCGGTTCAGGCGGGTCTCTCAGCGAGGATATTACACCGCTGATCACCTCCATACGGGGAGATATCTCCGGTAACACCAGCTCTAACGCAGCTACGAACGGTCGTATCGTACGTTACCTGCAGTTTCATCTCTGCCGTGTCGACAACGGGCGGCGGCTGCGGCACCGTCTCCGGTTCAGGCGGGTCTCTCAGCGAGGATATTACACCGCTGATCACCTCCATACGGGGAGATATCTCCGGTAACACCAGCTCTAACGCAGCTACGAACGGTCGTATCGTACGTTACCTGCAGTTTCATCTCTGCCGTGTCGACAACGGGCGGCGGCTGCGGCACCGTCTCCGGTTCAGGCGGGTCTCTCAGCGAGGATATTACACCGCTGATCACCTCCATACGGGGAGATATCTCCGGTAACACCAGCTCTAACGCAGCTACGAACGGTCGTATCGTACGTTACCTGCAGTTTCATCTCTGCCGTGTCGACAACGGGCGGCGGCTGCGGCACCGTCTCCGGTTCAGGCGGGTCTCTCAGCGAGGATATTACACCGCTGATCACCTCCATACGGGGAGATATCTCCGGTAACACCAGCTCTAACGCAGCTACGAACGGTCGTATCGTACGTTACCTGCAGTTTCATCTCTGCCGTGTCGACAACGGGCGGCGGCTGCGGCACCGTCTCCGGTTCAGGCGGGTCTCTCAGCGAGGATATTACACCGCTGATCACCTCCATACGGGGAGATATCTCCGGTAACACCAGCTCTAACGCAGCTACGAACGGTCGTATCGTACGTTACCTGCAGTTTCATCTCTGCCGTGTCGACAACGGGCGGCGGCTGCGGCACCGTCTCCGGTTCAGGCGGGTCTCTCAGCGAGGATATTACACCGCTGATCACCTCCATACGGGGAGATATCTCCGGTAACACCAGCTCTAACGCAGCTACGAACGGTCGTATCGTACGTTACCTGCAGTTTCATCTCTGCCGTGTCGACAACGGGCGGCGGCTGCGGCACCGTCTCCGGTTCAGGCGGGTCTCTCAGCGAGGATATTACACCGCTGATCACCTCCATACGGGGAGATATCTCCGGTAACACCAGCTCTAACGCAGCTACGAACGGTCGTATCGTACGTTACCTGCAGTTTCATCTCTGCCGTGTCGACAACGGGCGGCGGCTGCGGCACCGTCTCCGGTTCAGGCGGGTCTCTCAGCGAGGATATTACACCGCTGATCACCTCCATACGGGGAGATATCTCCGGTAACACCAGCTCTAACGCAGCTACGAACGGTCGTATCGTACGTCACCTGCAGTTTCATCTCTGCCGTGTCGACAACGGGCGGCGGCTGCGGCACCGTCTCCGGTTGAGGCGGGTCTCTCAGCGAGGATATTACACCGTTGATCATCTCCATACGGGGAGATATCTCCGGTAACACCAGCTCTAACGCAGCTACGAACGGTCGTATCGTACGTTACCTGCAGTTTCATCTCTGCCGTGTCGACAACGGGCGGCGGCTGCGGCACCGTCTCCGGTTCAGGCGGGTCTCTCAGCGAGGATATTACACCGCTGATCACCTCCATACGGGGAGATATCTCCGGTAACACCAGCTCTAACGCAGCTACGAACGGTCGTATCGTACGTTACCTGCAGTTTCATCTCTGCCGTGTCGACAACGGGCGGCGGCTGCGGCACCGTCTCCGGTTCAGGCGGGTCTCTCAGCGAGGATATTACACCGCTGATCACCTCCATACGGGGAGATATCTCCGGTAACACCAGCTCTAACGCAGCTACGAACGGTCGTATCGTACGTTACCTGCAGTTTCATCTCTGCCGTGTCGACAACGGGCGGCGGCTGCGGCACCGTCTCCGGTTCAGGCGGGTCTCTCAGCGAGGATATTACACCGCTGATCACCTCCATACGGGGAGATATCTCCGGTAACACCAGCTCTAACGCAGCTACGAACGGTCGTATCGTACGTTACCTGCAGTTTCATCTCTGCCGTGTCGACAACGGGCGGCGGCTGCGGCACCGTCTCCGGTTCAGGCGCGTCTCTCAGCGAGGATATTACACCGCTGATCACCTCCATACGGGGAGATATCTCCGGTAACACCAGCTCTAACGCAGCTACGAACGGTCGTATCACGTCCGGTGATAGGGGGCCGTAATCGCCTGAGAACAAATAGAGAAATGTAGCCTTTTAGAACCGCCCTCTTCTGGGTTATCAATAAAGTTAATAATTAAGTCGACAGTGTCTTTTTCGCTCTCATTAAAATGTCGCAGACTAAAGCGTTAATTTCGTTTAGTTACCTGTTAAAACATCAGTGATAAGTTCATGCAGTGCGGTCCGCGAGGCGGTCTCGGTAGCATCATACACTCGCAGCATACAGGCCAGTTCAGCCAGCACGTACTGGCGGGTGCCGAACGCGACCGGCTCCTCCGACTCCAGGGGGCACGGCGACTCCACTATACTGGGACGTAAACAACCGTAGATAGGTAAATATTATTTCTTAGTGTTAATCCACACTTAGGAATACTGCTTTTTGAAAAAATGCTTTCAAAAACTTTAGTACCCGTTTTTTCAAAAAGCAACCGTAGATAGTATAAACTAGCTGACCAGGCGAACTTTGTTCCGCCTTAAAAATAAGTATCCTATGTCCATCTCCTGGTTCTAAGGTCTCCACACCAATTTTCAGTCAAATCGGTTCAGCCGTTAATCTATTTACTATTATAAAACGGAAGAGTTTGTTTGTTTGAACGCGCTAATCTCAGGAACCACTGGTCCGATTTAAAAAATTTTTCGGTGTTGGATAGTCCATTTATTGAGGAAGGCTATAGGCTACTTTTGATCCCGATATTCCCACGGGATCGGGACTTATGCGGGTGAAACCGCGGGGAGCTGCTAGTAGAATATAATAGAAAACATTTATTGACAGTAAAACACGGCACACAAAAGAAAAACAACACTAAGTATAAAACCAGAGAGTCCCGCGGTCCCGCGGGAATATCGGGATATAAAGTACCCTATGTTATTCTAGGTCTCAAGCGTTCTATATTCCAATTTTCATCGCAATCGGTTCAGTATAGTTTTTGTGTGAAAGAGTAACAAATTCACATACATACAAACTTCCGCATTTATAATATTATAGTAGGACTAGCTGACCTGACAAACGTTGTTTTGCCTTATAAATTATAGATAGTAGCCGATTCTCAGACCTACTGAATACGCATATAAAATTTGGTAAAAATCGGTCGCGCCGTTTCGGAGGAGTACGGTAACTAACATTGTGACATGGAAATTTTATATATTAGATATTGATATTGAGAAGCAAAGTTGATTATATCGACTTGAGTGAAGAGTTTTGCAGACTTTTCACCAGATTGATACATGAGGGGCCGTAGGCACAAATTGCTAACTCTCCTGTTCTAAATGGAAGTTCCGATCCCGTGGGAGATTCGAAAAAACTACATAAACTTAGTCATCGGATATATGTAAAATAAAGGTATGTTTCCACTTACGCTCGAATATATCCGACCAACACCACCAAATCGGGCACAATGGTCTCCAAAGTCTCGTCATCGTCTATGCTATGCAGGTGCTCCGCTAGATGGCGCCAATACCAAGCGGTCTCCTTGTTCAGTTTCTCTGCTGGAATCAGGCGCAGCTGCTTCTCCGTCGGCAGCCATTCTAACAGCTCCGATATTGGTAACCTCCTAGATTTTTTGAAATAATAAATATTGTAGGACATTGTACACAGCGCAATCTAGTCCCAAACTAAGCAACTAGGCTTGGATTATGGTGCCTATATTTATTATATATTTCCACTGCCCCATCTTCTTGATCTGCCCATAAATGTTTACTCTCGGCTACAAGTGGTTTTGCATATATGTATTTACAAAAAAGTATTATATGACATACATCCATTGTATAGCATAGTCTTATAGCCATAGTACTACCTTAATTGCTTAGTTAGGCATTGTGTGTAACGTCAATAAAATCCCAATTATCACAATACTAACTTGAAGAGCGACTCAAGCAGCTTCCCAGCCACATACTGTGAATCCTTAGCATCCTTCACATTGTCGAGTCGTATGGCGGTGAGTAGATCTATGATGTTCCCTTGGAAGGTGCTCAGCCAACCTGGGATCAGGATCTCTTCCACTACTCGGCGGACGCGCGGACTGCGTTCTGTTAAACCCACCTAGGAACAGAGAGATGTAATCTTATGAATGGTCTGGGTGTTTTCTATGAATCATATTATTATGTGTGGATTAACAAAAAAAAAGTACAATAAGGTAGTATATCCATTGTCTAGTAACCATAGTACAAGCCTTGTGCTTAGTTTGGGGTCAGATTGCTAAGTTCTGTATTGTAGTCGGACATTCCCCTGACGCGCCACAGAGGTCGTCAGACAGATGTTACCATATGAACGCCTTGTTCTAAAATATGCTCAAATTTTGTTACGGGAATCACTATGTATTCACCTTGAGGGTAAGCACCCGTTGCCTGACCCTGAGCTGCGTGACGTTAACCGCCGCTATGAAGAGGAAGGCAGCGCGCCGCACCGCCTCGTCAACGTCGCACAGACGTTCCAACACAAACGGCACGTTGCGGGAACATTTCGCTATCGTCATCACTATAGCTCTGTAACAAATGTTAACTCTATTTAGGGGGGGTGCATTTTGCTTGTGTAGTAATGCTACAATCTGGGGTAGCACATCAAACTTTGGTTTAACCCCTCGGGGCTGTGGGTAAACTGCTTGGTCCCAATGATTTCAGCAAGGCGACCAGTCATTAAACCGCAACCGGGAACATTGCTCAAATAATTAGAAGCCCTCTCTCTCTAAGCGGTGTTGAAAAAATCTACCCTGTATACAATTTGATAGTTGACTAGCTAACCTTCTGACAGAGGAACTAGGGTCGCAGCTCATGTGGAAGCGGTATGCGCGTGTGACCTCATCGTCGGGCTCCGTTGGGTTCTGCAAACGCTGCAGGGCCAGTGCCGCGCGGCACCGCACCGCGCCGCGCGTGTCTTGAAGACGTTGCATCTGTTGTAAACAAACAAACATGGATGGAATCTTGTTATTTCCTGGGTCTCACAGACTTTTTATTTAAAAATTCTCTTACCCTGTCAATACATACTTTGCTAAGTTATATTATAAACGTAAAAGTTTCTGAGGTTGTGAAAATGACAATAATAAAATAACTCTGTCCATATATAAACAGATTTTAGTTAGGCCTAAGTTAGATTTCACAGGTTCTATTTGTCCATACCTATGTAATAGTTTGCTCACTCCTGATCAGCTAGATACAAAATAACTGTAATATGTACTTAAATCATCCATCACAGACTTGGCATTAGTGTGATGTTTCTGAAGGCATCATTCTCGGAAGCCCAGGGTTCGCTTAAATCCCAAATTATTTGGGGTTTCCATCCATCACCATCACTGTATTTGGAGTAATACCTGAGATGCAAGCAACTTGTCGCAGAGATCATCATCAAGTGAGGCATCGTCTCCCAGAGCAGATAGTACAGCCGCCAGCAGCTGACTAGCTCGGTATCTTACTGACTGGCCCGATACACATTGACACTGTAAGATAAAAATAGATTTTTGATGTACTTGGAATACAACATACATTACTTTTATCCTGATATTCCTGCGAGAAACGGGACTCACACAGGTGAATAATTAATAACAATAAAGGAATAAAACTTGGCAAAATGTAACAATGTGCACAAATCACTCACATCAAAGATTATTTCAAATATGAATAGCAGAAAGTCCTCTTCATCATCAAGGGACGTGCAGAAATTAGCCACAAACTGTATGACACGATCTACATTGGCACTTGTGTCACCGAAAGTGAAAAGATACATCAAAGCATTCTTGAAACTTTCACGGAAAACATCTTCATCTAACTGAAACAAAAAAATATAGTTTGTTACAGCATTGCCCTGCAGTTATACCCAGAGTTTGAACAGTGGTTTCATACAAAACATATGGCAAAACACACTTAAAGAGATCAAGAGCTCTCCAAACATTAAAGTTAAATGTGTGAGTTGCTCCAAACATTAAAGTTAAAAGTTAGGTAGGTAGAAAATTTGATGCTTAGTGAAATTCTCTTTAAGTAAGATATTCAAGACTTCAATTATGAAACTTAAATAAGATAAGTAGCTACAGGAACTAGGTTTTGGAACTATGTGTTTCACACGTACAAAGCTGATTAATGATTTGATTAGTTACCTTTTTATAAAGTTTATTCATCTCTTTCATATATTTCTTATGTTGTACAACGTTGTATTGTACATTTTGAAATATTTGAAACATCGTAGGATTGTTCCGAGGGTTCG
Source organism: Idaea biselata (assembly GCA_958496205.1). Classification (NCBI taxonomy): domain Eukaryota; kingdom Metazoa; phylum Arthropoda; class Insecta; order Lepidoptera; family Geometridae; genus Idaea; species Idaea biselata. The sequence continues at coordinate 16,396,820 of OY292405.1, read as the reverse complement.
GTTTCAGTGTTGTTTTTGGAGTTTCGACCACTGTAGTTACCGGCATTTTTCTTTCTATTGTCCCACAAATTACGTGAACAGATAAACATGCACTTGTGCTCAAACTACAGCGTGATCAATTCTCATATATTTCAGGCAGAAGCAATCTAAATATCTTATTTTCCAAACCAAAATAATTCAAAAACTCAAAAACACATTCCGACGACCGTTTTCAGTTCGCGTTTTTTGAATTTAAATGTCAGTCTGACAGTGACAGACAGTGTGTCAAACTTTTTTTTTTTTATTCTTTCTTTTTTGGCCCCGGACTCTCGACGTAAAAACTTATGAACTATGTGTGCCATTCTTGGAGTTTTGGCGGGAACGCGTTGACGAAAATTATGTTTTGTTGATTTTTTTTGTGAAGAAACCGTTATCTTGCCATATGAAAGTGTGATTTTATGTATTTCGAAAACCAGATTGAGAGAGCGTTTATTATTGACACACTAGGAAATATCGGAAAACCGAGTGCGAGTCGGACTCGCGCACGCACGAAGGGTACCACTATCACAATTGTGTACGGAACCCTAAAATAAACACTGAACCAACCAATTCGTGAACGAGACGCTAGATGGCGCCAGTGGTAAAAAAATATAATTAAAAATCACGTTTGTTGTTTGGGGCCCCCCTTAAATATTTGTTTTTAGTATTTGTAGTTATAACCACGTTATAACATAAAGGATTCAGAGATAGGTACTTAGAGTACCTACTTACCTACATCATCTGTGAAACTTCAACTGTCTAGCTATCACGGTTCATGAGATACCGTGACAGACGGACGGACAAACAAACGGGCAGAGTCTCGGTAATAGGGTCCTGTTTTTACCCTTTGGGTACGGGACCCTAATAAAAAGTAGCCTATACCTATTTGTTTTAATCTAGATCTACAGCTCGACATACCTGCTGAGTTTGAGTAAAATTCAACTACCTTATTGGGTATATTATTTACAGAGAGGTAGGTAATAGAAAATGCAACAATTTTGGGATAATGTTTATTGTATTCACATAAAAATAGATAGGTCGTACAAGAATAACTTATACATAAATACTTATGTCCAAAATCACATTAATGTTACTGATTAGAACATCATTAATAAATTACTAAAATACCTACTAATGACATAAATGGGAGAGTTTTGTTTGTTTAAAATTAAATTTTAATGTCGGAGATTAGATGAAAATTGTACGTAGGTGTTTCCTACTTCGTACGTATAAGTGTACAGTCCGCTAAAGAGTGAATTTCCATAACAATATTGAGTCAAAATTATTATTTTTAAATGTTTTTAACGAGTTTTCGTCAATTGCTTAGACCTATAACATGAACTTGGACAATAGACAAGACCTATTTTCGTAATCGCTGATCGATAGGTTATTTTGTAAGTAATCCATCCAACTACTCTTTAGTGATTTTGACAGTAGAAAGTCCACAATCCAGCAATGTACTTAGTGCTTATGAAACTGATCATCTTAATAGACAATACGGGTGCTGATGCCAAATGGCTGAAGAAGGGCTTTAAAATTTTGCTAGAGTGGAGTGTTACAAACATTCTAGCAATTTAAGTAGGTACTCTACGGTGTATAGGATATCCAATCCACTTTTGTTGCCGACTGTATGTAGTGTGATGAATATCATAAAGTTACTTTAAATAATCAGTATTTAATTTATTCAGTTAATTTAAGTAATGTAAGTAAAGGGTCTATTTAACACGTGACTCTCCATATAAAAAGAAAAACCTCTTTTCCACCCTAGAACATTATCCGATTTGGGTTTTTCTTTTATGTGTTTATCTTATTTATCTCCCAAAAAGATCCTTAAATATATCCTTTTCTAATTTTTTTGGGTTCCGTATTTCAAAAGGTATGAGATAACTTTGTTGACCGTCTCTTCGTCCGTCTGTCTGTTTAGATCAATTTTCTCGGGAACGCGCAAAGGTATCGAGTTAAAATTAAAACCTACTGGATTTTCCAGTCCGATTCTGGTGTATAAAAATACTCCAGAATCGAGTAATGTAAGGGGGTGGAAAAGAGGTTTTTCTTTTTACCCTCACTGTATGGGGAGTATACGCTTCGACATGCCAGTCAAATAGTTCTTGAGTTATAATAAATGATAGATAATTGAAGTGCCTATTTAAACGTGGGTACAAAATATGCTTATTAACAAATAGGTACGTTAAGAGGACAACCTACCTACTCTTTCTCCACACAAACGTAGTCGACTGTCTCCTCCCTGGATAAAGACATTAGAGCAAATATGTTTATGCCATAAAACCTATACCTATCTGCCAAGACCATGCCCCTACGTATTGATTTTTCTCATTTTCTAATTTGAATAAAAGTGAAATTCAGAAATATTAAAAAATAATAAAAATCAAAACATAGAGGCATGGTCATGCATGACTGATTAGGACTTATCGCTTAAACAGGTTTTTTCTAATATCTTTATCCTTTACAGCGTAAATTACTTTTTATTGGGAACTAGCTGACCCGGCAAACGTTGTTTTGCCTTATAAATTATCTATAGATAGTAGCCGATTCTCAGACCTACTGAATACGAAAATAAAATTTCATAAATATCGGTCAAGCCGTTTCGGAGGAGTACGGTAACTAACACTCCTCCGAAACGGCTTGACCGATTTTTATGAGATCGGTTCAGCGGTTTAGGCGTGTAAGCGCTGTTACCTAAGTCCCGATCCCGCGGGATTTACGGGATCAAAAGTAGCCTATGTCCTCCGAGGTCCCATCTATCTCTATACCAAAATTTATCAAAATCGGTTCAGCGGTTTAGGCGTGAAAGCGCTGTTACCTAAGTCCCGATCCCGCGGGATTTACGTGATCAAAAGTAGCCTATGTCCTTCTCCGAGGTCCCATCTATCTCTATACCAAAATTTATCAAAATCGGTTCAGGTATACGACCTAAGTCCCGATCCCGCGGGATTTACGGGATCAAAAGTAGCCTATGTCCTTCTCCGAGGTCCCATCTATCTCTATACCAAAATTTATCAAAATCGGTTCAGCGGTTTAGGCGTGAAAGCGCTGTTACCTAAGTCCCGATCCCGCGGGATTTACGGGATCAAAAGTAGCCTATGTCCTTCTCCGAGGTCCCATCTATCTCTATACCAAAATTTATCAAAATCGGTTCAGCGGTTTAGGCGTGAAAGCGTAACAGACAGACAGACAGAGTTACTTTCGCATTTATAATATTAGTAAGAAAGATAATATTAGTAAGGATTATCAAAATCGGTTCAGGTATACGACCTAAGTCCCGATCCCGCGGGATTTACGGGATCAAAAGTAGCCTATGTCCTTCTCCGAGGTCCCATCTATCTCTATACCAAAATGTATCAAAATCGGTTCAGCGGTTTAGGCGTGAAAGCGCTGTTACCTAAGTCCCGATCCCGCGGGATTTACGGGATCAAAAGTAGCCTATGTCCTTCTCCGAGGTCCCATCTATCTCTATACCAAAATTTATCAAAATCGGTTCAGCGGTTTAGGCGTGAAAGCGTAACAGACAGACAGACAGAGTTACTTTCGCATTTATAATATTAGTAAGGATAATATAAAACAAATGAGATGTACCTAAATGAGATGTAAACTAGTAATTTACGCTGGAAAAATGAAAAAAATGTTTCTCCGTTTTATTTCATTTCGAATGAATATTTTGGAAAACCTTGTGGTGGGAACCCTATAAAAGTAGAAAACCAAATTTTTCATAATTTATTTTGGTATTTTAAGTTTGTATGGAAATGGTAACAGTCGCCACGTTCTTAAGTATACAAGTTATGTATGAATATAGTGTTAAGTTAAAAATAGTAACTTAGTACTTACATAGATACATAATTACCTTTATAATATTAGTAGTAGGTATAAAATGATATAACGTATCATTTTATTTTCAAATATGGGAGTGTAGCAGTAGAGCTACTCGTGTTTATTTGCTATGCATTTTATACAAAGTCTAGAAACTTCGGTACTGTTTACTTTATCTATACTGTGGTAATAGGTAGGTATCCTTGTTTTTTAATATCTATAAAAAATCCGCTAAAATATTTTAATTATCTACTGTATCTATCAACATCTGACGAGAAAAATAATCGCTGATAGAAAATCTAAATTTAGATATTTTGTTGCATACCTACCTACAAAATATTCGGTTTGAATTTAGTATCTATTTAGTAAATACCTACCCAAATACCCTTAGGCAACATTCTTTGTCATCAACGGTACCCTTAGTGTAATGTTGATAACAGAGAAGAATGTTGCCTATGTATGATTACTCGATCGAATTATCTCTGCACCTCGCTGGATTGCGGTTGCCCCTCGCGCCTGCCTAATATTTGGCATATTTCACATACCAACAATGTGACGTCATGCAGCCAGGTGCCGAGATATCTAAACCGATTTGTTCCAATAGGTATAGTAGGCGGCAGATTAGTTGAAACAAAATGGCGGATGCGCAAAAGTCGATTGTTCATAGAAAGCGCATGTTAAATGTACTGCGCGAAGTTTCCCCTTCCACGACAAAACTTTTCAACTTTCGTGCCGGTCACTATATACGTTTTATTATTGCGTAGTCCACTTTGACTAAAATTTAAAACTAACCATGTGTTGATCTTTATGATGATGTTAATAAATTAGCTTAAATTTTAATACCTATCATATACATATTAATATACTCAAAAGGGTGAATTAGATAATGATAAAATATTCCTAACTACTTCTTACATTAACTTAAAAATATTTTAGTTGATTATGATAATATTTTATATCGATTCTCCTCATGGTGAACAATGTTCAAAGGTCAAACATATTTTTGTAGGGCAACTATTGAAAAAACCTCTTTTCTACCCCTTATCATAAATCTGAATCCGGTGATTTTAAGATTAGATTAAATTATCTCGCAAAAAACTAGGCCTACCTACTTAAAAGTTTAGGGAAAGCGTTTTTTTGATCTGATAAAAGGAAAAAGCTCAAACCAATTGCTCCATGAGGTAATTTAAACAAAAACACCGAAATCAAAGAATGTTTAGGGGTGGAAAAGAGGTTTTTTCAACCCCCGCCTCGTTTAAACAGAGTCAAGGCATAGTTGAGGCATTATTTTTCTAGGATACGTGTTCTGGGTTACGGTCCCGATATGTTACTGTCCCTTCTTTGTTGACTCTATAAAATTGACAATTTTTAATTTGAACATTGTACCTTTATTACTTCATCATTGTCATGAAATAATCAGTTACGTGACTATTCTAAATCATCGATCAGCGAGTCCAGTTCTCTCTTCAGAGCCTGTGACTCTTCCCTCTGCTTTAGCACGTCGTCCTTCATTCGGTCGACGTTAGCCATGAGCAGTGCGTTGCCTTTCTTCAAGGCGTTAACTCTTGTCTCGTGTCTCTTCAGACGTTTTTGAAGATTGTCTCGTTTTTTCGGCAAAGGAGCGTCCTGAAAACAGTTTAAAGATAACAATATTACAAATGTAAAGTAATATTTCTTACTTTTAATGTCTAGCGCATTCACCAGGCAAATGGCTTCGAACCCCGTCACGGAAGGATTTTTTGATGGTTCATCTTGGAGTCTTGGGATTCCTAAGACATGGCGTTTTTCATGGATGGTATAGATAGAGTATAGATGTGAAGTTTGCTATCTCTCCTAAAACTATAAAAAAATTACCTCAGGTTCACTTTCACTCTCAGTTTCACTTTCGGTATCTTGTTCAGTTTCGGTTTCAGTTTCTTCCTCTTCTTCTTCTGATTCGGTCTTCTTCTCTTCCTCGGATTCTTCTTCTTCGTCATCCTCGTCGTCTTCGTCTTCTTCGTCTGAACCAACTTCTTTCATCATGGCTGCCATTTTGTCTACCTCGCGTTTCAACTCCTTGTACTTTCGTTTTTCTTCCCTGTAAAAGGAAGAAGCAATTATGGGTCAATTTTGTTTATGACACATTCAAACAAGGTTTCGTCAAAGGGACCGTATTTATTAGATATTTCATCCGCGTAAGTCCCGATCCCGTGGGAATATCAGGATCAAAAGTAGCCTATGTTACTCAGGGGGAATGTAGTTTTCTAATGGTGAAAGAATTTTTGAAATCGGTCCAGTAGTTTCGGAGATTACCCCCAATATACATACATACATACATACATGTTGCCAACGTTACCTCTTTATAATATTAGTATAGATAGTATAGATATAGATTATCGAAAAATTAGAAAATCTCTGTGAAAACTTCATGCTGTTTGAGGTTGTGTGTCTTTATCATCATCATCATCTGGTGCCATCTAAGCACGGCATCTAAGGAAGGTCGGCGGTCAATGAGGAGGAACACCAACTTTTTATCCCGGCAGAGGGCGTTAGTCGAATGATCTTAGGTTTGAATAAAGAACTGTCAAACAGGTGTTTTTTACAACTCTCGGTGCCAAATTGGCCATATATCGGTCTCAGACCGAAAGAAAAAAAAACTCCTCGTTTTCATTCTTGGGGGACCATCATCAGTAAAAAAAAAAGATCATCTGACCCCAGCGCCATCTGCTCACAGCTTTGCGTGTGCCACCCCATTGGTGAAGTAGTAAATAAAATATTTAGTTGTATGAAACGGTAACTTACTTCAAGGCAGCTTGTTGGTTCTTTAGTGACATTTTGTATCCCATTCTCTCCCTCTTCATGTTGTCTTGTTTTTCTTTCAAATGTCGCATTTTGTTTCTCGTGTTGCGGATTTCCTTCTCCATTCGCTTTTGTTTCTTTTCTTCACTTTCTTCCTGTAATAAAAACTTGTGTTAGTTAGATTGTTATGGATCGATCCGATAGTGCTTAGCTTTTTCTAATTTAGAATTTGTTATTTACCTCTTCTGGTTCAGATTCTTCCTCTTCCTCAAAACTATCATCTTTCGTCACTGAAAGTTGTTTGATAGCGTGGCTGGAACGTCTTGAACCAACGTTTGTAGGCATTATTCCCTGTAAAACAGTTTAAAATATATAATTTTCTCCCTATTTTTTCATCTTCATACTTAATTTACAAGGTTCTTATTTTTGTATTTCCTTGTCTTCATTATTATCTAGAAGCTATGTTTATGTTACCCTCAATTTCAATAAATATAGCGACTTAGTTACCTCATTAAGACCAATATTAGTATAAGCGGCGTTAGCAAAAACATTGTTGTTATTAGCATCAGAAGCAATTTTAATTCGCAACTCCATTGCTTCAGGAGAGCTGACGTCTATGTTCAGTAACCTACATTGTTTCTCGAAATCTATCTGTCTTTTCTGATAGTAAGACATTGGTTCCTCTGATGCATCTTCGAACGTATTCTGCAAAGTTAGTTAAGCATGAATTGGTTTTAATTTGCGTGTAGCAGTCAACTCAAAGTGGTGTTGTAAGAAAATGAAAGTAGCGTAGACGAAATCGCTAGCTAAACAAACGAAAATAAACAATAAAATTACAGATAATGCTTGTTCTAATTTCTTTTCTAGTTCACCATTCTTGCGTTTCACTTCTTCTAGCTCCGAGGTAGCAGTATCTCTTTCTTCAGCAGCTTCTAAGTACTGTTTTTCTAAATTATCAGCTGTTTCCTTCGCTTTTTCTACCTCCATTTTAAGATTAGTAACCAGTCTTTCATCATAAGCATCAGTCACTGATATCACTGTTTTTTGTTGTTCTTGCTTTATAATGGCTCTTTCTCTCGCAACCTCGGCTTCTAAATTAGCTATCCGCGTAAGGAGTCGTTTGTTTTCTCTCTCTTGTGCTTCTTTATTTCTTTAAATAAATAAAAACAAAGTTACCGAATGTCCTGAATTAATAACAATGTAAATAAAATAATAATATCATGTATATACCTAAGTTCCATGGCAAGAAGTTGTTTTGTAGATTGAAGATCATCTCTAACCTTGTCGATGTCGTCCATTTCATCGATTTCTTCTTCTTCTGGTGGTGGTGGCCCAGGAAGTCCACCACACTTCAAACAAATAAACAGAATAAATATAACTTTATAGTTTTTTTTTAATTATTTTATGCATTGCGTCTTTTTACCTCATTTACATTTACTCCCGAAGGTGAAGCAGCAAGGTTGGCTTGAGACATTGATTTTTGAACCTGTTCTTCGATTGTCATTTGTCTTCTGAACTTCCTCAAACCTTCTAAATTAGGTTTACTCCTATCATTCGTTTTAGTTTTCTTTAACCTTATACCTTTATTAATTTCATTTAATAGTTGATTGTGGGAATTTGGTTTTTCTGATTCGAAAATGAATTGATCTTTATTCTTGACTACTGTTGACCTTGTGATTATGGGGCTTGACCTGTAAGTATACGAATACAAGTTTTTTTACAGACATGTATCAATTTTTAACTATTTTGCTTTTAAACTTTTTTTAAACGATTTGTTAACATAGTTCCTAAATGTGGTTTATTTTGCTTTTGCTAAATTAGTCTCCCTCTAAATTGCTTTCACGCTATAGATATTTCTTTTCTGATTTTTAGTTCACTATTTTCTTAAAATAAATTCTGCTACCAACCTATCATTACACTCGACATGTTTCAACTTCCTTCCTTGCTCTACTTCCTTCATCATATCGCTCCAATCTGGTCTTCTTCTAGGTCTACTACGAAGAGACTCCAGTTTCTTAAACTTAGCCGGATCTACAGGGGCCTTTTTGAATTCTGGTGGTGGCGGCATTTTGGGTGGCAATGGGGGTGGCATTGGCGGTGGTGTGGGTTTTAGAAGACCTGTAAAATATGGTAAGTTGTTAATAATTATTATTAACTCATCATCACACTCATTATAGAGTAGGTACTATGGATTTTCAGTTTCCCAATTCAGTGGGAATTTCGCACTCAATAAGTAACTAATTAATGAGTAGACATTTAAACTCTCAATCTCAGTTTCTAAAGTCTTAGTCAATAGTTATTGAATAAAAAAAACAGCTTATCAATCCAATAGCGCTAAACAAATAGATAAACTGTCGACAAAAACCTCAGAAACTTACGGCTACAGTGTTAGTTGCAACTGAATAAAATAATTAGAGAAAACTAATCATAGGTACATCACGGGGAATATTATAAATTAAAATTAATTAACATAGCATTACGGAAAATAGAGGTACCTATTTAAGTTTTAAGTTACACACTCCTAGGGGAAAGGTAATTTTTGTATCAATTTAAGCAAAAACATTTGCTAATTGATTGGTCCAAATTGAGAAGAAAGTAAGGACAGACAAAATAATCTGTTTATGAATCAAAACTCCACCTTGAAACAATAGACCCTGACGAAGATCTGATTCTTCCGAGTCATCCATTTTGCCACTTATTGTCACTTAAACACACACAAAAAAATCTATTCAACTCAGCTTAGTGCAAAAAACTATTTCAGTTCACTGTATTGATTAAAAAGAAACTGCAAATCGGTCCTATGTATTTAATGCACAAATCCCGCATGTTAACTGAGGCATGTGTTTGCACCTGATATGCGCACACGCACGCCGAATATTGCGGAACTGTTCGATACTATTTTAGATCACATTTAGACCACAAGCTAGACCGACACACAAGAGATCAAAAGGTAAAGATGCACGCGTCTACTCGATACGACGCGTCTAGTGATTCACGCATAAGTAGGTACTTAAGTCAATTTAGTAAAATTAGTGCACCTAATATTAGACATTTTAGATACCTATACATATATTGTACTCGTATATGATCAAAAACCTATATTACCGATTATCATCATCGATCAAGATCGAAACGCATGACAAACTACTCATGACAAATCTTACAAAAATGTATGGGCAATGCTACTAATAAACATATTAAAAAAAAAAATGATAACCTTAAATTCCTAGCCAAAACTCGGATCGAAGATCGCAATACGTTTGCCAACGTCGAATTCGATTCGAGCTTTACACAGGGAAAACTTAAGAGGATAGTCTCCATTCTCTTTCTCCATACAAACGTAGTTTAAATTTTCCTCCCTGGATAAAGACATTAGAGCAAATATGTTTATGCCATAAAACTTATATCTGTCACGACTATGCATCTACCTTTTTATTTTTTTCATTTTATTATTTATTTATTTTTTATTATTATTTTAATTAGAAAATAAAAAAAAATAAAAAGGTAGATGCATTGTCATGACAGATATAGGTTTTATGGCATAAACATATTTGCTCTAATGTCTTTATCCAGGGAGGAAAATGTTAACTACGTTTGTATGGAGATAGAGAATGGAGACTATCCTCTTTATCTAAATCAAAGTAATTTTAATAATAGAGAAAGTACTAGTAGTGTATCAATATGATGTCACTAGATGATTTTACAACTATGATTGTATTGTTATGTATTTATTCTATGTACAAGTATAGAAATCTATTCTAGTTCGATATTTTGATTCATTGCTGCTTTGTTCTTTGTTTTTACTAGGAAATATTTTAGATCAAGTTCATTCGTCCGACTAATTTATATTTAGCCTGATGACATTTCAATGTAGTTGTTGATTTAACTATATAGTTATATCTTTGCAGGTATTAGATTGAATTTTAATATAAATAAAAATGCTTATGCTTACTTACTTCTCAAACTTTCATTCTTGGTTAGTGTATGTCCTTTAGGAATTTCGTTAGCCAACGTCTTGTCAATGTTTTCTTTGACACGTTCGTGCAAGGGATCTCTCCATTTTTTCACGGGGCCGTCGACTGTGTCTTTAGATAGCGTCTTTTGCAGTGATGGTTTTCTCGGTGGGAGCTGAAGACAAAAAATACAATGTCTTTAAAATACCAATGAAAAACATCATGACTCGACCACTAGACCTAACTATTGTGTCAAAGTTAAATGTACCTATTTAGCTGTCTTATTGTTGGGTATTAGGTAGCTGTACCTTCGTATTATTTTAGGTAATCATTTCTAAATCAAGTTGTGGCGAACTTACATTTCTAGGCCTGAGGAAAATTCAGACAAAATTAAATTCTGTTCGAATATCCCACCAATAATTTTCCGAAGGGAAACGTGATAGAACCAAATAACACTTTTACGATATCGTGAACCAAATATCAAAAATTGTTTAAAAAATTTCATTTTAAATTGGGAAATCGGGATTCAACGACGTAATTTTTTCTGACGTACAGTGTTAGAATATGCCAAGATTTTCAATTAGCTAAGTACCTATGTCATAATTATTATTACCTTTGACGGTGTTTTCTCGAGCGGTGTAGGCGGCTTCGTAGCCATTTTGCTATTCTCTTCTACCTTTTCACTAGATGCTTTCGGTGACTGTTTTTCAGGTTTAGTTTCTGCTTTTTCTACAGGCTTAACCTTTTCTGCTGATTTCAGGATTGGCTTTTCTTGTGCTGGCTTTAATGTAGGTTTATCATTTGATTTAGGAGCTACTTTGTCCTTTGAAACACTTGATAGTTTATCATTGGATTTGTCACTTACCGCATTATTTGTTTTAACTGTACCATTTTTGTCGGGCTGTTTCTTATCGACTATGGTAACAGATTTCTCCTTTGCCTTGTCATCGATAGTTCTAACGCTTCGAAGTGTAGGTTTCTCTGTTGGTTTTTCTACTTTTTCTTCGACTTTAGGTGTCTGTTGTGATTTTAATGAAGATTTTGTGAATCTCGGCTTTTCTTCAGGAGCTTTGGCTTTTTCGGCCTGTTTAGTTGCGGACGGTTTGATGAGTTTTTCCTCTACGGTTTCCGAAACTCCGTTTTCTGGTTTATCTCTTACCGTGGACTGCTTCTTTAATACAGCTGTAACAGTAAAATATTTAATTTACAAAATACGAAGAAAAATAGCGTGTACCTATTTAAACAAGCATAATATGAAACTCTGTTTCATATTAACAATGGAAAAATATATCTTATTCTGTGTAGGGTAGGTATTGCGTATTGTACAAAATATGCGATAATTATATCCTTGATAATTATTTACAAGTACAGATTTCTAGGTATAATAGAACAACGGATTTGTTTTTCATGTCTATATTTTATAATAGGTAGGTAGGTACCTAGTTATAGACTGAAATAAGCACCGAAATAAAGTGTCTTGATCATCATCTCGGTTCATATTCAGCTTCAAAAATGGGTAAGTAGGTACCTAATTTCAAACATTTTGCTTGAAAGTAGGTTTAAAATAAGCTCAGGTGCCTACTTCCTTCTTTACAAGGGAATCATAGTAGAAAGTTCATAAGCGCCGAGGCGCACAACTAAGTAGGTACTAGGTAAACTGGTTAAACTAAGCCTTAATGGCCTTATCATAAGCTATCGAGGTTTATAAAAATAATATGTTTGTAGATTTTATTCATGTAGGTTCATGTAGGTAGCTTTCTTTACTAATAAGTACCTAAACGCTGCTTATGTATAATCATTCTTATAATAAACAATCTACGTCATATATGCTTAGGTACGTCACCTGTTGACGCAAAAAAAAAAACAAAAAACTAAATCAAAATGCTCTGAAAACCACAGAATCTGTAATTGATAAAAGCACGTGTTCCGGTCTCGAAGCACAGTGCCGAAGCGGTGCAGTTTTGTGGCATTTGCGTACGTAAATAAACATGGCTGCTGCCAAGATGGCCGACCTTCGCTATTTTAGCACGGCTACATGTCAAATTCTTTAATTATATAGCCAGGCTGCTAATACGGAATATTTAGAACCATTAGGAGATACTTTGTCGGTTTTGGTAAAAATTATAAAGTAAAGTATACGTTGTTGGTAAAACTTGGAAAAGCTAAGTTTCGGACACGACTCAAGATTTATTGTATCATGAAATTGTGTAGGTACCTACATACCTTTCCATTGCTATCCCCATGGAAATAAATAATAAATATTTGATGAGTAATATTAATTACAAAATAAAATAATCTAGATATGTGGCTAATCTTCACAAATACCCTGTTTCAGAAACTTAGATAAAAACCTAAACAAAGGACTGTTAATTTTAAAGGAAAAAAATAAATAAAGAGCTGTCACTTTTTGTCAAATGTATGGGGTTTTTGTTTACATTTTTGATCTAAGTTTCTGAAACAGGGTATAGAATAGAAGTACTTGTACTATTTATGTATTCTGTGATAGAAGGTACTAATATTTTGACAAGTAAGCAAATAGCTACCTCTACTTACCTACCTATGTGCCTAGCTGTGTACTTGGTACATACTAAAGTAATTAATTACTTACCTACGTAAGTTACCTACATAAGTTCATTGGTCCCTACATATTTACTTTGTTTTTGGCGTTTCGATAAACAATATCCAACGCGATAAATAATAAAAAAATAGTTTAATTACAAAATTAATTAAGTAGGTAGGTGCCTACCTAAAACTTTTATCTGATTGAGATTAAATTATAAATTGGTACCTAAATAGATAATTGATAGACAAATAAGTAAGTAAATTGAATCCCATCTACGCACACGTACAGATAAATACAGACAGACACAGACAGAAAAATATCTAGATACCAACATCTAAATAAAAACAATAATAATTCTGACGTACCTAATTATCATTGAATGAACTGATTGATCAATTTGATTTTGCACTCACACGTAAATCTACTACGTAAATGTAAATACTAACCAACTGCGTCCTTTATTTATTTTTAAGCTCAAAATACATGGGCGACACTGACACTGCAACTTTACATAAAGAGCCCACACCTACAGCAAACGTGATAAAGAAATTCGTGCATGCGTGCTGTAGGTGTGGGCTCTATAGACAAAAGTTGCAGTGTCAGTGTCGCCCATGTATATATATATGTATATCGCCCAGCTTTAGAGGGCTCTATCAGTTTACCTAGTAGTTGACACCCTGGGCGCTTCTTATTTTTCTATATAGGTACTATGGCTCTATTAAACTCTGACAGCTCTACCTACAGAAAATGTTCAGTTTTACAACTGAGTATTCGATTTATCTTCTGTTTTCGCGATGTAGGAAAAAAAATATACTCATTTTTCAGTTTTAATGGCGTGGTGTTTATTACTTTTAGCATTGTTTCAACGCCCACAACCCAACGTTTCGAGACCTTTTTTACAGGTCCCTGCTTCAGGATTGACCTGTAAAGGTCTCGAAACGTTGAGCTTTGAAACAATGCTATAACTTAAAAGTAATAAACACCACGCGATTAAAACCGAAATATGAGTTTAATTTCAACTGAGTATTAATATCAGTTATAGCGTGATCTCTTATAAATCAGAGTGAGCGCCAACAACTTCGTTTATTTTGTAAAAAGTCTGTGTCCTCTCTAAAAATATCGCGGAAAGGCGGCGTCGACGCTCGAAATACCTACCTCACGTTAAGGAACGGACTCTGGCGGCGAGCACGAACTGAGAAAAACAAATAATAAACACGCTAGGTACTTTTGTTTGTAACACAATTGTCTATAGACGTAAAGTTTCAGTGTTTCGATGATTGGTAGTGGTAATTTCCGGAACTACTTAACTGTCTTTGATGATGAAGATTGTTGGACAAATAGTATCACACACACTACATCTACATCTGGCAGTAATTGAAGGTAACATAAAAATAGGTAAGGTATAGGTACCCAATGTCGTGGGCTATACTACTATACTACTGAATGCTCATAATATGGAAGGAGTATTTTCTATAATACAAATTGTAAAATAAAAATTCGGATGCGTTGGTGCCATCGTAAACATCTACTGATGACGTTAGCATAGATTTTATGAATTTTGAATTTCAATGACATTTTCTTTTTATTTTTCATGAATGAATACTTAGGTAGCTACTCTTTCTGTAAGTTTTGCAAATTTATCATGAATAAGCCATTACGTTGCCAGGAATAGATCGCTTTAAGCGACAAGGCCGCCTACTGTGCCACCTAGTTTTATGTTGTGTATGTTTTTCTTGCTATTGTAGTCTATATGATGTGTACAGTAAAGAATTTATTCATTGAGTTTACGTATGTTCGCTGTGCCAATACGCGTTTTAAAAACTTGATGATGGGAAGCCAGCTGAAATTCAAACCGCCATTAATGTTTGCTGCCGATTTAATTATTCCTTAAGCCTTTCTATTCTAAATAGTATAATAGTGTGTAAGGTTGAGTATTAGGTTGTAGGTTCTTCAAGAACTATAGGATTTACAACGTAGTAGGTACCTCTACATATTTTGACAATAAGTCATCAAAACAATGCTTTAGCATAGACAATAATGATGTTTATAGATCACCTACTCTATATTTTATAGCTAAATAACACGTAGGTACCTACATACCTTATTATACGGTGTACGTGTTAACATTTGAAAAACAAACACAAATTCAAAATCTATTTCTTCCTTTAACACACGAAAAAAACACTTAAAAGCACATAACAGTTTCTATTTTTGAAACACTGTTTTAAATCACAAATAAAACGTTCAAAATGAAACGGTAAAATTAACGTAGTGTCGGTTCACGGGAAACCGAACAGTTTGTTTCAAACCGATTTCCAGACTAACTCAGAAATGTTTGAGAGACTCAATTATTCGTTCTCACGAAGCTCGTGTCTCCTGCCAAAGTTTCGGGCAGGTGGTTGACGTCAATATACAACCAAACATATAATGTGTAAACACGTATACAAATCCACGAATACACAAAATTTATACAATGAAATATTGCTAGTAGCGTCCGCATGAGAAGTGGTCAGAATTATTTATTTCGGTTTTTCAATGACGTTTTATTTTTGTTTCCTTCCTAAAAATATTGTTTTGTCTACATATCCGAACTAGCAGAGTCTCGCAGTTTCTCCCGCGTAAATGTCATTGATACTGTTATACGATGATTCTACTGTCACATTCTGATAGTAGGGTGACAGTAGAACCATCGTTATGACAGTATCGTTGTCGTATCGAAACGAACCGAAGTAACCCTCCTGATCCCGCGGAATTTCCTAAAATCCCTTAGTGGATCTATTCACATCACAGATTAGAATTTAATTCTATGTAATGTCTGTATCTTGATAGGTATTTGTTCATCATAATGTCGTAATCCTACTTCCTACTAATATAAAATATCGAAAATATTTTTACAAGGAGAAATACATCATCAAAAATCCTCCCATGACAGGATTCGAACCTGTGCCCCTCGCTTGCCGGACGAGTGCGCTACCGCTGCGCTAAACCCACGTGTCATGGCATGGTGAATTTTTGATTATGACCTCTCACTGTTTACCGACTAAGGCTCGGTTTGAACGCCATCTACCAGTTTAGTTTTGCAACTATTGACTAGCTCAGAGGTTAACTTTACAGTTAACGCTTCCGACGTGAGATGTATGATTGTTGTGTTGTTGATGTATTTCTCCTTGTACAAATATTTTCTAGTAAAAATGCCTTGAGCAATAAAAACATAAGAAATATTAACATAAAATATGTTTTTACTTTACGTTCACGTAAAAACTACTTAATCGATTGTGATGAAACTTGGAATAACCACCTGGAGTTTTGGAATAACACATAGACTACTTTTTATCACAATATTCCCGCGGGCTTGGCACTTAAGCGGGCGAAACTGCAAGGCGCAGGGAGTCATTAATAATGCACAGTCAACATTGTTTTTCTGAATACCGGTTACCTACGGTTGAATTTTCTTTACTATCGTTACTTTGAAAGCGTAAAAAAATTAGGAACGCTCTTAGGATTGCAGAGATTTATAACTCTTGTAATAAAAACACATATTTTTCGATAAATATGAGTTTTTATATGTATAAAGAAAACAGCTAAAGCCATATCTATAAATGCTTTGTCCTGACTGATGGATCACCGCGAGCTTAAACCTGATAGTATTATAGAGAACGTGGTTTTTATATGATACTATGTTACTCCCCGATAATGTCGTTTTTTGTTAGTGAGAGAATTTTCGAAATCGGCTCAAAAGTTTCGGAGCTTTATCGTTACAAACAAACAAATAAACCTTTCCATTTTATAATATTAGTATAGACTAGCTGCGTCCCGCGGTTTTACACGCGTAAGTGTCGATCCCGTTGGATTATCGGGATCAAAAGTAGCCTTTGTTACTCCTGGATAATGTTGCTTTCTATTGGTTAAATTATTTTTGAAATCAGTCCAGAAGTTTCGTAGCATATTCGTTACACACAAACAAATCTTTTCTCTTTTGGTTGGCATCCGATTCCTTAGAAAGTGTTTTTGAAAATTCCCACGGGACTTACACATGTGAAACCGTGGGACACACCTAGCTTTTAGTAAAACGCATGTGTAGGTCGCTTCAAGTATGAATTATTAAAATCATAGACTAACAATAAATGTTATGATTAGCCGTTGTAGGTGCTGAAATGATAAATTAGAGAACAAGGTTTAAAACATTTCCTCGCTATACAGCCAAAACCTTGTGTCGCACCCACAGGTCACACCGCTATGTTTTCTCTAGGAATACCAGTATTATACCAGTATACCAGTACCGTTAATTACTTTCATGGCAATGAAACTACCTATTAAAAAAAGCCGATCAACTGCGAATCAAACTCGCGCCGAAGGTCGATGTCTGTAATTTATTGATGATCAGCAACCAAAGACCTTCCGTTTGTATGGGCGCTCATTCGACGCAGAGGCCTACTTACACGAAACACTTCATCTTATTTACTAAGTATTTAGTAAATAAGATGAAGTTAAATCAGATGCATAGGTAGGTACCTAAATTTATCTTTATCTAAGTCAATTTAACCCTATCGCTACTGAGAGATGCTTCGTTAGATTTCCAAGAAATATCGATTTCTTTGCGTAGTAAGATATGACTATTAAAAGAGTAGACCCAAATAGCACCAGACAGTAAAAAAACCTCCGACTTAAAAAATCTTCAAAGTTAAAACAAAACTAAACTTTAAAAAGGCAAAAATAATAACCCGAAAACAAATTTCATGTCTCTGAGTAGGTATGTGGTACCTTACGTTCCCGCGTCGGGGGACGCGGTACTATAAGCACGGGTCGGTTACCATCAACTTCGGTGACATTTCCCGCGTCCCCCGACGCGGGAACGTAAGGTACCACATACCTACTCAGAGACATGTTTGTTTTCGGGTTATTATTTTTGCCTTTTTAAAGTTTAGTTTTGTTTTAACTTTGAAGATTTTTTAAGTCGGGGGTTTTTTAAATTTTTAATTTAATTTTCTTATTTCACCCTTTTTGTAAAAGCGATTTTGATGAAACATACTTATTGTTGTCACAAAAGTCACGTCCTTTTATTTGATACCCCACTCGGGTACATTTGAAAACATTCGGTTTTTATTTCCGGGTTTGACCCTACGTATATTGAACGGCTGAACCGATTTTGATGAAACTTGCATATTGTTGTCACAAAAGTCATGCTCTTTTATTTGATACCCCACTCGGGCATATTTGGAAACATTCGGTTTTTATTTCCGAGCTTCAACCACCATATATTATGAACGGCTGAACCGATTTTGATCAAACATAGCTAAGAACACTCGCGCAAAAGACACCTATTAAACAAAAAAAACTACATTCAAATCGGTTCATCCGTTCGTGAGCTACGATGCCACAGACAGATACACAGACACACAGACACGTCAAACTTATAACACCCCTCTTTTTCCGTCGGGGGTTAAAAAGAAGAAGCGAGGCTTTTGCCGTGATAACCCCTACGCCACGGATCATTTTATATTGTAATCATTTTCATGTAATATGGAAAATCACAAGACGAGTTAAACTGCAAAGTTCGTCGGTAGATGTCACTACGAGGCCCTACTCGCTAGAACACGAGGAGGTGCTTTCTTAATTTCTTACACGTGGCGAAGCGGTTATCGTGCTAGGACGGAATACCAGAAGACGAATCCCGCCGGATACAAACATTTTGAAAGCATTTTTTCAAAAGGCAGTACTTCCTAAGTGTGGTTAACACTAAGAAATAATATTTAAACCATGATTGCTTACGTTTCAACGGTTTTGCTGGCACGGGTGCTGGTTGCTCCACTTCAACAGTCTTCGCTGCGCTCTCCACTGGCTTCAGCTTCCTTCCAACAGTCCACGGAGGAGGCGCTTCTGTATCCTTCTCTTTCACCCAGGGTGGTCTGAAGCTGTCCCGCTTCGCAGGCGGGTCCTTGCTCACGTTACCGATCGGCATTGTGATCTGAGACCAATACAAGATATGCAATTAGAACAAGCACAAAAGGACCCTTTTACTAAGACTCCACTGTCCGTCTATCTGTCTGTCAACAGGTGGCAGGCTGTATCTTATGAACCGTGATACCTAGACAGCTGTTTCACTGGTGATGTATTTGTGTTGCCGCTTCCTGTAACAACTAATACCTACTAAAAACACTTGTGTCTTCTTGGGACCCCGGACGGTGTGACCCGTTTGCCGAAAAGTCGAAGTAATTAATAACAATGATTAACTATCTATAACGCGATCTAGACCCGTGTCTAATAATTATGATGGACGGAAATCGTGTAAGTTTAAAAAGTGTAATACTAAAATCAGTAAAATATATACCTTCTACTTTTTTTCTTTTCAAAAATTTATTATTTTATTGGGCCACTACACACTACCACATAGGTAATACTAACACCTTGTTGGAATTATTAAGGACAGACTCATTTTTATATAGGTCATCATTTCAGCTGTAAGAAGTCCACTGCTGGACATAAGCCTCCCTCATAGATCGCCAGATGCTTCGGTCATAAGCGGCCTGCATCCACCGTGAACCCGCGGCCTTAACCAAGTCGTCCGTCCATCTCGTTGGTGGACGTCCAACGCTGCGCTTTCTGATCCGCGGAATTATATACCACGGATTTATATAGGTACCTCCCTCCTTTTTACCTAACTACGAGAGGGTTATTTTAAAGGGGCAAATAAAGATTCCTATATATCCGTGACTATTTCCTAGTCTGCGACTCCTTTCTTACCGTCTCGCTTTCTCACTTAGTCTCTGCAGACCTCAGCAATATTTTTACCAATAGGATGGGTTGTGAGGTCACGTAGGGTGTAAAAATGCAGAATATGCACTATGCCACCGCTCCTAGAGGAGGAGTGGGTGTATGTTTCTCTGGAGGCTTTAATTGGTCTAGTCCCTCTCGCCATGATTTTAGAATTAAAGGTACCTATTAGAATTTTAGAATACTTCCGCGATGCCCAAACGGCTATATTAATCGCCGTACGAGTGAGTGAGTGAATCTCAACAACCGATAATTGAGCCCACCGCCCATGTGTCTCAAATAGTCTCAATAGATTAGAACGCCAGTAAGTAATGCGAAGGGCTTGTAGTTCAAATACCACAGAAAAGTCATTTTCGAATTTCCCTAATAATGTCAATGTTTCGTTAGTTTGAGATTCAAATACCTACGTAAAACACGTGTTTGTCATATTCTCAATAATCGTAAAAAGAAAATGTGTTAACGCCCACAGTCTCACATGTCTGGATTTATACACCTTGTACATAAATATATCAACAATATAGGCGCACGGGAAAGTCAAGATCAATCCGGAAATAAATAAAATACGGCCACCATTAAAATTCGACATAATAATAGGTTACGTAGGTAGGTACCTTCCTTATCATATTACTATTTTTTAGCTTTTTCATATTTATTTAAAAGTAAACATCTACCTACCTTCACTAATATTATAATGAGGAAAAATTTGTATTTTAACTGACTTCAAAAAAGGAGGAGGTTCTCAATTCGTCAGTATGTATAACAATTTTTTCGGTGTGTGTATGTTTGTAATGAATAAACTCAAAAACTACTGAGCCGATTTCAAAAACTCTTTTACCATTAGAAAGTTACATTCTCCCTGAGTAACATAAGCTACTTTTAATCCAGATATTCTCACCGTGAAACCGCGGGACGTTGCTATCGTATTTATGCCTACTTATAAAAGAGTATGTGTATAGACACAGTTTACATTATAGTTAGTGCGCCTCGGCGCTGTTACCACAATGATATTTAATAACGTACCTAAGGCGAGCTTGCATAAAGCTGGGTTTGTGAAAACTAAGGAACTGACTGGCATTAGGGGGACTAAGAAAGACACATTCACCCACGGCATTCGCCTATTTTCTTGGCCACATTCACATCCCATCTCTCATCTACAATCCATGACGCAATGCATCCTACATATTATCGCTGATAAAATTATCACTCGCTCACACTCAAAGCTTTGTTTATTTTTGTAAAACACTACTTATAACATCTAAGTTTGCCAAAATATGCATGTTTCCATTCATAAGGGGTCTATTTTTAAATTCTTCGTCATATTTGTGTTGTTGACAATTACTGATTTTTAGGGTTCCGTAGCCAAATGGCAAAAAACGGAACCCTTATAGATTCGTCATGTCTGTCTGTATGTCTGTCCGTCCGTCCGTATGTCACAGCCACTTTTTTCCGAAACTATAAAAGCTATACTGTTGAAACTTGGTAAGTAGATGTATTCAATGAACCGCATTTAGATTTTCACACAAATTTATAAAAAAGTACCAAATTTTTGGGGTTCCCCATACTTAAAACTGAAACTCAACAAATTTTTTTTCATCAAACCTATACATGTGGGGTATCTATGGATAGGTCTTCAAAAATGATATTGAGGTTTCTAATATCATTTTCTTCTAAACCTAATAGTTTGCGCGAGAGACGCTCCCAAAGTGGTAAAATGTGTGTCCCCCCCCCTGTAACTTCTAAAATAATGGAATGATAAAAGTAAAAATTATATATGATGTACATTACTATGCAAACTTCCAACGAAAATTGGTTTGAACGAGATCTATTAAGTAGTTTTTTTTAAACGTCATAAATCGTAAACCACAATTTACCTTTCAAAACAAAATCTGTTGTATAGATAATGGTACGGAACCCTTTGTGCGCGAGTCCGACTCGCACTTGGCCGGTTTTTTATATATTACCATCTAGCTGACCCGACAGTTTTTGTCCTGTCCGTTCAGATCGAGGCGACTCTTACCATTTCCATACAAACTTAATACCAAAATAAATTATGAAAAATTTAGTTTTCTACCTTAATATCAAAAAATGTTTCTCCGTTTTATTTGAATGTGAATGAATATTTTGGAAAACCTTGTGATGGGGACCCTTTAAAAGTAAAATCTTAATCCGAATAATATCGATATTAAGGTAGAAAACTAAATTTTTCACAATTAATTTTGGTTTTAAGTTTGTATGGAAATGGTAAGAGTCGCCTCGTCCTTAAATATAAAAAAACCTTCAACCCTATACTTCTACCCTACCCTACCCCACCCTACCAAAACTACAACTGCTACTACATGGTGTTTATTACTTTTAGCGTTGTCTCAATGATATAACGTTTCGAGACCTTTACAGGTGTCTTCTTCAGGATTCACTGCTGTCTCGAAATTTTATGCATTGAAATAATGCTTAAAGGGACTGAAACAACACTACCCTACCCTACTACTACCCAGTAGTAGGGTTTTAGTTTTTAAAACCAAAAAATGAAAATGTATTTTCAAGGAAAAATAGCATTCAAAAATTTTCACTTGCGGCGAGGCTTGAACTCGCGTCTAAACAAAATAGCCTTGAGCTACATACAAAAATTAATAGAAACCAAAAAATGAGTTTAATTTTAGTAGGTCTTTCCCAAAGCTTTTAGTATCTGCTAACTTTCATAATAAGTTATTATCAGCGGGTAAGTAACCCTTCTAATTTATCTAAATTATTATATTGATAAAAAAAATTAAGTGATCGAAAAGTTTTGGACGTCATATACTTAGACTTCACTGTTACATTACTGTTTATATAAACGGCTCTAGTGCAACAAAGTAACCCCCGCTTTTTTGAAGTCTGTCAACATTTTGTAAACCAAAATAAATAATCATCTCAATCGTTCAAGCCGTCTTCAAATAATCGGTTAACATCCCTAATAAAACATAAAAATTTTGAGTAGCAATCCCTTTCATCACTCCGAAGATCCTCATCAGATCTTTGCCACATTTTATGGGACCATCTCGGAGCTCCCACCTTTCAATTAACAAAAATAATTATCTCAATCGGTCAAGCCGTCTTCGAGTAATCGGTGAACATCCCTAAAATAAAACATACCTAGGCGACGCATTGAGAACCTTCTCCTATTTTTGGAAGTCAGTTAAAAACTGTAAGAAATGTTTAAAAAAAATTGTAACACTACGAGAATCAACGTCAACGGAAATGAGCGATCTGGATGACCGCGATTCAGAGATCGTGCACATTTGATCTTGACTCCGAGCCATTGAAAGGTGAACCTGAATGAACACTGAACAGTCATACATAACACAATATCGTCAATGATCATAGCCATTGTCTTTCAGGTGATGATTAAAGGTCGTCTTAAAAAGTCCGACCAATGCGATGTTTCTTATTGGTCAGACTCATTTGAAAGTTGGACAAAAATTTGAAATAGGCTTGTATTAACCTCACGTCACGCAAGGGGAAGCTATGCCGAGGTCGACGGTGTAGCATGCTTGCTTGAAAGAGTCACGCAAGGGGAAGCTATGCCGAGGTCGACGGTGTAGCATGCTTGCTTGAAAGAGTCACGCAAGGGGAAGCTATGCCGAGGTCGACGGTGTAGCATGCTTGCTTGAAAGAGTCACGCAAGGGGAAGCTATGCCGAGATCGACGGTGTAGCATGCTTGCTTGAAAGAGTCACGCAAGGGGAAGCTATGCCGAGGTCGACGGTGTAGCATGCTTGCTTGAAAGAGTCACGCAAGGGGAAGCTATGCCGAGGTCGACGGTGTAGCATGCTTGCTTGAAAGAGTCACGCAAGGGGAAGCTATGCCGAGGTCGACGGTGTAGCATGCTTGCTTGAAAGAGTCACACAAGGGGAAGCTATGCCGAGGTCGACGGTGTAGCATGCTTGCTTGAAAGAGTCACGCAAGGGGAAGCTATGCCGAGGTCGACGGTGTAGCATGCTTGCTTGAAAGAGTCACGCAAGGGGAAGCTATGCCGAGGTCGACGGTGTAGCATGCTTGCTTGAAAGAGTCACGCAAGGGGAAGCTATGCCGAGGTCGACGGTGTAGCATGCTTGCTTGAAAGAGTCACGCAAGGGGAAGCTATGCCGAGGTCGACGGTGTAGCATGCTTGCTTGAAAGAGTCAAGCAAGGGGAAGCTATGCCGAGGTCGACGGTGTAGCATGCTTGCTTGAAAGATCCGTCTAGACTTGAAAACTCTAAGGTTGGTAAAACGCCACTTCAGATTAATATATGGTGGATTATGTAACTAATGAATTCAACATAATCTTATTCTGACGCGCTCGAGTATTGTACTAATCCACCAATAAGGGCTAAGATTTGATGCAAGCACTCAACTGGGTTCACGGTGGTATCTCCCATGTCATAATCTGACACGCTGGAATGTCTTTAAAAAACACCACTTCAGCTCCCCAACGACTTTGTTATCAATTTTATTTATCTTTTATTACATCGACTCTACTTGCTGTTGTATCCACTTATGAGTATGTGATCGTCGACGAATTCTTATAAAAATTCGACGTCTAGGTCCATCTACCTACCTATATCTTGAGAAGATTAGGCACCATCGTGTAGGTAATTCCAAACCACAGTATCCCATATTAAGCAGATATTTCATCGACCAATAAACAAATATGAGTAGAACCTACCACTTGTTTGTAATTCTCGCAAATATTACCAACTGGCCATCTTTTGAGTCATCGATAAAATGGTTGTTTTGCTTCATTATAATAATGTTTCCCTCGTTATAAAATAAGCTGTAATATCTGGCAGAGAATCTCTACCATACTACTCTATTTCTAGAATACCTACATACCAACACTTTCTGTATTTATCACTAGCTGCCCTATGTGGTTTACAATAAGTAATTTTACTGATGGTACAAAACTACAAATGTCCACACTACTTTGGGCTCATGGCTTATGAGTATCAGGCAAGTCTTGGAAAGTTCGAAAGTAGGAACAAATTTCAAAGTGATTTCTAGAAAAAAGACTAACAATTTTATTGTACAACCGTTTTTGATAGAAAAATTGACTGAAGTTGCTTGAGACGATTGAACTATTAAGTAATCAGAAGCTTAGTTAGGTTAGGTTTCTGGTGTATCGGGCAAATACATGGCCTACGCGGAAATAAGTATAGTTAGATAAACTAAGTGACGTTCTTTTATTTTTAATCTAATAGGGCTTAAGTATTATAATAATACAATCTATTTTCATGCTAAGTACCTATGTAAATCGCACCTTATTACCATTGAGGTAGAGTGTACCTAGGTAGAGAAAAACTGATCGATCAAAAAAACATTCAGTTATCGTTTACTGACAGAAACTTATTAAGCAGCACTTGTATGCAACTATGTTATCATAATCTTGGCAGATTTCCTAGTTTCTGTATAATTGTATCACATCTAAAATTATGAAAATGTTGACACTAGCTATGACCTATGAAAACCAATTTCACTTCTCCAAATAGATCAAACCATACATCCGTACTCTTACATTGTAATGCTCGTGTGTAAATGAAGTGTCCAAAATCACGATACGCACTAATATTACCGCGAAGACACTGTTATCATAGTTTTTAATTTGAACCACGAATCGGTTTAATTTTAACACGGGTACAGGCGCGGATCGGTCAGAGATCAGCTAAAGACTAAGGAATTTCATTTGTACAATCCACTGGAACTTATAAATAGGTAAGGCGGGACGTCTCGCCCGAAAACTTCAGTAACAACATCAATGTTGGCTGACATTAGGTCTCATCTCGTTTACCACGAACATGATGGTAAAATAGTTTGTGATTTAAATGCATTGATGATCGTCTTGAAGCGTGCGTTGGAGAATCTTGAATGTGTGATTGAGATTTTTCTATTTTAGATGGGTGGGTGGAGCTGTTAATTAGTTCCGCGTCAGATTTGCTTCCTGTTTTAGTAGATACCATGTTAATTTAACGTGGAAGGCTGAAGCGACTAGGCGAAATTATCACGTACAGAAATGTGGTTAAAGCCAAAGCTCGCCAGTTTTTCAAACAATTGTGCATAGCTGGCATAGTTTGCGGTAGACGCATATGTATGAAAAAATAAAAACGTGTGACACTTGGGGACTGCCGCGGTTAAGCTACTGTATAGCATTTTTTATCAACTTATGCAATTATAATTATTTTTTTTATTTTGTACCACGTTGCCATGGTAGGCGGAGTGGGGGATGTTAGGTTTTTTCGTTACGAAATGTCTTTATTCAAAGCTCAAAGCCCGCGATAAAAGCTATGCAATAGCTTAATAATCGACCGAGCTAACGCTCGGCCAATTATTATTTTAAAAAATTTCGCCCTCCAAGTAGCTTGGCTTATTTCTAAAAAAATAAAGACATTTTCTGTTTTAATCGTGTGGTGTTTATTACTTTTGCATTGTTTTAACGCTCAGCGTTAATCCTGAAGAAGAGCCCTGTAAAGGTCTCAAAACGTTGAGCGTTGAAACAACGCTAAAAGTAATAAACACCACGCGATTAAAACCAAATAAAAAATCGACAAAACAGAAGAAAAATCTACCTTAGTGTAGTTTGCAGTGGACGATCGGTTCTAGGCTTCAAGTAGGTCCTTAGGTATACGTTATCTGTCAGAAACATAACTGAATAGGAAAAGTTCAAACAATTATTTATTGACCTACTGTACTTCAGAGGTCACTAGACAAGTGTTATTCCCCTAAAGATCGATTAATCATTTGCATAGGCATAATAATGCATATGTAAATAGACTGTACATCGTATGTACCTATATCTTCCTACAAAGCACTTATAAAAAAAGCCCCGATAAAACCTTACTTGGGTAACACAGCCAGATATGAAAATAAAATAGAGAAATCAAGAAGTTACACAAGGATCTTATTGTTGGTTATTTAAGTAAATGTAAAGGAACGTAAAGTTTTTTAAGCTAAGAAAAAAATAACTTAAGGAAGGGGATGGGTGATGAATATTTGATGCGGAAGATTAGTTTCCTTTCTTGTGAGAAGTTGAAACTGAAAAAAAAAACTGCTTGTTGAACTGTTGTTAATGTGGTATGGACGTATAGTAGAGTCTCGAGAGTCGAGAGCTACAATTTTAGTAAAAAAATCAATTTAGACGCATTTCGAGTTTTTTCGATACGCTGTGAATAATCATATTGGTACTGCAACTGAGTTTTTCAAGTCTAAAATACAAAGAGAACGCCCATCATCCACTATGTATTTTCCTTATACAAATTAATAACCTATAATTATTACAAATAATGTCTCGGCGCCATAGTTCCGGCCCGGCGCTCCTGCGTTGACGCAAGCATCCTCTCCACTCCCGGACGTTCTGGACTACAACTCCTGTAGAGCGTGTAATTTGTTCCTTATTTCACCTTGAGTTAGGGTAGGTACTTCCTTATCTATGAATTACATCTATTGATGCAGGAAGATGAAGCTGAATAGGTAACTCTGCGCCCACTGAATAGAGCACTAAGTAGTAGGTATCGTAATTTATTGTTGGTAGGTATATCTAGCAGAATAGTAGATATCCACTCACTGTAAAGTTTTTTGTGTTTAAAAAGAGTTGAAGCTTAAAGTTACCTTTGTAGGAGTTGGAGCTTAAAGTTACCGTGTAGCTCTGGCATCGAATGAGGGTTACCTCATCTCTTCCCGTGAGTCGTGAGAGTCGTAAAAAACGACTAATGGATCTGACTGACTGGCAAACCTTAAGTTCTCCCCGCGTGGTGGCGGATAAACTGCTTGTTACCCTAAGTTGTTACCTGGGATTCAGGCTGGCGGGCGGCGCGGGCGGGCTGAAAAATATTGCCAAATCTATTTGCAGAAGGAATGGTCAATGATAGATGAC
This sequence comes from Idaea biselata, assembly GCA_958496205.1. Classification (NCBI taxonomy): domain Eukaryota; kingdom Metazoa; phylum Arthropoda; class Insecta; order Lepidoptera; family Geometridae; genus Idaea; species Idaea biselata. The sequence continues at coordinate 16,369,033 of OY292405.1, read as the reverse complement.
TTACCTACTGCGTCGACCCCAAATAAAAAAAAACAATTTGAGTTTTAGCGGACCCCGGGCTCCCAAGAGAGATGCAAAGGGGAACTTCGCTCAGATGAGAAGAGGGAGCTTGTTTAACCTCAATCTTTAGCAGACTGTAAATTAAAAAAAACCTTTTTATCAGAAAATAAAAAAACAGCTGATTAATTCGTTCGAAAGTTACTTGCCTAGCCATGTAGAGTGGGTCTATCGAAAATTAACAAATGCTCAGAAATACAGTTATGACTTATTGGACAGATTTAGTAAGTACCTACCAACAGGAATTCAGTTATGTTATTCCCAGTTGTACTCACCCACAACATTACCACTGGGGATCAAATGGGAATAGGTATATACCATTCGTACCCATTGGTAACAAATGGGGATTAATTGACGATACCCAAAATTGTATTGGCATGTGAATAATTTATTACGTCGCATCGCTAAGCCACCTTCCTATTATTGCGTGGTAATCTTTACCAACCCTGTCGATTTATCTACAATGGTTAATACCCGCTACCGCTGTTACAAGATCGGGTTTTATCATACGCCACTGTGCTTATCAAACTAATTATTAGGTATGAAAACTGAATATAAAAGAGATGCTTCGATTTCTTATCTCAATTGCAAATTGTTGATTTACGAAAGACAGTGCTTTCTGCGCTGTAACATTTTTATTTTTTTATTTTCATTTTCATCAGTGACGCTAAAACGTAAGTTTCTTTTTTTTTCATATAAATTGTAATGTTTTCTTTGTATGAGGATTCGGTCAGTATACCTACTTAATAAATTAATCTAAATTCATCCAAACAATTTATTATATTACATTAAAAAAATTGTCGACATTGAGTCTCGCATCTTTATGGCGTGATTATTATTACAACAAACTAAACAAATATTACCTACACAAATGTTTATTTTCTCGATTTTTCGTTCGCGTAGTTTTGTAGGAAACGTTTAGGAATGTACAAGTTTCAATGTCGTAAAAGCTCACAAGGTTTTACATTGTTGAAAAACCGTGTCGTGTACTTACAACAGCATTATGATCAGAAGCACGTAGGACATAAAATTATAGTCACTCTATACGTCGCCCCATGGGACTCCATGCAGTTTCATTAGGAGTGTCTTTATCTATTAATATTAGGTAGCTATAGGTGCTTTCACTAAACCAAGATGTATTATAGTTACATTTTCCCAAGTCTTATCCGCATATTACTATTTATTTATTTATAAGTGTAACTATATTAACAAATCGTGTGAATTTAAAGTTTTCAGGATGTATTAGTATAGAAATCACTATAGGATAGCTAATTTTTCAAACATCGCAAGCGTTCTTATATAGCAAGTCGTTTGCTTAACATCATAATATTATTATCTGCTTGTTCCATCACTTTCTGCATAGAAAATATACTTACATCAGTACAAGATTATTCCCCGCAGTACCCATCTCCAACATTTATTCTGGGAACATATGGGAAAAAATCCGATTCGTACTGGTATCGAAATAATCCGTTACCCACTGGTAACGAAAATGAATTTATGATCTCCATACATTGTTACTCCCAGTCATGCTCTTCCCCCATAAAATAGAAATGTAAAGGCAATGTGACAGGCGTCAGTGTATTTTAATTTTATTCACCTACTAAATAACAACATAATATCAGTTACTTTCTTTTAATCGAACCGTGACTAATGAATATTAACTATGCTAGGTGGCATTTTATAATACTTATACTTTATAAAGACCATCACGACAGTCGACCAGTCTCATTCTATTAATTAAAAACTTTGACTATGGTTAGCTTACAATTGATGAATGAGATAGATCAAACAACTGATATAAAATGCCACCTACTGGAAGATGCAGAGAAATGTAGTGAGGTAATCAGTAAATATGAGATTAAAATATTATGTATTAATATAAGAAGTCAAAGTAAAAACTGTGAGCAAATGCGATGATGTACCAATTACTATTATAATAAGTATAGTTGCCCAAAGGGGCAATGTAGCCAGCCTTTTGGGTACCAGGGACTCATTTATGGATTTTTAATTTAAATTAAAAGTAAATTAACATAATTTAGTAAATTAAGATACGGTATAAGTACTGTTGGTAAAAAAATACATTGCATTTGCGTAAAAATAAACGATTTTAATGTAGGTGGTGTTACCTACATTAAAATCTTTACCTAGGTGCCTACTGTATTTTGTAGGCACCTGGGTAAAGTAAATGATTGTCTTTATGTCATGGACTTCATATTGGATCCCGAGCGTAGTGAGGACTTAGTACCTATATTTTTCAAATAACTCGGGTGTGTATGGGGTCCACTAAGATCTTTGGGCCCAAGTCAACCTCACCTGCTAGCTTGGTGCACCTGCTGATGAACGGACGAGGCTCTGGCGCAGACTTTCCCTTCGGGGTTGGGAGGTCAGACGGCAGTCGCTCCCGTAAAAGTCAAAATCAGCCAAATCTAAATGGAAAGCACTAATAGAAGAGATCGCCACAGGGATAGGGCGCCGCCGCATAACGGCGCGCAGGAGCTTCGCCTGACTCCTGTGGTAAGTGGACGAGGGCTACCGTGCCACGGGCGGGCACGGCCAAAGACGTTAGCCCCTAAACACGATGTGAAACTCCGCTTCGCAACGTGGAACATTGGCACGCTAACCGGACGCGCGAGGGAGCTAGCCGACGTACTTTCCAGGCGGAAGGAGAAGACTCGATGGAAAGGCAGCAGATCCCGGCTCATTGGGAATGGCTACAAGCTGATCTACACGGGTGCACCTGGTGGGGAGAACGGGGTGGCTGTGGTGCTCGCTGAGGGGTTGCATGACGATATCTTGGAGGTGAATCGCTTTAGCGACCGACTTATGTGCGTAAAGGTGCTTATTGGGGGGTTCCTACCCACTTAGTAAGTGCTTACGCGCCACAGGTCGGTTGTAGCGACGCTGATAAGAGGTCGTTTTGGGATAAACTCGGCGAGGTCCTTGGGGCTATCCCGTTGTCACAGGGAATCGTTTTGGGTGGTGATCTGAACGGTCATGTGGGTAAGATGGGGGCGGAATTTAAACGTGTTCATGGAGGCTACGGGTATGGCAGTCGGAATGCGGAAGGAGAAGAAATTCTGCGTACGTGTGCCACTGCCGACCTGGCACTCGTGAACACATATTTCAAAAAGAAGCCCGACCACTTGATCACCTACAGGAGCGGGGGGCGCGCTACCCAAATCGATTTTCTAATCACTAGGAGACATCATATCGGCAACGTGGCCAACTGCAAAGTCATACCCGGTGAGAGTCTCACTGCCCAACACCGTATCCTTGTCATGGATCTCTGTGTAAAGACCAAAGACAAGCGACCGGAACCATGTCAGCGCCGAATCAGATGGTGGATGCGTGATGAAGTCAAGTCCACACTGGGACCGGATTCAGGTGTCTATCGCTGATTCGGCGCGGTCGGTCCTCGGTATGTCTAAGGGAGGACGCAAGTGTGACAAGGAAACTTGGTGGTGGAACGACACAGTCCAGAGGGAGACTAGGGTGAAGAAAGCCCTCTTTAAAAAGTGGCAAGCGTCCAACTCTCCTGAAGATCGCGACGCGTACAGGTCTGCCAAACGTGCCACAAAGAGAGCAGTAGCCATAGCCAGACGAGACCACTTACAGCCATTGTACGATAAGTTGGAAACGTCTGAGGGGCAGAAGCTTATTTATAAGTTGGCACGTTCCAGGATCAAAGCGGCACAGGATATATCCAAATGCCGCTGTGTAAAAGATCCTAATGGTAACCTGCTATGCGAGGACCTCGCGGTGAAGGAGAGGTGGCGCTCTTATTTCCACGAGCTGATCAATAAGCAGTATAAAGAGGTGCAGCCACCGGAACTCCCTCCGAATCTAGGACTTGTGCCACTGATAACGCCTGAGGAGGTGCGCAAGGCTCTTCGCTGCATGAAGAATCGGAAAGCTGTCGGCGCCGATGGAGTCCCCATCGAAGTATGGAAGGCTATGGGTTCTCGTGGTGTGGGCATCTTAACCAACCTTTTTAACCGCATACTCGAGACCGGCAGAATCCCCGCCCAATGGAGACTGAGTGTTATCACTCCAGTGTTCAAGGGCAAGGGATCTGTGCAGGAGTGTGGAAGTTATCGTGGTATAAAGGTCATGTCCCACACCATGAACTCTACGAGCGTATAGTTGACTCTCGGATCCGGCAGGAGTGCACTGTCTCGGAGGGCCAGTATGGTTTCCGCCCGGTCATGGTACCATGGACCCTGTTTTCGCCCTAAGGATCGTTATGGAGAAATACAGAACGAAGAATACGCCTCTGCATTTTCTGTTCCTGGACTTGCAGAAGGCCTTCGACTGTGTTCCTCGCTTGATGATCTGGTGGGCGCTGCGGTCCAAAGGGGTGCCAGAAACTTATATTGAAACCATCAGGGACATGTACCGAAATTCCGATTCTGTGGTGCGAACTGCAGTTGGTGACACTAAATCTTTCCCCATTACAATCGGAGTCCACCAAGGATCCGTCCTAAGTCCATTTCTGTTTGTCGTAATACTGGACGCACTGTCCGTAGTCATCCGAGACGCACACGAGCAGCCCCCGTGGATGCTCATGTTTGCTGATGATATTGCGCTAGCGGACTCGGATAAGGGACGGCTTGGAAGGCGTGTAAATGCGTGGAAAGAGTCACTTGAGAACGGCGGTTAGCAACTCAACGTAGCGAAGACCGAATACTTAGCTACTTAGCAATACCACAGATCCCACACCTGTCTGCGTAGACGGTCACATGGTCGAGCGGACAGACCAGTTTAAGTAACTTGGGATCTGTGCTTCACGAGTCCGGCGACATCGATTGTGACGTCAAGTCCCGCATTTCGGCAGCTTGGGCCAAGTGGCGGGAGGTCACTGGTGTCATCTGTGACCCGAAAATGCCGGTTAAACTGAAGGGACAGGTCTATAAAACGATCATTAGACCTGTCTTTTTGTATGGTAGTGAGGCGTGGCCATTGCTTGAGCGACATAAGCAGGAGCTGCGTGTCACGGAGATGAAGATGCTGCGCTGGATGTGTGGAGTGACGCGAAAAGACCGCGTCAGAAACTCCCGCATCAGGGGCAGCCTTGATGTCCGAGACATTGCAGACAAACTGCAAGAATGCCGCTTACGGTGGTACGGCCACGTTCTACGAAAACCGGCTAGTTACGTGGGAAACAAATGTCTTGCTATGGCACCTCCGCCCGGCCGCGGCAGATTGGGAAGACCCAAGAAGTGCTGGCTTGACGTTGTAAGATCGGATATGCGTGCAAATGGCCTCACTACACGGGATGCCGAAGATCGTGCGAAGTGGAGACGTAAAAGTAGGTAAGCGGACCCCGGGCTCTCGAGAGAGATGCAACCGGGAACAACGCTCGGATGATGATGATTTTTCAAATAACTCACAGCCGTATTCAGAAACGATCCTATAGACGTGGACTCAGTTTTTGTCAAATTTAAAACTTTTTAATTTTTAAGCCCGTTTTCAGAACACAGGTATTGCTTGGTGATCTGAATTGCGCTTTATTGTGTCTTCGCAAGGATTACTATTATTTAAATGACGTTCAACTTAATTTTTTTTTGTCTATACAAGTGGGCGATAAGTCTCTCAAGATAAGATCTCTATCTTGTAGGTAGGTATATATTAAATGCACATCGCATGTCTTACGTAGTAAAATCAATTAAAGTGATAGTAATCATGAATAATCAATATGCTTATAGGTACTTAAAAATAGTTTCAGTGACAACAATAAAACGTGTCTTATCAAGGTCGACTCGCCGACTTAAACAGGCTTAAAAGTTGGTACTTATAATAATAATAATAATAAGCCCGCGGGGCACCTTAAGGGTATTATTAATTGTTTTTTTTTATATTTTAGGAAATGTGGAGACTGTTTACTTTTTGTCTGGCAATGCTGTGCATAGCTGCTACTGCAGTCACAGCTCATCCTGGATCGACTAGTAGGTACACGGCATTAGGCTTAGAACGCACTTCGATTAAACGCAAGCGGTTTACGAACAGGTGATAACCGCGTATCAACACGCAAAATCAGTCACAGAAAAAAACGCTAATGCGTGGGCTTGTACCTATAGAAAGCTATGTGTTGCATTTTTTTTCAGTTTCAGACCTATAGGAAAACGCAGGCGTTTAACCGCAGTGCGTTCTAAGCCTTAGCCTACCTACTATAAGATGTTGTACATATTACCTTTAATGTTACATGAATTTTCTCTCTTCCGTGCAGGTCTATCTTGTGATTAAATCTAAATTTTAAATGATAACAATAATGGTCTGAGACTTTTTTTTTTATATGTATGCTTGCATTAGACCTGACCTCGTCTTAGAAGGTGAGCTCACATGCACGATGACGTAGACGATCAATCTAGCATGATTACCTAGCTAGAAGAAACCTATCCGCTCTAACCCTTGAAGACTGTAAGGCTCGCGCTTCCACTGGTTTACTTCATACAAAGAAATTCGCATCGCCGTAGCGTCGCGAATTCTTTTGACATGAACACAAAATAGGAAATAGTTGTAAAATAATTAACGACGTTACGGAGACACGCTATGACTTATCAGCCTAATAAAATATCGCAGAGATTTAATCAAAAAAATACGAATGCCCAAAGAACAACCCAATTATATTATTGAAATAATTTAAAGTATGGATACAACTGGGTGGTATATATGAAAAAAAAATCACATTTGTACCCAGTGGTAACGTTGATGATGTTTACAAACAGGAATAACTAGTAAAAAAGATGTTGTTTATTTACAGGTAACGCAAAAAACGCGTTCACGCTAGTATCTCGCGCGCAATGGGGCGCCACACCCCCCCGATCCACGACGTGTCTCGAGACCCCCGTGCCTGCCGTCATCATTCACCACACAGCAGTCCCAGGGCCTTGCTTCACCAGAGCTGCCTGCAGTCGGAGAATGCGATGTGTACAGAACTCGCATATGAATGTTAATGGATGGGACGATATTGGATACAAGTAAGTTATTTGTTTGTCATAAATAAATAAATAAATAATAAATAAATAATTTCTCCGAACAACACACAGCGCCATCTAGCCCCGTGGTAAGCGACTAAGCTTGTGTTACGGTGACTAGACAACGGATATAATACTTATATTTATTTTTCTTTTGTAAATACATACATATTATACATAGAGGGACACCCAGACCAGACACAAATATTTATTTTTTAAGCATAAATACTTGCACCCGGCGGGAATCGAACCCGCAACCTCCTGCATTGCAGTCGCGCTTTCGCACGACGCGCCACCGAGGTCGTCATACAAGTGGGTTTCGATTCCCGCCGGGTGCAAGTATTTATGCTTAAACTTAATATTTGTTTCTGATCTGGGTGTTTTCTATGTATCATAAGTATGTATTTACAAAAAAATATGTAGTATATCCGTTGTCTAGTACCCATAGTACAAGCCTAGTGCTTAGTTTTGGGCTAGATTGCGCTGTGTTTGTAACGTTGTGCAATATTATTTCTTTATTTGTATTCCAGACTACATATCTATGTATTCTTCTGTGGCTTGAGCTCACATAACACAGTTGGCTAGCGCGCCCAGCTAAATAAGGGTGGTTCGTGGGTTTTGCTTCACTCAAGACTAACAGTCGTATTCACAAACAACCCTTTACTAAAACTGAGTCCATAGGTCCACTAGTCTATAGGATCGTTTCTGAATACGGCTGTGAGTTATTTGAAAAATATAGGTAACTAGCTGACCCGGCAAACGTTGTTTTGCCTTATAAATTATAGATAATTAAATTTTTCCTGAATTTTCTTTGCTATAAACCTCACGGAGCCCGAGACCTTTCCAACGAATGCAAAACCGTGGAAATCGGTTCGTGCGTTCTGGAGTTATAGCGTCAGGAAGGAAAACCCGACTTATTTTTATATAGTAGAGTAGATAAGTCCTCACTACGCTCGGGATCCAATATGAAGTCCATGACATAAGACAATCATTTACTTTACCCAGGTGCCAACAACATACGATGCTCTCAATTTTTGGTCGTTTCTCGCTAACCAAAGATCACAGTAGGCACCTAGGTAAAGATTTTAATGTAGGTAACACCACCTACATTCAAATCGTTTTTTTTACGCAAATGCAATGTATTTTTTTACCAACAGTATACCGTATCTTAATTCACTAAATTATGTTAATTAAAATTAAAAATCCATAAATGAGTCCCTGGTACCCAAAAGGCTGGCTGCATTGCCCCTTTGGGCAACTTTACTTATTATAATAGTAATTGGTACATCATCGCATTTGCTCACAGTTTCGCGGTGGGCGGTAATGGTGAGGTGTACGAAGGTAGAGGCTGGACCAATGTTGGCGCTCACGCTATCGGACACAACGCGAATAGCATCGGCATCGTCTTCATTGGAAACTTTGTTTGTAAGTCTATTTGTTTTTCTCTTAGGTTAAGTCGTAGGTGTTTATTTTAGGTGTTGAGTTGGCTTTCATGTGCGTAAATGTGACTTCTCTATGCTAAATGATTGCCTAGTAAGCACACCAGAAACTTATTTTAAGTCGTATAGTAATAGGTTTACAAATGGGATCAAATGGGATTTGTACCCAGTGCAGGGGTGTGCAGTGCAATGTTCGGGGTGAATTCTGGGAAAAGTACCCTTGAACAGAAGGTCTGAAAAGACCCGAAACGTCGAGCGTTGAAATATGCTTTATATGAAAGCAACGCAAAGTCTATTTTTCAAAACAATACATTCTGATAGCAACAATCTAGGCCAAGGAACTCATTGGTCAAGCTACACCGGGACCAATTGCTAAGCAATTGGTCCCGGTTGTGATCTAAGATAGTAGTCGTTAGGTCAAGTTAGAGACCTTAGGGCAACCTGAAAACTTTGACACTAGGTCAACCACACCACTACATCATCATCATCAGGTGCTCTTTTCTAAAGAAGCGAAAATAATTGCGGTTTTCAGCCGCTGTTTTAAGTTGTTGGTAGGTGAGGTCCGTCCATGGTTGTCGAACCACGTACGCCTCTGCCTGCCCTGTGCTCTCTTTCCCAGAATTTTCCCCTCCAATATTAGTCTAGGGAAATCATATTGTGTGCCTCTCTGTAAATGTCCAAAGAAAGCAAGTTTGCGCTTTTTGATGGTGGTCATCAACTGTCATTTACAGTGTGCCATCTTTAAAACTTCCACACCACTACAAGATAAGAAGAAGAAGAAGCAACCAATTTGAACCCTTCTATGAAATAAAACTTTCACAGGCATTATAAAGAAATCTTTTTCAGCCACGGCACCTCCAGCGGTTCAGGTGAACGCAGCCAGGAATCTGATAGCAACAGGAGTGAACCTCGGCTACATCAGACGCGACTACCGCCTCAACGGTCACCGGCAGGTCGGCTCCACGGAATGTCCTGGACTCAGACTGTTCCAGGAGATACAGACCTGGGACAGATTCTCTTGGTAGATTCAGGACTTGGATACAGATGTCACTAAAACCAACATTCATGTAAATATCATCTAAGTACATTTTAAAATAAGTTTCGATCAAACTATGGACATGTACTTTTTTTGCAACTCGCGACTTTGGATTATCCTTGTTGTGCTTAAAATTTTACTTGGCTATGAAACTACCACTAATTTTAAATGTCTGCCGTATTTATAAACGACCCCATGCCTGACGTATGCTTTGTCTTGTGGTTATTTATTTGTCAAAGGTGTAGTCACCATAACACAAGCACTAGTACCTATCATCTAATGAACTTGTTTGACACTAGTGGAAAATCTAATCTCTTTTGTTCCTACATATATCGCTCATTTTATCTACAAAGGTGATCGTCCAACTTCAAATCGAAATCTAATATCGATTTTGACCGATAACTAATTAATTAGGTAGGTAGGTACCTACTTTTTTTTTTTTTTTACGTGGAGAAATGCGCGCGCATACTGCACTACCACGGGGGGGTAGTGCAGTTATGTGGGACTCCAACCCACTAAAACTCCACGGTCCACCTCCTCTACCGCTAATGGCGGGAAACACGGGCACGCTCTCGCATTCATCTGTGTAACCCGCCACGGCCGTCCGTCACCGGACCCTCCTCAGGGGGAACGCCCCCATCACCGGCGCACCAGGGGACGTGGCACGCCGTGACCACCTCGGGAACCAAAGCACGTGGGTGCCAGACGACCCCGTGTCTGGACACCCCTGGTAATCCTGCGACGGGTCAGGTCTGTGGTCCCGTCGCCAACCACTTTTCGGCTGCAGAGGATAGGGAGAGCGGCAACGACACACCGTCACTCTTCTTCCCCTGCAGCCCCACCGCGTCCGCCATCAAAACGGTGGCGACCCCGCCAAGGCCGCGGAAGGTAGGGAGAGCGGCAAAAGCACACCGACACTCCTCTCCCGCCGCGGCCTCCCAACTCTCAGCCGCAATACCTCCCATACGGCATTGCGGCCCGCCTCAGTTGCGTGGCGCCCATACACCACGCAGCCTACTGGCCGCTTCATCGTTGGCTTTGCCCTAAAGCCCTGATGAGCGGCCCCTCCTCAGGTTCCTCTTCGCTTCACCGTGGGTGACCAAGCCAGGTTTGGTTTCATTATAAATAATAAAGTTTTAAGATCAAAAATGTAAAAAAAAAGAGAAGACTGTTAAGTTTAAAATGTTAAACCTTATACTGTAAACTGTTATTAAATCGTTATTTATTCATTCTTGTTTAATTTATTAAGCTATTGCATAGCTTTTTTCGCGGGCCTTGAGCTTTGATTGAACAAATTTCGTAACGAAAAAACCTAACACCGCCTACCATGTTGCCATGGCGTAGCCATGGCGTGGTACAAAACAAAAAAAAATTATAATTGCATTTATAAGTATTTTAAATTATAATCGGCCGAGCGTCAGCTCGGTCGATTTTTAGAAATAAGCCGAGCTACATCGTACGCGGAATTTTTTAAAATAATAATCTGCCGAGCGTTAGCTCGATCGACTATTTTTAATTTTTTTTTAGAAACAAGCCGAGCTACTTGAAAGGCTGAATTAAAAAAAAATTAAGCTTTTGGATAGCTTTTATCGCGGGCTTTGAGCTTTGAATGAAGAAATTTCGTAACGAAAAAAACCTTACACTCCCCACTCCGCCTACCATGGCAACGTGGTTCAAAATAAAAGAAAATTATAATTGCATAAGTGGATAAAAAATGCTATGCAATAGCTTTACCGCGGCAATCCCCGAGTGCCACACGTTTTTCATTTTTTTTATCTTTCAGTACCTTACCTACCTAACAACCTACCTATACTTAGGTAGGTAATGTATCTTCTTCTTCCTGTCCTGAAGTCAGATTATTTGTGGTCGGCACGGGGTGGCCCCGTATGAAAATTTTCAATAACCATGACATTATTTCCTAGATAGTAGGTACAAAACACACTTATTATTACATTACAATCTTGGGTAGATAATTCAGTACTAATAATAGGGGATAGTCCCTAAACGTTGACCTAAGCCCTAAGTACTAAGAAATAAGTACGAGATTACGAGTTATTTGAGGAAAATCTGTTAAAATCTCATTAGTTAGAACAATTAAAATACTTATAATATTTATATTGATAAGTATAATAAAATAAGTAATAATAATTTGTCAAATAAGTACCTACCTACCAAATTACGTAGTTATAATTGTATTCTTATATAGGTAGATTACACTGCTTTCCTAGAATTTTGACAAATATTATCAGAATTGTATATAGGTCTTACTATGTACTTAACTTAGTATTATGTGATCTGTGACTTAACCTACGTTCCTTAAAAAGGTGATTGCATACCAGAAGCTAAGCTAAGTCAGTCACATAGGTAGGTAAGTATATTAGTTTAGCTCACTAGCTCATAGCTTTCAGTAGGTAATTAATTAAGTAGGTATAGGTACCTATACCTAATTGAAATAAATGCACCCACGACGCAGTTTTCCTTACAATTATAAAGGAAAAACTAGAAAATGTAATGTTCCTGCCTGCCTTTTTTCAATCACGTAGGCAGATGTTGTCATCCTTTCTCTGGAAACGGGTTATGTTCGGTCAGTCATCTCATCTCACTCGCAGAGGTAAAGTCCCGAATTCTGGAAATTGTTAAATACGCATTACTGTTAACAAATTTATTGCGTTGGTACTTGATATTAATTGAGGGGGGTATTCCTAGGTATTTTAGATGTTTGGTTCAAAACAAAAAAAATCGGGATTTAAATCCTGATTTAAATTAGGCATGGTTACAAATTACCTAGGTACGCAGAAATTAAACTCATTATTCGTTTTTGATGAGAAACATAGGCGAGGGTAAACCTTATATTAGGCGTGGCGATACAGGCCGTAGCGACGCATCGCCACGCTATATGATGTAATATATTGTACTATACGAAGCAAGACGATGTTTCACATTTGTCAGACGTTCCCGGGATGGCTTAAATTTTTTTTTAAATAAGTGCCTTCCAAATCTTCGCACCCGGCAGAACTTGAACCTGCAATTGTGCCACAAGTGCCTGTCCGGACGAGATGAAATTAAGGATTGAACTCTTTCATTCCTTATTTAATATTACATGCCTTGGTAGTTACCAACATATTACCTAATATACCCATACCTAATAGATTTTTCCTCTGTTTCGGCAATGTTATCTGGATGTTGTATTGAAATTAAATACACCTTCTTCAGGATTGACTGAGATGTGATTTGACTTTTTTAGGGTTCCGTAGCCAAATGGCAAAAAACGGAACCCTTATAGATTCGTCATGTCTGTCTGTCCGTCTGTCCGTCCGTCCGTATTATTATGACAAATCACATCTCAGTCAATCCTGAAGAAGGGACCTGTAAAGGTGTCGAAACGTTGAGAGTTGAAACAATGCTAAAAGTAATAAACACCACGCGATTAAAACCGACAAATGTCTTTAATTTTAATATCATAATATAGTGTTATATTCTTAGCAACATATAGTTCAACGACCATATATTTATAGAAAAACAATAAAAAACAAGTTGTTTAGGTAGGTATATACCTACCTGTAACAATTAATATTTTGATTGATTGATTATTTTATCTAACATTTTATTCAATCAACAACACACAAAAAACCGGATAATTGCGAGTCCGACTCGCGCACGAAGGGTTCCATCCATGCCATTTTCATAAAAACAAAACAAATTTCTGTCATACAATACAACAAACATGATTTTATACTTACTTAAATATTTTTTTTAATTTGCATCTTAGCTATTGGTTGTTATATCGGCAATAGAAATAACATAATCTATGAAAATTTCAACTGTCTATTATAGCTGTCACGGTTCATGAGATACAGCCTGGTGACAGGCAGACATTCAGAGGAGTCTTAGTAAAAGGGTACAGAGCCCTTTGGGTACGGATACGGAACCCTGAAAACAAATACATGAAAATTACTTATAATATATTCTGTGTTTTATTGGAGACTAAACATGTCTATAAGTAGGCACAAAGCGACCATAACGCTCAAAGCGATTTCTTAATAACTTAATACTCATCACGGCGCGAGCTATCCACCTATATCTTCTGGGTAGTTCGTTCAGAACGGCAATTCGAGTGTTAAAATTATCCAAAATTTTATTTCAATACCACTTTCAGTCAATCTTTAATTTCGGAACAAGAAATTGGCGAAATGACTTAGGATAAGACAGTGGGGTGCGTTGGGTTGGTGGTGGTATCCTTTTGTATCAAAAAGATAACCAACCCATACAACAGCATGAAAGCGGGATTCTCCCGTACCTACATTGATTCTCAGATAATTCTAAATACGAAATCTCGTAGTAGGTACTTGGTAGGTATATGTAGGTACTTTACTTTTTAAAATACCTACAGAGATATCTTTTGCTACAAATACATGGAAATCGACTCAGACAATTCAGTGTTGTTGTTTTTACTTCAGGATTAAGTAGTGTTTACTCATACGTAACAAGATGAAGGTGGTGATTTATAATGTTTTAGTGTTATTATTATCATTTAGTATTATTTACTGTGTTCCTGTCCCGGTAGCTTTGGAGAGTAAGTAGATCTTTAATTATTTTTTTAATTTATTCCAGATTATACCAGCTTAGCTCACTTGCTTGAAAAACTAGCGAGCTAAGCTAGCTATGTTAAGTTAGTTTACCTAGGTGGCTGGGCATGATCATCAGACATACATTTCTTATTATTGTTTATTATAGTAACTATACCAATTAAAATTTAAAACATTACCTTACCTACGCTATACGCGCATTGAAAAGTCGCGACCAGATGGCACGTTGCCGCGTCCTTTGACATAAACACAGAATACGCTATAGTTACAATGGAATTCCCAATGCTACGTTGTTGCGCCTCGTATATAACATAAAAAATGCAATGTCAATTTCCATCTGGTGATAGTAGGTTTAAAACTAAATATTGGTAGGTCCGACAAAGGCTCGAAATTGCTTGAGATTGGCAATCAAAATACGATTGGCACCAAGCTGTCTGAATAAAAATAGGTTATCTATACTGAACAGCTGATAACTTACCTACGTATTTCGATCAGACTTGTTTGTTCTAAGTATGTATGAAAGTAGGTATGTTGGCTGGCACGTATAAAAGGAAATCATAACAAAACTCCAATAATTTAATTCCAGCTTTATACAACTTTCCATACGTCAGTAGAGAAGATTGGGGAGCTGTCCCAGCAAACGACCAACAGCCGCTGAGAAAACCTGTGGATTACGTAGTCATCCATCACACGTACATACCAGCGGCGTGTCACGGCACAGAGATGTGCAAGGCTGACATGAGAAGCATGCAGAGATATCATAATAGTTTGGGTTGGGGTGATATTGGATACAAGTAAGTTATTAATTTCTAAAACCTATGGACTAAAAGGTCAGACTTACTTGTTCTTCACGTCATTCATTCATTCGCTAACAAATTGCCATTGGAATAAAAACTAGCGACTGTAACTGTCAAATTGTATATCCGTATATACATCCGTGTCCGTGGTTCAATCGAGATTCAGGACACCATCAGCAGCTGTATTGTCTATATTGGGGAGAACGCAATCTCATAGGCAATATGCAGTACATTACTGATTTGCGGTAATCACCGGTGATTACCGCACCACGTTACGTCAAAGCAGCAAGCAATGTATTGCTATTTTCTATGAAACTAGATCCACTAGGACTAGATAGATAATACGGGTAGGTACAGAAGGGTTACTGCGGTTCGTTTCGATACGACATCTATACTGTCATACGATGATTCTACTGTCACATTCTGATAGTAGGGTGACAGTAGAACCATCGTTATGACAGTATCGTTGTCGTATCGAAACGAACCGAAGTAACCCTCCAGGATGAGAGACGATTAACCAACCTAAAAAAATCAGAAGTTTAGATAGGGCGTCGAATCTTCTTCTTCTTTTCATAAAGGCGCGTGGCCTAGTGTTAGAGTTTTCAGGTCGCCCTAATAGGCCTTTAACTTAACTGCTATCAGAGATAACAACCGGGACCAACAGCTTAACGTGCCTTCCGAAGCGCGGAGGAGCTAGAGAAAATGTTTTTTTTTGCCACACAAATTTTCGGTCACTCATCCAAGAATTGCTTTTAACCTGCACCACTATTCTAGATCGCTTGGTTCAACTAGGTCAATGAGCTAAGAGATATATCAGTCAGTTAGGACAGAACTTTGAATTTTATATGTACCTGCCTCCTACCTAAAATGGAGGGCCTCCTCCTTTTTTTAAATACATTTAAAAAAGTTACCTTTTACCTATCTATTCATCATGCGTGATACATTATTATTGATGAATGACTCAGTTATCTAATTCATAAAATAATCCCCGGACAAGATAATAACAAATTCATTATCTGTATTCGAAGTATTCAATTCACTTAACAAAACAATATTATAATAATGAGTTCATTGGTCAAATACGACTATTATATAGGTATAGTACCTACCTACTTAGTAATAGGTGAATGAAGTTTGATAACCTTGGTGAACTTGAGTTAAAAAAATAGTAATTTACGCATTTGTGTTATGTATGATGTTGATGATAATTAATTGTAAACAAATTCACAGAAGAATTACGCCGCTCTCAAAACATCTCACACCCACCTACGTCATAAAAAACTAGGTATTATGAATGATGTGCTACAATATACCACAACGTAAATAAAACAAAAAGCGTAACTTTCCACCGGCTCCTTCCCCGACCCCCAAAGTCTTTTGCTCTCGAAAAATAAACTTTCATACATTAGTTCCCTCTACCCCCAAAACAATTAAAATAAAAATACAAAATATTATTTTTTGTTCCCAACACCGCCAAGCACAATTTTAGGTATGGTTAGCAAGAAAAGTTTCTGAATTAAAGATTATAGTTGTTGGACTAAAATTATTTATTTTGTAGATAGGTGCCCATATACATACAGTGTTCAGTACAGTACAGTACAGTTATCATGTAAAACAATCACAGATAATCAATCAAACTTAATAAAAACTAAGTAAAAAAATAGACTTATCTAAAGTTAAAACCATTAAAAGAATGACTTTTCAATTATCTATCACAGTTATAATCAACCTTAATAATGTCTAACCGTATTTAAGTCACGTAATTATGCTACTCAAGTATCTTATCTTACAATCATAATATTTGAAACATACACTCTTAAAATTAAATGATTTAAAAATCAGTGTAAATAAGTCCTTTTGATTTGCTTAAAAACTAAAATTAAAATGTATAACAATCAAAGACATCATAAAAATTAAAAACACTTAATATTAGATATTTATGCAACAACCTTAAAAATAAAATAGTATACAGGGTGTTTGGTAGAGGGTTAGACAAACTTGGTAGGCGTGTAGCTGGGCCTATTTGTAAAATACAATTTGAAGGAAAAAACCCTAACTCTTCACATTTTTTTTTAAGATTATTTTTGTGATTTTTTAATTTTTTTCCAAATTTTACCTCTTTACCCTTACAACTTTAATTTGAACATGTTTTTGCTTAAACTTTTTATTCGATTTTTGTCCCAGATGTATCCTTGATCTATCAAAGGCATTGTTAATCCAAAATAATGACAAAATAATTAGTTTGGGCTCTCAAAGTTAAGAAAATAAAAAAATGTTGCCCGAAAGGTCAACTAAACATAATTCTAAAAAAAAAACTAATAGTGATCGAGGAGTTCAAATACTTTTAAAAACTGCTCTTGACATCCCTTATTACAACGGTGTATTCCATGTAGCATAAAAATCTACCAACTTGTCAAAAATAAGGCTTATGGGGAAAATATGGGGGGCGGTTCCTAAAACAATCATAGTCTAATTTAGTATGGTTTAATAAGGTATTAAATACAATTTTATTTGCTATGGTTTAATTAGATATTAATAAATCTGAAAAAAGATGTAGTAATAGAGAGAGGTTGCATCCTTCTCGGGTCCGGAAGTAATATTTACATGCTGATGAGTGATGGATGACTTATAAATAACGTAAGCTATATTTTTTTAAATAAATAACGGGGTGGAAAACGTTACGGCTTATTATACGAATTCAATTCACAATCGTCTTAAGCGACGAGATCAAATTTTTAAGTTCGTGGGGGCGGGAGCGGTCATAAGTAGTCATTGTATAGTCACATAATTTTAAGAAATTAAACTCTGTTTTGTTGACTGTACCCTGTAGAACTCTTGGCGGTCGTGAGAATTAAATGGTATACCTAATTAAAAGCCTTGGGGGTAGTGGTAATAAAATTATGGGGGTCGGGGAAGGAGCCTTTCCACCACGGTGTACATAATTAAGTACCCTATCCTGAAAGCTAGGCATAGCTTGCGTGTAGCGTCGCTATAATCTATTCTATTGACTCTACGTCGCACTGCGACGCGCCTCCGCCACGACTTATTATTACCTAGTAGTATAGCTTATAATAAAATATCCGTTCAAGCCTTTGATTGTGGCCTAAAAGAGCGGTGTTGGTGCTAGTGGTAGATACCCCGACTTTCATTCCGAATTCCGACGTAGTTTTGAATACTGGCTGACCGCGGCGCATCCCGCGACCCGGCTAGGTCTTTTCTTAAAGAAAAAATGATCTGGCTCTTAAGAACGCGGCGACTCTTACCATTTCCATACAAAATTAATACCAAAATAAAATAATAATTCGAAATGAAATAAAACGGAGAAACATTTTTTCATTGAAAAATGTTTCTCCGTTTCATTTCGAATGAATATTTTGGAAAACCTTGTGACCCTTTAAAAGTAAAATCGTAATCCGAAAAATATCGATATTAAGGTAGAAAACTAAATTTTTCATAATTTATTTTGGTATTAAGTTTGTATGGAAATGGTAAGAATCGCCACGTCCTTAATGGCTCTTACGATGAAGAAAATCATCGCAAAGAAATCCGCACCATAAAATTCATTATCTGCATTAGCGCAATTATGAGGTTTTATATTTTCGTTACAGTTTCTGCGTGGGCGCTGAAGGCAGTGCCTTCGAAGGTCGTGGCTGGGACGTCGTCGGCATCCACGCCTTGACAGCAAACAATTACAGCATCGGCATCTGTTTGATTGGCGATTGGAGAAGTAAGTTCACTTTGCAGACAACATGCAACATCCAACTTTAATCCATGCTAATTGTGGCGTTATAGTATCTGGGACATATATTAGTATTAGATGGCCTAGGCTTGCCCAGCACCTACACCACCCATTAGGCTACGTCTATAATTCCAAAGAAATTACTTAATTGGATATTCCTACCAGTTATTCTCAGTGGTACGGTCAGCAACAAAAATCGATGACAACACTTGATTTAATACTGTCAAATGCTGCTGCTGTGTGCTGTCAAAACAGGTCAGTTGTCAAAACATTGTGACAATAATAGTACATTATGATATAAGTGCGGTAAGTTGAAAATTACAGCCGAGGCGATATTGCTAGCCCGAGCCGTAGGCGAGGGCTACAAGAAAGCAGAGGCTGTAATTATCAAAGCGCACGTATGTCATACGACGTTTTATAACACATTTGCGAGGAAATCAAATAAAAACAATACAGCGAAAAGAAAAAGCGCGCGGAATAATTTTTATTTGTTCACAAATTAGCGATGCGCGGGCATCAGTGCTTTTTTTTTTTAAGGCAACGGTACAAAAACAGCCAGTATTACTAATAAAGTAAATTAATATTTTTTTGTTTCTGTTACAGATGTAATTTACTGTCAAAATGAATTAAATTAAAGAATTAAATGTTTATTTTTTATATTTTATCTCCCAAAGTTAATTTTATTCATAAAATATTGACCACTTTTCTGACATAAAAACTTTTTGATTTGCTTTCTTTGCTTTTTTTTTCTTAAGATTTAAAAAAGTACCGTTGGTTTTAGACGGAGCATGATAAACCGTACGTGTTACCTTATTAGAAAGAAACTCGTGCGTTTTACTTTACGATTACGCACAAGTACGTAATGACATACATTACGATATTGAAATTGGTCAAAATAAGAGGCCCTTTACGAGCAAATGTGTTATAAAAGAGTTTTATTGTCTTTTATTGAGAGTTATTTTCAAAATGTCTGTCCTGGTTTAACAGCCCACAAATATGATGTACAGCTTTTTAGAAAATCTAAATGTGTTTCAACTTTTGATGCTGATTGTATCCAGTACCCACCTCCGATGCTCCAATTGCAGGGTACAAATGGGAATAATATAATTGAAAATTTGTACCCACTGGTACACGCCCTCACCGTCGCAGTAAACTTTTGTAACTAGCACATAAAAAAACAAAGTTATGTGGATCCGGCGTCATTATATCACTGACAGTGGTTTATACCTCTTAACCCGGTTTGGTTACAAACACAGACCAGATGTTAAGATATTATCTGTGGTTACAAATTACTTACACTGAAACCTCTTTCACAGCGGAACTACCCCCTCAAGCCACACTGGACACTACCAAAGCCCTCATAACCGCGGGGGTACAAAACGGAGCTATTTCTGCGAACTACAAACTGATAGCACATAAACAAGTCTCGGCCACAGAATGTCCCGGAACAAGACTTGTACAAGAAATCTCTAACTGGGACAATTATACGCCTGGACCTTTTGTAAAACCGAATATTACTTTTAACTACGATGTTTATAATAATAATTAAATGTTGTTTTCACATGTGGATTTAGTAATTACCTTTTTAAAATAACCGGCTTCAACAATTATTTAACCTCTGGGTACATACCCCGTTTAATGACGTCCTTACATTCATTTTATACCGACCTGATGTACTGGAAATAAGTAGTCAACTTCAATTAGGTACCCGCCATTTATCATTTACTAGCAGCGCCCCACGATGTTACCCGCGTAAGTCCCGATCCCGGAGGATTATCTAGAGAAAAAATAGCCTACAGAAACTGGAAATTTGAATTAACATATTATGTTAATTCAGATCTCCAGTTTCTGCATACCACTTGAGCATGAGGCAGCTCTCCTTTAAGAGGAAAGGATACCTACTATGCCTACTACTCCATAAAAACTTTACAAACGTAGTCCACTATTTCCTCCCTGGTTTTTTTTCATATTCTAATTTTTCTAAAATTTATTTGTACTTATTCAAGTTACGAAATGAAAAAAAAAAAAACAAAACGTAGGGGGATAGTCATGGTAGCCTATATCATAAGCATAATAGATTATTAGTTTCGACGAAAGGTTGCATCTGCATACCAAGTTTCATCGCAATCGGTTTTTGCGTGATTGAAACGCAAACATCCAAACAAACGAACATATTAACTTTCGCATTTATAATATCAGTAGGTAGATTGTAAGTGAGTTATATCAACCTAAGTACCTATGAACGGATGGTGAAGCTGTAACATTTACATGTGTAAATGATGTTAGTATGTAAAGTTAATAACCGTTATTTTCAGTGAATATAGATGTATGATAAATTCTTTATTGTAAAAAAATACAAAGAAATCTTACAGGCAACCAATGAATGGACAAAATTTAAAGAAAGGTGTTGTTGGATAATGTGAATTCTTAACAAGATTAGATACACCCACACCTCAGATCACATCTCAATCAATCCTGAAGAAGATACCTGCTAGCTGATTACGTAACTCTGTTGCTAACAAATCTTGATTGAAACTGTTTATTTTTGCGTTTAGCGGATTTACAGTTACAGTCGCTAGTTTTCATTGCAATGCCAATTTGTTAGCGACTGAATGACGTGAAAAATGACGTGTAATCAACTAAGTATTTCAATTGTTTCAATCGATATATATATTATAGCAACATAATCAGGGGCCTGTAAACGTTGGTTGAGCATTGAAACAATGCTAAAGGTAATAAACACCACGCGATTAAAACAGAAAAATGAGTTTAAATTCAAGAATAGATTGTTTTATTTTTTTTATTTTAATAGATTAGTTAGGTATGTTAAGATGATTGAGACTGTATTTTTCATTAAGTATACATAGTTGAATTAAAATTTATTTCCTACAAATTAAACAAGGCAAAATTCGAACGCGGTTTTATGCCGAATCTTTATCTCTATCTGATCTTTATTTGTTTGCAATTTCCATTCAAGTGTCACGCGCAAATCGTCAGATTATGATGGATCAACGCGCATACAGCATAAACCAGACTGACTATAGTAGAGAGCTGACATTTGAACAGTGTGTTCTTTATTTGATGTAGGCTATGATATAGGCATCCGATAATAAAGATGTTTGGACCTCCCACGAGATTAGGACTTACGCGTGTGAAACCAAGGGACCAAGGTAGTATTTATAAAAAATAGTTAAGGGTTTTAGTTTGATTTGAATTGATTTCTTTTAGCCATTGTGAGTTATATGTGTCTGGTAATTATCGCAACTGTTACTAAACTTTTCTGCGGATCAAAGCAGGTCACCTGTGTGTGATATGCCAATGTTTCGATATGACGATGTAGGTAGTTTATTTAATTTTATTTTTACCCAGCTCGTACATAATATCGTTTTCGGGCTATTACCAACAGGTTGTTATACCTACTCTATATTTTTTGTCGTCTACTACACAAGGTAATGAATGAATGAATGACAGAGCCAGAATGTGGCCCGAGGTATACAAGAAATATAGAGGTAGGTAGGTACACTATTTAGTGTATTTAGTAAACATAGGGAAAATAAAAACTCGTGAGTTCTCAGTTCTAGGTCCTAGATCCAAGTTATTTATTATAGGATTAAGTACATGGGTACATGATATCCGTTGGGCTTAGCGAAGACAATTTTATGGTAACATATCTTATGAACTATTTTCAACTTAACTACGGTCGACTCGACTGAATGCAGATGAAAATAGTCATTATGATACGTAACCCAATTTTATAGGTCATGTTAAAAAAATAAAATCATAAAATTGATAGTAGACTATACATTTTTTTATAGCTTATAGCTAATAAATAAAGTAAATTATGTGAATATCACATAGCGCCATCTAGCCACAAGGTAACCCAAGCTTGTGTTACGGTGACTAGACTAGACATAATACTTATATTTATTTTTCTTATGAAGAGGTGTTAATGAAATTAAAACTAAAAGCACATGAGATTTACAATGAGCAGAAAATACAATTTAAAAGACATAGATGGGTTTACTCGTTTCACTTCTTATACTTATAATTAAAACATCGTAAACATTATTTCTTATAGCCTTATTCATAACTGTGGAGTAAGGTCTGAGTAACTTTACCATTTTTTGTTTCTGTCTGTCAACTTTGAAAGTTCTTGTCACGGAAAAGACAAAGCATGTTCTCACTACTCCGATCTTACTCCACGTTTATTAATAAGGCCAGTGTTTATCACACTTAGGACTTCGTAAAACCTCATCTCAATTTTTCACAGTTACAATGTTTAGCTTCTCTCGACGTTTGTTAACTTCAATTAATTCAGGAACGTCGACTAAGTCTCGATAAGAAGCGGGGAAGGGACTCCACTGGTTCCAGGTCTTAATTTCTTCAAAGAGAGTCTGTCCGGGACATTCTGTGGCCCTCACTTGCCTATAAAGGTACATAATTTAAAAGTTTAGTAAAGTTGGTCCCGGTTGTTATCTGTGATAGCAGTCGTTAGGTCAAATTAGAGGCCTAATAGGGACCTGACAGTTCTAACACTAGGTGAGCCATAGCACTACACGAAAAGAAGAAGAAGATGAGTTATTCGGTGAATACCTCTCTTACGTTATCGAACTTGCCTTACGAGAACAAGCCCCTTATTACGTAACTATGTTGCTAACAAACGATCGAAACAATTGAAATTGTCAATTACATGTCATTGTTCACGTAATTCAGTCGCTGACAAGTTGTCATTGCAATGAAAACTAGCGACTGTAACTGTCAAATTGTATATTATCCGTAAACGCAAAAATCAACAATTTCAAATGTTTCAATCGATATTTGTTCGCTACAGCGTTACGTAATCAGCTAGCAGATCCGTATATTTGTCATTAACTGATCCGTGACAGTGGCTTATAACCCTGGAAGGTATAGCGCCCCTCTTGTGTATGACCAAAGCTGACGATCAGGGCGGACCATATAAATCTACACCAATATTATAAAGAGGAAATATTTGTATATAGGTATGTTTGTAATGAATTAACTCAAAAATTACTGGACCGATTTCAAAAATTATTTCACCATTAGAAAGCTACATTCACCCTGAGTAACATAGGCTTTTGATCCCGATATTCCCATAAGGGATCGAGACTCACGCTGGTGAAACCGCGGGACGAAGCTAGTAATAACATAAACAGGAACAGTAGAGTATTGGCTTACCTGTGACCTACTAATTTGTAGTCTGGTTTGATGTGACCTAATTCTATGCCCGTTGATATCAGTGCTTTGGCGGTTTTCATTTGTTCCGGTGGGGGTAGCGTGTCTGAAAGGAACGTAAAAAGTTTAAATACCTGGGTATGAAGCTTCGTTAGACGGGGTCTGACAAGACCAGCCGTGCGTCGTTCTGGGGCAGCAGATGTCGTATCTCACTCAATGCTCCTGCGTCCCTGACACTTACGACAGATAGAGGACACCGTAAGGTTTTAGTGGGTAAACCTCTGGCCGCCCATCACCTCAGGCCAGAGGGAGCCACACACTTCTCCGCTGCTCCCCCCGGAGCGGGGAGAGTGAAAACCCGCGAAAAAAAATATGATTGATAAAATACTTGACATTACATTTCTTTGAATGGCTGGTCACATTAGTTAGTTAAACATACGCAATAATAACAGAAATAAACTACTAGAATATGTCAATGAATATTATAATTAAGCATGATAGTAGTTAACTTACCATTCCAATTCCCAATCAAACAGATTCCAATGCTAACAGTGTTAAAATGTAGGGCATGAGCCCCGAGGGTGGTCCAGCCTCTACCTTCGTAGGCCGCTCCGTCGCTACCCACGGCAAAACTAAAACAGTTTTAGTTGATTTAATACCACAGTTTATTTAGTAGTTTGTGCGCCGGGACACGAAAAAACTGAACATCCGTCTGTCGTCATCCAACAAATAATTATAATAATGAAATGTAAGCGCGCTAAAATTTACCCACTGTCGGGCGCGGAGCTCCTTTTAGAGGGGTTAAGTTGTAAGAGGGGAGTTGTCCCACTCCGGATTGGCGAATCTCCCCACG
The DNA here is from genome assembly GCA_958496205.1 of Idaea biselata. Lineage (NCBI taxonomy): Eukaryota > Metazoa > Arthropoda > Insecta > Lepidoptera > Geometridae > Idaea > Idaea biselata. The sequence continues at coordinate 16,344,356 of OY292405.1, read as the reverse complement.
AACCGTGGTGAGTCTAAGTCCGAAGATCTCAAGTACTCCTGAACATTTTTGAAGTTTGAAATAATAAGATTATCTCGTAGCTACAGGCAACGTTTTTTAGGGACCTTATGGGAAGTCTTATATTACATAACTAACATAACATAAGCTTTTCTTTAGCGTTTCCTGTAGATATGTTAAGCCTAAGTCCAGTCAACAGGGAAAAAACTCTTAAATTCGCCGCTCGGCTTATAGTCCAAATTGATTACTATCAAGCTAGTTTTCCGTGAGTACCTAGCTTCATTTTGATGAGACGCCCAACAATTTCCTATATGAAACTCTCGATTGTGGTAGATAACAGAGGTAGGATCTGTACTACTACTTTTGAGCGTAGGACCGGAACGGACGAGATCGAGAGACGCAAGTTCGAATTCGAAAACCGTTTTTTTCCTAGAACATTAAAAAAAGACTCACTTGTACCCAACATCCCACCAGCCACGTGTATCCATGTGAAAATCTTGCATCCACCTCATGGCCGCATTGCATTTGTCTCTGTCGTAGCACGCGTCGGGCGTGTACGAGTGGTGAATCACTACATAAGGCACGGGAAGGGGTAGCGGGTTCACATACTTCGGTGTTCTGGCTTTCCACTCTGAACGGGTTACCAGTTCGAAGTTGTGCGATGGGATTTCATTTTCTTCTGATCCTTAAAATAAGATTGTAAAATATTTCAATAAATACCTAGCCTATGTTATTCTATGCTCCTTAAGAGGAAAATGTACCTATTATTTCTCCAGTAGGTCTTTTTCAGTAGAGAGCTGAAATTTTGGGAGTGTATATGTTCTTTAAAAGTGAAGGGTTTTTCAAAATTCCCACGGGATCGGGACTGCGAAACACAGCTAGTAGGTAGGGTTTATAAAATTTAATGTCCTGAGCCTGACTGACCTATATATAGGTAGTTATATCGATGCAGAAACCAAACCAAAAATAGGAGTGTGTTCTTTGTGATGTGTATGTATCCCCTTAGAAATTGATTTTGGAAAATCCCGCGGGATCGGGACTTATGCTTCGCGGGTAAAACCGCGGGACTCTGATATTTAGAAATAAATAAAATTCTAAACAACAAAAATCACTTAGATTTTTTCCTAGATGTTTTAGTAAAGTTATATAATTTGACCATGAACAATTGTAACAAGTCAAACCATTTAATGCTGGACTGTGAACTGCACTAGTTATTTAGAGCTGAAAGTAAGGCCCGGTTATAATCTTTGCAATTTTTTATAGATACGCATGACTTTTGCAAAAAGGAAATAATAAGTCTATTTAGTTTTTAAAACTATCTTACCAGGATGCAGTGTCGTTGGATGTCCAGAAATATTCACCATGGCCATCGCAGAACATAGAAAATAAACAATCCACAACATATTCACCACATTGAAATTGAAAGAATAAAATAAACTGAGATAAAAAATAAGTATTAGGTATATTTGCACATGTATTAGATACACTCGTAGGTGAAGAACTACTATATTAGTTTAAGAGTGTTCATAGGTTCTCTTATCTTTTCAATTCACTATCGTTTCCTACACACTATCAATAGTTTTTTGTTTGTTTGTGTAAACGTTGATACGTAATTCGATAATGGATTACAATAATCTCACAAATAGTATTTAAACACCAAGATTTAGTTTAATTTTTAGTTAGTTTTATTTTAATCAGTTTTAGTTTAGTTTTTAATATTAATTATGTTTATTAAGTGTTTCGTTGCAAATAAAAACTTTAACACCAAGAAAATGTCCGATAATGTAGTCTTTTCTAATTATAGTTATTTTTTAGAGCAAATAGCACAGACTTTGCGCTCTTACGGCACTCGACAGTGTTATAAAGCCATAATGTTACGTTTTTATATAAAACACTGGTAGCGAGGTGATTCCCCGGTCATTAGTGGCCTTACAACATACTAGTTGCGCCACACGGTTTTAGTAACGCGCAGTGATAAATGCTGTTAATCCTTTATAGCCTTATTAATAGACGTGGTGTACGGTCGGAGTAGTGAGAACATGGTTTGTCTTTTTCCGTGACAAGAACTTTCAAAGTTGACAGACAGAAACAAAAAGTGGTAAAATTATTCCGACCTTATTCCACGTTTATTAATGAGGCTATTAGTGACTATCGCCTATTCTGTGGTTATGTTATTATACGTAATGCACGCTCCGACGTGCGACTTATCACTGCGCATTATGCTTTATGCCAACAAACCTTAGACCTACGTATTTGGGAAAGGAAAAACTCAATCATGTCTTTTATTTAATTCTTTAATCAAATATGGGCATCTAAAAAATCTGGTTCTGCTAGTAATTCTGCTGTTTAGGGTTCCGTTCCCAAAGGGTAAAAACGGGCCCCTTTTACTGCGACTTTGCTATCTAGAGTGCGTTTCATCTTTATTTACCTATGCCGTCATGTTGGTAGCAAAACAAAAAAGTGCAAAATACAAAAAAAATAATGTGCTACCTTGAATTTAGGGGGATTTGTATATAAAGAATGAATGAACGAATCTTCCTGTATTCAAGGTTTAGGGTATAGCACATTCAAGATATTATGGCAAGACTTTTTTGTTTTGCTACCAACATGACGGCATCTATACATATAATAAAATCGTAACTCAGCGGTGTCTGTTTTTGGAAGATATAAAAAAAATATAAATGGGAGGGGTACCTATTAACGCAGTAGAACCCATTTCTCTGTTTTTTTGTTTGTCTGTTTGTCTGTTTTTTGTAGATACTAAAAAAAATCAAATTTTATGGGTATCTATTAACGCAACAGAACCTATTAAAAAAATAAAAAGGTTGTCTGTTTGTCTGTTTGTGTGTGGCTTTGACTACGCTAATCTCAGAAACGGCTCATACGATTTTAACCAAATTCGGTATGCAGATAGCTTTTGACCCCGATTAGGCTTAGGGCTATTTTTTATCCGGATATCAAGTCCGGTTATCCGGAAAAAGTGATTTTTCTAATTTTCTCCTAATTGATTTCAATGCTGTATCAAAGAAGTATGTTGTGAGCAATCAACACATAATTTCCGGATATCTGGATATCGAAAAATTAGAACAAAAAGACCGGTTATCCGGAAATTCAAAAAAATCAGATATTGGACCTATCCGTATGTCCAGAAGGCCTACTGCGTTTCTCCGAATGATAATTTGTGACGTTCGAAATTTAAAATTTGTTTGAAACTGTTGAAGAAACTTTTTGGTCGGACATATACAGTACCACCAACTTATTTGTTATGTAAGCTGAAGTCGGGCAGTTTTTCAGATTGCGTGTAGTTTCCCTCCCGATGTACGTCCACCTTACCGTAGTGGGGGGACGTAGTAGCTGGGCGGCGGGCAGTGAAGCTGCAAGGTGCACAAGGTGGGACGCCGGGCTTGCCTGGCTTCTAACCCGTGAACCCGCATCAGCGGGGTCGGGGATCCTTTTTCGCAAGGAAGGGGCCGCGTGGAAGAAAACCACTATAAAAAAATACGAGGGGGTGCCGGGCCGTCGTGGTTTTTGCCAGGGCCTGTCAGTCAACCGCAAGTCTGCGTCAGCGGGTCCGAGGGTCCTTTCGGGTCCGAGGGTCCTTTCACTTTAAAAAATTGCCTCAGCCCGGGGTGGTGAACTTGGGGCTTTCGGAGCCTAGGATTACCGCCGGCTATCTCGAGACTCTCAATCTTGAGATAGTGGTGTGTCCGTGCCTCTTGGAAAGGGATTGTCCTTCGGGACAAAGATGAGGCCGTCCGAGTAGGTGGATGTAGTTCGCGAGGAATTCCCACTGACCTCGGCACTTGCGGAAGGAGGAACGCCAAGGGGGCTTAATTTCTTCTATTTTTGAAGTCAGGTTAATTTTGTTATATTTTCAACTAAGGCTACTTTGTCGTTACCTACCCTACTTACAAGTTACCTACCGCTGCGCAAAATCAACACTTAAACAGACTCTGCCATGATTGTCTTCAGCTCAGCAACAGTCTTCCCTGGTCGTCCGTTTAAGCATAGATTTTTGCACAGCGATAAGTAGGTGTTCGAAAAACGCTGACGAAGTCGCGGGCACAGCTAGTAGGTAAATAAAGATGAAACGCATTATATCTGTCTGTCCGTCTGTCTGTCACCAGGCTATATCTCATGAACAGTGATAGACAATTGAAATTTTCACAGAGGATGTATTTCTTTATTTATGAGGAAAAATATAGCTAAAAACCCTTAATTTATACCCAAATAGTAAATTGCTCAAATCTCGATATCGGATCACTCAATCCCGGGATTATAATATCGAACTTTTGCGTCCGAGATCCCGGGATTACGATATCCCGGGATCCCGGGATTCATGCCCTAACCGTAATAGCTAGACGGTTGAAATTTTCACAGAAGATGTATTTCGGTTGCCGCTACAACAACAAATACTAAAAACAAAATAAAACAAATATTTAAGAGGGGCTCCCATACAACAAACGTGTTTCAAAAACATCGAATCGAGTAGGCCATGAAATTCAAAATGGCTACCCTATCTGTCAAATATACCAGTCTGCCTTCACTTACCAAAGAGTTTCTTAATTATAAGTTTCAGATTGTCTTTGTGCCAAAGTTTTTCTTTTTAATTTTTTTTTAGTGGTGTGGTCGTATGATGGAAGTAAGAATCGAAGCTAAATATGTCACATTTTCCTATCAAATTTTAAAATTGGTAAACTATTTTAGGGTTCGGTACCCAATTGTGATAGTGGTACGGAACCCTTCGTGCGCGAGTTTCGCACTTGCCGGGTTTTTTTTTTAATACAACAATAGACGATCGGAGTAGAAACTAAAGACGATCGAAACGAAAACAAAAGACGATCGTTACGAAAACAAAAGACGATCAAAAAAAACTATACGGATTACCCCGACTTTTTTTTTTTTTAAGGGTAGCTTAGGTTTATGTTAGAACATGATTACACGCAGCGCTTTGCCGAGCGAGCAGAGCCAGCGTGCCGCGGCAGCGGTCGGCAAAGCGCCTTTAAAAACATGCCATATTATGATATGCTTCATGATTATTATACCATAAAAGTATTGTGCCTTAATTTTTTATGCTTTTTGTTCGTTTGCCACGCATATAACCAAATACATTTTCCACTTACATCGACTTGATGGCGTTATAAGTCCGAACTGAATATTTTTTCGACTAAATCAAGATTAGTTTAGCTCTACACATTAGTTTTAATAAAATTCGAGCAATTCAATAAAATATCAAATGAATAAAAGACCAAATAGATAAAACATCAAATGAAATACGAGCAACTAAATAAAAGATCAAATGAATAATTATATGTCATGATAATAGTGTAACTGAAATTCGTCAAAGTGACAATACGTCAAAGGTTGTTACATAAACCAAGGGTAAACCCTTTTAAACGTGATAAAAAATCTGCTCTCCGAGCAGATCTTCTCTTAGACCCCTTACTTCTGTGTTTAGGGCAACTAGGGCATTTAAAAATAAAACAATTGAATGTAATAGAAATATTATAATATTGACAAGATGAACTTCACAAAAATAATTATTACATTTATGATTATGGTGACAACGCGACGGTACATTAATCAGGAGCCTATTTATGAATCGCTCGTGTCACTTCGAGCGATTAGATCAGCTCGCATTTCTACTGATTTTAGTTCGAATTCGGACAACCGTGTCGAGTGGTCGAGATTATTAAGACCAATCGTTGCGCGGTCGTGCGGTTCACATAGAAAAAAATACGACATCGAACGAAAATCAGTACAACTCGAGTATTAAGTTCCTCGAAGTGGCATCTGCATTTCAAAAATAAATTTGCAGTTAAAAATATATAGGTTACAAATAGTGGTAGGTTACGTAAGTATAAATTCGATTAGGGTTCCGATAATTTAAATGGTCTCATTTGTACAAAAATGTATTAAGAATCCACACAAAGCGGGAATCTCCGTAGAGATTTGATTGTTGGTTCTAGTGTGAACCAACAATCAAATGAGCCACACAGACACACCACTATACGAGTTTTATTTTTAAGTGTTTCCTACACTTGGATGCCTAGTTTTTTTTTTTAATGGTTTCCTAAATTTTTGTATCTGCTGCAAAATTTTGGAAAGCATTTTTTTGTTCAAAAACTTAGGATTTGATTGTTTACTTTTTTACAGTTTTGAGCAATTTCCAAATTCAACAGGCAGAGGGAAAGAAATAATCCTATTAGCGAATTAGACCAAAAAAAAATACAGATAATATTTATAGCATAGAATAGAGAAAACATAATAGTACAATAGTATACTATTAGTCAAAATAGTCTGACCACCACTCTGTCTATACGTAATCTTTTTGTAGAGAGCGTTGACCTGTTTTTTGCAGAATAGATAGGTAAATCATACATGACTCGTACCTATTTAGCGACAAATGTCGAGCGACACGTACTTATCCCTGAAGATATCAGGCGACTTCGTTTGACATTGCCAAACCTCGCCATACATGTCCTCCAGAGTGAGATGTGGACAGAGACAAGACATCGGGCTACGTCGTGCGATGTATTGCGACGTCTTCGAGGAAACGTGTCGCTCGACATTTGTCGGCTAGTGGGTACGAGGCTTAACTTAGTATGTAGACAGACATCGAAAACATGTATTCACGAAAACTATTTGTTTAGAAAACTTCAGAATGGTTCATATTTACATTTTAAACGGGTCTTATTGTAATTTTTAAATTTTCTTTCGACTATGTTACAATAGGTGGTCTTGGTCGCGAAACGATCGATTTTGGTCGAAACGTCAAGGTAAAATAATTTAAAAATAACAATATGCGAATAAGACCCGCCAAAAACATAATGAGTACAAATCGTGTATATTTATATTTTTTTCAGAATGGTCGTTTTAATCCATAGACTACAAAAAATATATTCTTAGATTATATTTTTACCGTTTATTCTGTAGGTAGGTAATTTAGCATTAATAATGTCAGAAGACGGAGCTGTGTCAATGATGAATAATGATGATCTTGAGGTCATTAAATAAATTAATTACCTTCACATTCGTTATTTCTACAAGCTGTTAGTTAGACAGCTTAGGGTTTCGTAGTCTACAAAAACCTCTTACAGTTCCGTTGTGTATGTCTGTCTGTCTGTCCGCGGCTTAGCTCTGTGACACTTTCTACAAAGTAGCTGTAACTTTACATGAGTATAAGTACATAATTGATCTTTTTATTGATTACTACTAACTAACTGTAGCAAACAGGGGTTGTATTTTTGAATCGCTTGTGCCAATTCGAGCGATTTAATTAAATCGATTTCTAAGTGTAACAGATTACTAGTCGAAAATGGCCCTGTCGAAAATTAAGACTTTACTCTTCATGCCATTTGTACATTCTATTCTGTCATTAGAAGGTCTCTAGAGTAACCTACAAGGTGCAGGTACCTTGTTTTTTTTGTAATTAGCCTTTATTTATTAATTAATTCTCACCTGCCCAAAAATCTCGTATTGAATAGGTAAAACACCTAAAAAGATTGATTTTAAAATAAAATTTGATGTTAAGTTGTAAAACGTGATTTATTATTGTACACTTAGATACCTTGATATTTTTAGACATCCGGTTACCTATGCCCAATAGAAAAAATGTTGAAGAACATAGCTATTTTTATCTTCTACTAAATCCGAGTTTTATTATTGTAAATACCATTACCTATGTAGTTAAGTTGTTACATTTTCAAGAACTTTTTATTTTTCTTTTTTGTTGTTCAACTAATTAGAGAGCATTAGTAGAAACTTTTTTGAATTAAGTTTTATTAGTCGTAGGTTTTTTTTTTTCCTTTTGCCCTGTTGCTTTTATGAATAAATTAAAGCAACACAAATAAAAAGTGAAAAATTTGTTTGATTTCATTATAGCATCGCGAAAACCGATGACAAGTTAAAGAGAAGAAGTCATAGAAACCTTCTTTACCTCAATGATTTAGAAATTTTTTCGACTACCTATTACTAGGGCTCTATTTTTGAATCGCTTGTGCCACTTCGAGCGATTTAAATAACTCGACTTCTTCTGTTTTTGTGTAATTTTTATTCATTTTGTTTTGTATCCCTATGGGTAATTTTATGTGAAATAAGTATATGTTTTTTTCTATGTGAATAATTGTGAGACCGCAACGAGTGGTCTTAATCACTCGCCGCAGGAGTCCGACATCGAACAATAATCAGAAGAATCGAGCTATTTAAATTGCCCGAAATGGCACGAGCGATTCAAAAATATACCTCCTGAACCTATCCCCCTTTTCATTCAATTCAAACAAATTAGGCCTGTAATTGTGTTAACGTAGCTATATAGGTACAAAAAAATATATTAGGTCTACCAGAATCTCATGGCATGAGAAAACAAAGAATTCGTGATTTTATATAGCAAATATCATCTACATTTGTCATGATCTTGACGTAATAAGTTTTCACATGTACAATAAAAGTATCAACATAGTATAATCCGATTATCCAAGGGTTACTGTGTAAAAAAATATAAACCCTATTTGCCACCAGATTCTGGAAAACCTATAGCATCATAGCATCTCAATGAAAGGATTTAAAAACATGTCAGTGTGAGTGCCTTCTATTCATTATTTGATAACGAGGTATTTTATTATAAATATTTCTATCATAGAACGTAGACATTATTAATTTAAATTAAAACTTATAATATTGTATTGTAGGCAATAATTATATGAAAATATAATACATAATATTAAATGTATAATTTGTAGTAAAACAAAATGTTATAATAAATAGTATAAGGTACAATACACAGTTAATTGTTGGGTACCTACTTAAGTACATTTTTAAACTTTGTGCCGATTATAATTTTCTTTATTATTATTTTATAGGTATGTACTAGATACGAATTTACAAATAATACATGGAAGCTTTATTAGATACGGACGAAATACAGTAAGCGCAAAAACTGTTCTTAAATAATACTTAATAATTATCAGAAATGAAAAATTGTAAAGGTTTCTGTTTCGAAAACTCTAAAAATCGTAACTTCTACGTTTTTTTTTTGATAAGTAGGTAACCTTTTATTTTTACAATAATAAACGTCACATATTTTAAAATGTTGTTTGTTTTTCGACCTAAGAGATCAAATCAATATTTTTAATGAGCAGATTTTAAGGTGAACCTCCATTGATCCGTACCGGCCTCAGCGCGCGCACGGCACAGATCGGATTTATTTTGCTTTGTATTAATTTATTTATAGCGCTGCGCCTACCATTAGTACAGGCTGCGCAGAGTGTCGTATGGGATTCAGTTCTTCTATAAATCAATACATAGTTAGAGAAAAATCCATCATGTATCATACGTGCTTTGAAACCGGTGTAGCCCATAGGATTTAAACTGCTAATCTTAAATATTTCTTAGAAAAATCCTTTCTTTAAAGGCACAAGGAAGGAGTTTGGAATAAAGCAATAGATATGTAACTTTTAAGTAGTGTTAGGACCTTGGAGGTTAAGTCAATTTATATTTTATTTAACTAAACGTAAAACGTATGTCATTCGTCTACCGACTTATTAAGGTGCTTTTCAGATACCGTAGGCATCTTAAGAGTCCTACAAACTACTTGGCATTTCTAAGTTTTTGAAGTAAAATAGGTATAGTTTAGAAATTATTTTGCCAAATTGTTCTCTTTTCAACTCTACCGACCAAAAATTTCGTTTATTTTTCATTACCTTTTCTAATGGAAATACTACCCAGTGAAAAGGATCTAATATTTTTATTTTCATTTCTTCTACTTCGATAGATACATTATTAAATTTAGATAAATAGATATAATCTCTCTAGTAAAAAGAATTATATAAATATGCCAATTTCCTCTACAATTTATAAAATTTACGTTCGTTTGTTCGATTGATTTGATCATTTTAATTGATAAGTACCTAATAAGTAATTAAAACAACACGTAAAGCAAGAATTACATAAACTATACATCATAGTGTAACATCAATATTTATCTAAACATTTACCGTCTTAGCTATACACGTTGCTTAGTATGCAATTACTCAATTAGTTTATGATTATTACTAACCTTTTGTTTTCGTTACGATCGCTTTTTTTTACTTTATAGAGCTCAAAATACACGACACCTACACTGATACTTTACTTAACAGCCCACACCTACAACACACATGCACCTTTTTGCGCCCTGTAATTTTTTTGTAGGTGTGAGTGTCATCGTATAGTTTGTCTTAATAACAACGTAGCACTCTTTTTGAAGGGAGCTTTCATACCTTGCGGCTCACCTACTTCTGCGAATGTGCCCCGAAGTCGATATTATTGCTTCACACTATTCACACTCACCCACCCCACTTTGTTACATGATGAAGGAGTGGTTATTTTTGATTTAGGTTTGCTAGCCTTTCTCCGATAATATTAGGCCTCCCGATTATCCTGAACGCTCAACGTTCATGGAATAAGGTAAGTGCTAAAGGATTCAATATCGTTCGTTGGGATCGGAAGTATGGTAATTAATTGCAGTCCAAGCAACGTTTATAACTAAAGTAATTTGTAATAATTTTCCTATAATATTCTACAATAATATAAATACGTAATATGTCTACATTCTTTAATTTCTTTTATAAATTTCATGATTTCGTATAGTGCGTCATCATTTCATGATGCCCATCATTTAAAAAGTTAAAAACAATATGCATTTCTGATACAGGATGTATTCAAATTCACAGTCATTTTACGACTTTTTCAAATTCGATTATTTTTGCCGAAATTTCACCTTAATGATGAAATTTCTTTGAATGTCGACAAAAAAGGCAAACAGTTATAACTCAGACTTTCTGATAAATGACTTTAAAGTGAATTTATATAGATAGGTACCTACTATAATCTAAAAAGATTGAAATTTTAAAAGTAAGAGGTTCTTACTAAACTTGTAGTGTAAACACTATTAATAAGTTACACCAATGAATTCAATTACATCCTGTATAATATGCAAGTATAGTACGGTAAGTATAAAACTAGTTCTTTATTTATGAAAATAATATAATTATAATGTAGGTCTTTGATAGACTGTGCCTTATTTATTCTCTATCAAGGTTTGAACTTGAAGTACGAGGTCTCGTGCTAGAGATAAAACTGCAGATGCGTCGTGACGTTCGGCCATTTCTAAAAAAAAAATCTTTTTAGTTACATAAATAATGAATTATAATAACTACAACTTACAACTGTCGTACTTACAACTACCTATAACAACATTATTACAAAGTGTTTAGTCACGTATGATCATTTTCAAATGAAGGTCAAAACAATTACAATAGTGTATTTGTGGAGACTGGTCTTCAAATATAATCCTGATATTTTATTTTTCTATTGTAAAAACAAATATTATTCATAGAGAGACACCCAGTATTTATTTTGACAATAAATAGGTACTTGAAAGGTGAACGTCACGAATAAAACAAACTTCGTAGCGTGCCGTGCATTCGGTGCCGTCGGTAAAGTCCAGTGGGCGTTCACATTTATTTTTATAGGAACGTTTTATATATTTTTAAAACGTAACTTTTTTTTCAAAGACGTTTGTAGATAATATGCGTAGATACAAATACTTGTAAATGGTACCTACAAGTTGTACTCGCTGCTATAGCCTATAGGAAATTTCCGATTTGAAATTCACATCTACGGCACAGTAGGTAGTAGGTACCTACTACACTTCGAATAAAATTGCCGAACGTGTTTCCAAACATGTTGTCGGTTGTGCTGTAAAGACATTGAAACTAAAAATGACAAACAAACACACATCAGGGTCAAAATCATGACCCTGCTTGCCGTAGTAGGGTAATAAACAATAAAGACTTACCGTTAAAAAACTTGATAATATCAGTAAAGTCCATGGTATTGGCGAGTATGACGTCTCGATACGTCTCGAGCAACGCCAGCGCGAGGAACAACACCATGTGTTCCGACGCGACGTGTCGGGCTGTCCATATCAACTCCCACGCTGAAAATACCTGCGAAAATAATACAACCGGTCAATTCTATAAATCTGGAACGACACTTCGCTAGTCATTTTCGTCTCCACTCCACCATTCACTCATGAATCTAAATCCTTTTAATTGTAGACTAAGATTTGACACTTTTTGCTGAATCACAATAATTACAAAGAAACAAAAAGTCAGATCATAGTCTGAAATTAAAAAAGTACTATAGATTATGTTTCTCGCTTAGGCTCGCCGCGGTGCCCGGCCCTTTTGCCTATTTAAACAGTTTTTAAAAAATATTTTTTGGTATCGACATATTACTTACATCCTGATAAAGCAGTTCCCTCTTGAAGTCCAGCAGAAACCATCGGTAACAGAAGTAGAAGTGAGTGTAGTCACCGTGAGCATGCATCAGCTCGTAAAGCTCGCAGTCTAGGATTTGGATAAGAGATCTGAAATACAAGTGCGAAATTAGACAAAACAGTTTTCTTAGGATAGGTCAAAAAAGTCCCAAAATTGTATAAATCAGTAAAAACCTACTAATTTTATTAATTTTAAGGTTTATATATTTGTTTGTTTTGATGTTTGAAAGCCGCGCGAACAACGCACGAGCTGACGCTACCTCATTCATCATGACCAGAAGAGATGCAGCCAAATCGCACATTCCTTACATGTAGCCTGTTCCAGGGTATTGCCATACGTGGCTGTAAGATATTACCAACATACCTCATATCAGCGAAGTGAGCATCCATAGCCTGTCCCGAAGGGAAGTTGTCCCTCGCTCGAGACATGAGCCGCGCGAACAACGCATGAGCTGACGCTTCCTCCTTCATCATGACCAGCAGAGGTGCTGCGAGGTCGCACATTCCTTGCATGTAGCCCATTTCTAAGTGTTCCCATACGTAGCTGGAATAGATTTGTCAATAAACTACATTGTCGATTCTGTAACGTTAATCTTAAAAAACCTGCGATTTTCCATTAATTTTCTTTAAAAAAAATTACATGATGGCAAGTATAACTAAAGCAAAAGCGAGATTTTTCTTATAGTTTAATGTAACGAACGTAAAAATTGGAATTATCTAGGCCACACTTCACTTATCGCTCTAACTGAGATCTAGCAAACAAGGCATTACCACTTACGTGCACATAATATTCCTCAACTTGTCGAGGTTTTCGTCAGTGAAGAATGGATAGTTCCGGTCACATCGTTGCACGTCCTTCTCGATTCGGTGCAAGTTGAGGGCGAAACTTTCCACTAATTCGTTCTGAAATTATAACAGGATATCTTTAAGTCAGGTTATCGCTTTTTTTATAAATGATAGGCGTTATTATCACCATTTTACCAAATATTTTTGATAAATGGTTGTAGTTCACAGTACAAAATTCAAATTGGCATTCTATAAAATATTCCAAAGACAAACGAATGTGCACAAGAAACTCAGGGTTTCTTGTGGTGTTTTCTCATCGGTAGGCGCGTTCCGAAACCACACTAAAATCATAGTCTTGAGTCGACGTTTCAAAATGATCATGTATTTGTAAACATTGCTCTCATTGAATAAAATAATTTGACTTTGACTTTGACTAACCCTATGGCGAGTTAAAGTCATGCTAAAGCGAGACAGACAATCTAAAGTTTTAATTTTTTAGCGAAGAGTGAGTGAAAACGAAAGTGACTAAATAGCGAAGTGTCGTTCAAAATGTATAGAATTGACCGGCTGTATGGAATACTTACAGAATAAACTCCTCCGTTAGAACTAGCAGGTGAGACGCAGTTGGATCTATTCTCCGCGCGTTGTTCGTTGCTCGGTTCGAGGGTATCGAACGAGGCTCCCGCGGAGTGGGACTCTTCACGCACTACGCCTAAGGGACTTCTTGACGGGCTTACGGTAGCTGGAAAGATGGTACAGAGGTTGTGGGTGCGATTGTCTATTGCATGCCTGTAATAGGCAGGTTATTGTTACTTGTCTTGATTCCTTGATTACCAATAAAATCCAAACATTTCGTTATATTTTTCGGGTAATAAAATGGCTTGGTAAATATCTACGGCTGAACCTTACTTAGTCAGTTAGTTAAACAGCGCCGTATAATTTACAGGCAAGGCTTTTAAATGCCTTATTAAACCTACCTACCTAGTTGGCTGCGACATTATCTTCTTTCTTCTTCTAATATATAAAATTTCCATGTCACAATGTTAGTTACCGTACTCCTCCGAAACGGCGCGACCGTTTTTTACCAAACATATGCGTATTCAGTAGGTCTGAGAATCGGCTACTATCTATAATTTATAAGGCAAAACATTTTTCAGCTAGCTCATACATAATTTACAGTTCAACAGATGCATAAACAATGTATCGCGTTTGTCTTTTATTGCGAAATGAAGTATTAAAGTTAACAGACAAAAACAAAACAGTCTAAGTCGAGGTGCCAAGCGGACTGGTCCGTGTTCCGATACGTTGGCCGGTGCAGCCACTAAGTATCGAATCGGATCTTGTCAAACTGCCGTCATCCTTCTTCTAAAGGTCTCTGCATACGTAACGTTACGGGAAACGTTATGTATGACGTGCCGGGACGTGCCAATTTCAACATACGAAAATCCCGTCGGGGTGACGATGGAGGGGATGAATTTTTGTATGTAGAAATTGACACGTCCCGTCCGGGAAACGTATGCAGAGACCTTTAATGACCGTGTTACATCTTAGACTATATCGTCACTTTCCATCAGTTAGATAGTGTTCAAACACGCATCTATGGTGTGTAAAAACGACGTCACAAAATTTAGTCATCTGTTAATGTCGTACACAAGTAAGAGGGTTACAAACATTACTAATTAGTTATTTTAATTAGCACATTAATGTCGTAACGTAAGCAAGCACGTGTGGTACATGTTCAAAACAAGTTATACGACTTGAGTGATCTTTGGGGAATCACCCAAAAGGAGTAGGTCTGTTTGTACTACGTAGGTACTAGGTACTTAACTACTAAGTCGTATATTATAGATATTTCTATGCAAGAACTCTCTTCTCTCTCTCATTGAGATTATTATGTACTAGCAGATTCCCGTGGTTTACCCGCGTAAGTCCCGATACCGTGGGAATATCAGGATCGAAAGCCTATGTTACTCCTCGATAATGTAGCTTTCTCTTGATGTTTTTTTTTAAATCGATCTGTTAGTTTCTGAGATAACTCGGAAAATACATACCTACGAACAAACGTTACAAACTTAACCTCTTGTGCTTCGGAAGGCACGTTTAACAGTTGGTCCCGGTTGTTACCTCTGATAGCAGTCGTTAGGTCAAGTTAGATTGCCTTAGGGCGACCTGAAAACTCTAACACCTAGTAAGCCACACCACTATACGAAAAGAAGAATAAGTAGCTGGTATGCTAGACATTTACGGACCCCTTAAACAAGAATATCTCAACGAAAAAACAGTAAATTAAAGTCCATTTTTACCTGTAGTGCCACCTGAAGCCGGAGAGCCCGAAGCGACCAAATCGACGGAAGGATTCGTTATGATCACACTAGTATGCTGCTGGGGTTTCTCAACGTCTTCTTTCTCATCAATAGACGACCTTATGTCGTTACCGTTAAAGTTCACATTCCCACTGTCCACACTGCATAGTAGACCTCTGCCTTCACCTTCAAAGAAACATGCAAAAGTGTCAGGAAGCCGAAGAACTCTTTGTAATAGATTTTTCTTCTGCTTTCGCGATGTTGGTTAGAAATTAAACTAATTTTTTAACTCATTTATGTATTTTAATATCCGTTGTCTAGTCACCGTAACACAAGCTTAGTAGCTTCCCATGGGGCTGAGTGTTGTTCACAGAATTTATTTATTTATTTTCGGTTTGATTGTCAATTAATCCTTAGCAAGAGGCCTGTAAGAGACCTGTAAAGGTCTCAAAACGTTCAACATTGAAACAATGGACCACCGATTAAAACCGAAAATTAAGTTGAATTTCTAACACTTTGTAACGCAAAATTTGCCAAAGCCTCGTCATAGAAGGGGTATACCCCATCTCTCCCGTGGGTGTCGTCGAAACCGGCCAAGGGATCTGAGGGAGAATCTATAGTGAACCTGGGTTTGTTGCCAGGAAAGTACAATATATTGCCAAATCTATTTGCAGTAGTTATGGTCAATGAAGATTTACTTACTGTGTCCACCACAAATAATTTGGGGGTTACAGGGCAGGAAGAAAAAGTTACACAGAATTTGTCACACAATTCTAACCCCTTACATGTTGTGTAAGTTGTTGTTATTAAAAATAATGCGTTTAGGACTTGAAAATCAGGCAAAAATACACTGTGCCATAGGTTCGGCCAAATAGTTAACTTGATAAAATCCTCTATACATTCTAAAATAAGAGCCGCATATTATAATAAAGAAAATTATACTGAATATTATCACAGTATTGACGATTTCCATAAAAGCGTAGCGTATTTAGATTTACCTTTGATAACAAACTCTTCAGCAATCTTCTTTATCTCCGCTATACTTTCCCTCCTCATATCAGGGTTGTTAACGACACTCTTTACATGTAAACTATCATTATTATCACCCGTCTCAGTCTCTCCGTTCAATTTGACATCTTTCCTCTCCTTCTCTCCTGCGTCCAGCTCGATATTGTCAACTTCATCTATACTTGGTGCTCGGGATAGTATTGGCTTGTCTTTCCTCTGGTCTGCTTCGCTCGGTTCGGGGGAAACTATTGGTGGGTTGTCAGATATAACGCTGCAATCGTCTTCGAATACCTGGGAAAATAGTAAAGTTTTTACAATAATAATTCATAAATAAAAATAAAAAAGGAAGAAAATATGTATACACGGTGCTCCGAGGAGGGGGTATTAAGCCGAAAGGGGGTTGTTCTAGAGGTCTAGGCGAACAACTTTTGTTCTACAAGTTTTGGAAATTCGTAGTTTTCGAAAATTTTGAGTTTAAAGTTTGCATGAAAATCAGCTCTAAAAAACTCTAAAAAGTTTGAGGTCACTGGCCTTAAGGTGCACTTTTATTTAGTTTGGACCACTACAATCTAAACATTAATTGCCTTTTTTTTACAAAAACAGCTGTTTTTTTAGTGATACAACTTTAAAATTTTCGAAAAAAAGTTCGAATTTCCAAAAGTCGTAGAATAAAAGTTGTTCGCCTAGACCTCTAGAACAACCCCCTTTCGGCTTAATACCCCCTCGTAGAAACACCCTGTATATAGGTAATATAGGACTATCAGAGATAACAACCGGGACCAACTTAACGTGCCTTCCTAAGCACCGAGGACCTCGAGATTATGATTTTTTTGCCACACATATTATCGGTCACCCATCCAATTAATACCCGCGCCAAGCGTTGCTCAACCTGCACGATCATTCAAGATCGGCAGGTGCAGCTAGGCCAATGAGCTCCTCCTAATTATTATTTTAAAATGTATTTACCTCGCAAGTTTCAGGTTCAGGTTTGGCCTTCCCAGCGGCCTCAGACAGCCTGGCAATAGAGGCCGCAGTGGCTTCTCGATCCCTTTGCCTAACTATGGCCTCCACACATAGCCATTCTGACATCGTTGTCTCATACTGACGGCGGCAGGCCACGTCTTGTTCCACTCTCTCTTCTAACGTTGATCCGAATCTGAAATTATGACGTTTTGAATCAGCCATATGTGAGCCATATAGAAATTGTGCGAACAGTAGACCTTGCGAGGATTTTATTGGAAGAATCTACATGGGTAGGTTATCAGAACTTGGCATTCTTCTGCTTCTTTGAAATCAAAGGAGCTGAAGAATGTCAGTACTTATTGTAAAACCTTTTTTAAACAAATTAAAATCATCACAAATTCCTCAATGAGAAGGTGGTTCTTAAAACAATATCAATGTAGTAGGTACCTTGTAGTTAAAGGGCTTATCCTAAATGTAGTGAACAATTTTACTTTTATAAAGGAGCTATTCTTCTCATCACTCCGAAGATCCTCATCAGATCTTTACTTATTTTTTATGGGATTAATTTAAATTTGCCTTTTAAATGACAAAGAATCATTGACATATAGACAGACGAAAGCAAGTTCTGCCAGACTTGAATCCGAGGCGCTTCGCTCGCTCGGTCAATTACATCAAAATTTACCGAATTTTCCAAACAGACACATATTACTTACTCATAATATCCTAATAAGTACGGCCAGACTTCCTTCCTTATGTCATGTTGGACTCCATTGTAGTATACAATTTTATACACTTCATCTTTGTCGTTGACGGCTCCTTTTTCATCAGTCATCGACCGCCATAGTTCCTCGGTTAGACCACCTTCGGTGCCTTCTGAAATTGCCATGAAAATTAACACAACTTTTATTTCTTTTCTTCCGTTTCGATTGTGACTTTTGTTTCTATTTTTCTACTTTTTTCATTCAAGATCGTCTTTTATTTCTGTCCAAATTGTATTTTGTTTGTATTTTGATGACCACTGTTTGTTTTATTTCGATGTTCGTCAATTATAATCTAGGTTTATGTGCAAATTATCTAGGTTATATATCTATAATCTAGGTTTATGTTTTTGTAAACTTCTGGAAAGGCGATTTATAAGTCCTTTCTTTCAGAAACCCAGCCATAATCACCATAACCCCTTACTTATAAACGCTGGTTAACAGTTGTATAAACTACGTTCGTCCTTCACTGTGACATGAAGTTTTAAAGTTGACAGACAGAGACTAACGTTACATAACTTAGTCATGTGTTAATCATCGTTTATAAATAAGGGGGTTATTGTCACATCTGAATCTAAGTATACTTAAGATTCAAAAGTGACAATAACCCCTAAAAGTGACAATTCTAGTTTAGTTTCTTTATGATGCTTTACATAAGAATGTAGTAAAAAGGAACTAGTCTCAAAGAAATATAGATTCAAAACACATACCTCTAGGGACGATATTCGGATGAACTAATCCACTGAGATGAGTCCTGACTGTAGACAGATGTCTGCAATACGCCAGCCATCCGTAGAAAGCGCGCGATATTATCTGTCGACGCATCGTACTGCATACCAATTCTATCGATGCTGACTGTTCAGACAAAAACAAAACATTGTGTATATTTAGTGTACTTAGATACTTTCAACTACCACTAAAATCATCGAAATTGTAACCGTAACTTTAATCATTGAGGAGTTTTCTGATGAGAAGGAGTTTTCTGATGAGAACATGGTTTCAGATCCTCTTTTCATCAATATCTATTCTTTATTTTATGGCGAAATAAATGAATTGAATTGAATTGAATTGAATATGGGCTTATGCTACTGGAAAACTTTAGAATAAGACTGAGCAATTTACTTCTCTCTCGAGGTGCAATTGTGTTCATCAAAGATCCTCATCCGATCTTTACCAATTCGGTCCAGGCGTTTTCGAGTAATCGGTTGGGGTACATACATAAAAACATATTCAAAAAACGACGACGAATTGCGAACCTTCTTTTTTTTTAGTCAGTTAAAAATAATAGCCAAAACTAACGTCACAAAGGAACATTAGCTCCAACCCGTAGCTGTTAATTTGACTTTAACTATCGATGAAGAAACTGTCCCTCAGAGAAACTGCCCGAAGAGGATACGACATAGTTACCTGTTCAACTGGCTGATGTAGCACGGGAGTCAGTGGCAACGGACCGCTGTGTCCATTGATGGAGGCTGAGGAAGGACAGTCCACGGAGAGAGTGGACGAGTCTGATGACGTGGTCGAGGTAGAGGCCAGGGGGCGTCGGGGGGTCCGTGGGGGTGATGCTATAGCCCGCTCTAGCAGGGAATGACGTATTGCTGGAAATAAAGAGCGGTAGAGATTCTACTGAGTATCTTAAAAGTCTTATGACGATGATAAATGATTATGATTTTCAGAAAGATATTATGAAACCTATGAATTGAAATCAAATTCTTCTTAACACGTTTACACTTTTCTAGATCAGGACTTCTAAATGCCGCAATCTCGTGGGATTCGATACCTTTCTTAGGCCTACGGGATTCCATACAAATGGTTTTTTTTCAAACCCTTCAAAAATATGTTTTATTTCTTTCCCTTTCTTGCAGGAGTAATTATGGAAAAATCGCAAAATAGAAAAATGGCTACGATATGAAAACCTCTAGTTCCACATTATTATATTTGGCTGAAACAATGGTAAGTGTAGGTCCCAGTGCCTATCGTGTCGGTCCTACGTGGGCAGTTAAACATGGCTTATGACGGGTAATCCCGATAATAATTCTCCGACTGAGGGTAATCGAATAATGACTGGAAGTGGTCTCAGTTGGTCTCATTGCATTCTGCTTCTGTTAATTTCCTTACCTTCCCTATCAGTAATAGCATTATTGACGATCCTAAACACGTAATCCCCAGCGACCTCCTCCCATTCTGCCTCTTCCGTCTCTCCGCTCTCACAGAGACTTGGCATCGGTCGTCGTTTTACTTTACCTCGACCAAATACCTGTTAACGAAAAAAGCTAACATTAGAAATTCTTTTATATTACGATGTTCAGACTCTAAATGGTGGCTATGAAACAGTGATGATCACTGAGCGAGCATTTGGTAAACGAGAGTTTGATTAAAAATATTTTACAAGGAGAAATACATCAAAAAGAAAGAGAGAAGAAGAGAGAGAAGAAAAGAGAAGGAGAGCGTGTGATTGCTCAGTGAGATGAAAGTGATGATACACTTGTCTGGTCCTCTCCATAAATCTTATATAATGAAAAAAAAAAACAATTCGAAACATTGCATAACACAACTAGGATAAATATATTGTCTAAAGAAATATGAATATTTACTCTATCGATTACCCAATACTCAAGGATCATCGCTGTATTATAGGCACCAAATTAGAAAATAGTTGGGCTGTAAAATGAATATTTTATTGAGCGTGTTATTCAATACCTTCCCTGATCCCCTTTGAGACCACAGCGGTGGATCCAACTGCCCGTGTGGTAGCAGACCGGTTTCCAAATTACTCAGAAACGATAGTAAATGACCCCCTGGAAATAAAAACAAAATTGTATACTAGAACACTGAGAGTGCATATTAAAATGTCTCAATATGTCATTATAGTTTTTGTGGAAATCGGGGACGCAAGTCGTTTCAGCATTTTTCGCTATATCGCTATTCGGATATCCCCCTGAAGGCCCGTTAAAATGGTTCACTCTGTATACCTAATTATAACCGTTTGCCATTTATAATGGGTAGGGACGAGGCCAATGAGTATGCCATCTCTGTGGCACTGTTTTGAGCCAATACAATGTAGTGCCAGTGGTTATATATTGACACCAAAAGAAGAATAGCTCTTACATCATATATCCAATGTTTATTAGATTGTAGTTGAGGGACAAATCTAGGACCATGATTGACCTATGCCAGGTTTAATACGACTACGGATCTTCAAAACAAACTATACTACTATCTGCAATTCTTATTTACCTTTTGGAAAATGTATCGGTGGTCGTTGCACCCCATCTTGGCCGACAAGAATGAGCGCATCGCTGGCCTGAGACCGATGCACGTGAACGTACACCACTTCCCAAACACACACTTGTAGAGACATGGCCCAGTAGACGCTGTTTGAAGAATAACGATGTTATATAATTACCAGAAACAAATCAACGTAAAGTTTATTGTTTTTCCTGTACAATTATGATTAAATAACGGGGTATTTATCATGTTTAAATTTGTTTTTAACGGAGCTCAATATCTCGCCAGTAATTTTAACTGGCTTGTTCATGAGTCGAACTACCTCCTTCCTAATTCGCGGGCTACGTTTTGTTACCGGTCCCCTGCCCCGTTATTTATTAATATTTGTAGGGGAAAAAAACATGTAAGTTTAAAATCGTATGTTTTCCTGTACAGTTAGGAAAGCCAAGAACCTATTCGCTGTTTTGTAACAAAAGCAACAACTATTACTAGATTTAGCCTTTAAAATAAATCATTCAAAAGTAACAAAGCAATAACGTAAAACAAATCAAAAAGATAAATAAAAGGAACAAAAGTAACAAAAACATACCAATCAGGACAAAGTGGTCCGGAGCACCTACGTCGGTACACGGAGCAAGGGTCGGTGCTGCACATAACATACTTGTGTTGGCACGCGGACGCATGCACTAGGTGGCAACGAAGCAAACTACACACACAGTACACTATGCTACTAAAAGCAATTAACTAGCTAAAACAGTTCAATAGACGAACAATGGTAATCTAATTTTTATCTCTTAACGAAGTAAGTTATCATTTTTTGGTCGTCAATAATTTAGTATCAATGATTCTACTAAATAATACAAAGTATCGTATTATTATTATATAACATTATAATGGGGCGAATTGGTACTGACATAACAAGAACAAGAAGATTAATAAATGATAATCGCCTAAAATGGTAAACATGTCCCCCTGAAGGCCCATAAACAATTCACTAGACGACGAATGGTCATCAAATTATCATCTCTTTACGAAGTCCGTATGTTATCATTTTTGTTCGTCAATAATTTGTATTTTGTACTCAATGATTCTACTAAATAAGACAAGATATCTTATTATTATTATTAACATTATAATGGGGCGAATTGGTACTGACATGACAAGAAGAAGAAGATTAATATGATAATCGCCTAATATGGTAAATTGTGATACCAAAGGAATTGCGAACTTTTCACGTTTCTATATGAACTTCTTTGCATTGGAAATTTGTTCCTCGTTTTAGTAAGGCATGTCACGAATGAAATTGAATTGAACGAACACGCTACCTTTCTTGGTTTTTTTCTCATAGTATATGTTATTTTTGTCATATTCTGCTACCTAGGGCATTAAGTAGGCATAAAGACAGAAAACGAATTAAACGTAACTTTATATGTGCGGATTTTGCTAGACATAGATAGAACCCTTGCAAGAACAATTCAACACACATTAAAACAAAAATCAGACCTTGAACCAAGTAGGTATTAATTAACACCAAAGAACTAAGTAAAGTTAACAAACGAAAAGTTTAAATATGCAAACGAAAAGTAAAAATATAATTATGAATGAAAAAGTTAAATAAAAGTCACAATCACAAAGTAACAGCTAAGAAACTTTCATAACTTTCAATGTTGTCGAAGTGAGTGCAGACTTCATTCTAATAATTTATTTCTTTCTTAGAACTTGCTTTTATTTTTATTAAAAAAATAAGTTTAAGAAACTTGAAAGTGATTGCAACAATGCAAGTAACGGCTCTTTAATTTCTATTTGGAAATGTGAATACGGTTCGGTAAACTTTGCCTAAATCGTCCTTTAGACTTTTTATCTGGTTTAAAGTACTCTACAACATGTTGATAACTGATTAATGATGGGTTTTGGATCAAAACTTAATACTTGATAGAAATAGCAACATGCAAAATAACTAAAACACAACAATACGAAGACAGTTCTGCAGTCGCGTACTTGGATGATATGTTAATAACTCTGCAAAAGGACACACCTTTTATCAATTCCCTCGCTTTCCGCATAACCGTTCATTAATTGGTTGGGTGTCCATTTAATTATCAGCCCGGCAGCTGTCTGGTGTAAACTTAGATATCCGGGCATTGGTTCTTCGACGTCTTTCTGTAAAATCATTATACATTTAATCCCATAATGTCATGTAAAAGTTTGAGAATGACTTTAGGTAAAGGGTTAATTTTTGAAAAGGAGACAAAACTAGCATCGTGTCTTGTTTCAAATGAAAAATTACCGCAATTTAAGTTCGGACTATGTCACAGAAAGTGTTTATAATTTTAACTTACCGGCTGAACTCTGACGTTGTTCTTGCCGTAAAGTAGAGTAGCACTAGAATTTTGATGTAGACTTTCTACATAATCTTTGGCAGTTGAACCTGCAGTTTTATTTGTACCTATCGACGAAATAACATTTAATAAATTACTATCTCATTAATAATATTTTTTATTTTGATATACAGGGTGTTTTGACGAGGGGGTATTAAGCCGAAAGGGGGTTGTTCTAGAGATCTTGGCGAACAATTTTTATTCTACGAGTTTTGGAAATTCGAACTATTATTTTGAAAATTTTAGAGTTGTATCACTAAAAAAACAGCTGTTCTTGTAAAAAAACAGGGCAATTAATGTTTAGATTGTAGTGGTCCAAACTAAATAAAAGGGCACCTTAAGGCCAATGACCTCTAACTATAAAAACCAGCTGATTTTCAAGCACACTTTAAACTCAAAATTTTTGAAAACTGCTTCGAATTTCCAAAACTTGTAGAACAAAAGTTGTTCGGTTAGACCTCTAGAACAACCCCCTTTCGGCCTAATACCCCCTCCTCGGAGCACCGTGTATAATGTCTTGGATCGCTGTTAATTTTACCTGTGCTTGCACTGCTGCAATCATCAGATGAGGCATTTAGACTTCGTTTAAAATTAAGAATAGGCCTTCGAACCGAAGGAGGAGTAGTAGTGCCTGCCGACATTCTATGTCTTTGTACCTAAAAATTAAACATAAGATTTACAAACCTTAGATTTCGATCCATCTTTTTAAAAGGTGTCTGATTCCCCGAACAGTTTGACATAAGAACTGGTAAAGTTTGTCCGTCAGAGACGAGTTTGAAATATATCAC
Source organism: Idaea biselata (assembly GCA_958496205.1). NCBI lineage: Eukaryota > Metazoa > Arthropoda > Insecta > Lepidoptera > Geometridae > Idaea > Idaea biselata. Next base: position 16,319,825 of record OY292405.1, on the reverse strand, counting down.
TTTCAGGTGACCTTTCTCCTTCTAGTCTCTAATAAAGAACAAACTTTAGGAATGTCTAGAATACTTATAAGAGAACTACTTTAAACCTTACCAATTCATCTGCCGGAGGGTCAGTCCAAAAGCAAGCAGGCGCTTTCGCTTTCGAATACTCTAAAGCACAAGGTCCAACCAACAATGAACTAAGAATGCTTCCATAGTCCGGATCCGCCACTAAAGCATCTCGCTCATAATATCTGGTAGCGTTACTCACTAAATGCTCTATTATCTTCGCCAGTTGACGTTCGAATAATGCTATACGAATCCAGAGATATCTGTCAACAACAATAAACAAAGAATTATTTAAGAAAATTGAAAGCAAGTAAATTGTACGAATTCCCGGAATAGCAGAGAGGCATGTCAAGATCATTAGATAGGTCTTAATTCAAACGCCGCGTTAAAATGTTTCAGTTTGGGACGTTAATATCGAAGATATTCGAATTACTGAGAATATTCGAGACACAAAATCGTATCTACAACAAAATAGAACCGTAACCAACCAACCAAATGGAGGACTATTTTCATTTCACTAAATGGAAAGGAATTTAATCGAAATAATTAACAGATGTTTGATGAAATAGCGAATAATATTACACATTTATTGCGTGTAAAGCTTTATTATGATTTAATATCACAGGTTTTACGACCCGTAAATGGTTGAATTCTCAGCTTTTATAACTTTAACGTAAGTAATAATAATGAAATAGAGATTGTAACGAGTTTTAATAGTAATGTAAAAAAGTTGGAATGTTCATTTTGGATGATGAGAAATGTTATATTGCTGCAATTAAAAACCTAAAAATGTCTACCCTAAACCCAAGCACAATTTTCACAACATTGTATTAGTAAAATAATGAAAACTTTTACAGCGGCTTACTTTGTGAAATATAACTCTTTGTTGTCTCTAAAAATCGTAAAGCTCGTATTTCAACTTGTAACGATAATTTAGCTCAAAAATGACGAGACAGAAAGTTTAATGATTGAACCTTGAGGAAAGTTACATTTGTAAATGAAAAATGGACTATAAATCTATGCAATACAGTTAAAAACAATACTACGTCTTAATGAAATATAATTATATAGGTACTGTACGTAAATGACAGCATAAACGTAACAAATCTCGTAAAATCCAAGCGTTCAGTGGATTTTATGAGGGTTTCAATCGAATTTCTTCTTTTAGTGAGAGTACAGAGTTAGGAGATGTAGAGCATAATATCGAAAGTCACTATACATCGATGGTCGCTACATCGGAAACGTCCCATCGGAAGGTTACTGTAGCGAAAGTACCTACTCCATTGATAGTACGCTACATCGAAAGTACATCATATCGATGGTATGTACACTGCATCGAAAGCGTTCATGCTACGTACGTAATTATCGATATTTGAACTTAGATGAGAGATAAGAGAGAGAGAGGGAGTGTCATCTAATGGAATGACGCCTGCTACGAACCTACACCGAACAAAAATGAAAATGGCTAAAAGGTCAATGGCAGATGAAACGAGAAAGGAAAAAAAAAGTGACACAGACAGACAGACGGGATAAGGATTCCGTTTTTTTGCTATTTGGCTACGGAACCCTAAAAAACGGAAGTATCAATATGTCGAACTCTCGCTACGGTAACGATGGAATGGTCGATGGAAAGTTTTCGATGTAGCGCCCAAAGACGTAGTGACTTTCAATATTATGCTCTACACCCAGAGGTTAATACAAATGGGTAGGTACTGTTAAAGGCCTAGAAGTGGAAATTGTATTTTATGTTACATTTTAGTATCTTCGTCCCAAATAAAGGAGGTACAATGAGTTAAGTGGGACTAATTAGGGTTCACGCATAAAACAAGCGTGAACCCTAATTAGTCCCACTTAACTCATTGTTTGTGAACTTAGCACAGCATTGTTCAGCACATCAAAAAATAATGTGAGTTCTATTAGCATGCAGTCGAGTTCTATAGTTCCTGATACTTTTTATAAATAGTTCTGGCTCTATTGGCTTAAATTTTTTTTTTTTTAAATGATGTGCTAACTTCTCGGTATTTTTCAGCACATCACAAAATTATTTGATTTTTATTTGAATAGAGCTTAGTCCCACTTAACTCATTGTTCTATTAGCATGCAGTCGAGTTCTATAGTTCCTGATACTTTTTATAAATAGTTCTGGCTCTATTGGCTTAAATTTTTTTTTTTTTAAATGATGTGCTAACTTCTCGGTATTTTTCAGCACATCACAAAATTATTTGATTTTTATTTGAATAGAGCTTAGTCCCACTTAACTCATTGTTTGTGAACTTAGCACAGCATTGTTCAGCACATCAAAAAATAATGTGAGTTCTATTAGCATGCAGTCGAGTTCTACAGTTCCTGATACTTTTTAGAAATAGTTCTGGGGTTTTTCGTCAAAAAAATCAAATATAAAAATTCGACAGTCATTTTGTCCAGCAAATCTGAATAGTCGATAAATACTATTGTCGTCGTTCCATGTGCTGGCAGAGGCTTGAACTCACGCTGTTTTACTAAATTCGGGATAGCACTTCAACTTACAAATCGATTCCAGTCCGGAATTCACATTTTAACGCCAGCACAGCATACCAAATCATCAAAGTAGACAAAAAAAAAGTCATTCTGCCAAATTCGAGTATTGACAAATTGCCATTGTTTTCGTTCCAAAATTGCAGAGGGGCTAGAACTCATGCGATTTAAACAGATCTTGGACTTTACTTCGACTTACATATCGATTCTAGTCCGGAACTCACATTTAACTGCCAGCACAGCATACCAAATCATCAAAGTAGACGAAAAAAAAGGGATTCTGCCAAATACAAGTATTGACAAAATGCCATTGTTTTCGTTCCAAAATTGCAGAGGGGCTAGAACTCATGCGATTTAAGCAGATCTTGGATTTGACTTCGACTTACAAATCGATTCCAGTCCGGAACTCACATTTTACAGCCAGCACAGCATACCAAATCATCAAAGTAGACGAAAAAATAGGGATTCTGCCAAATTCGAGTATTGAAAAAATGCTATTATTTTCGTTCCAAAATTGCAGAGGGGCTAGAACTCATGCAATTTAAGCAGATCTTGGACTTTACTTCGACTTACAAATCGATTCCAGTCCGGAACTCACATTTTACTGCCAGCACAGCATACCAAATCATCAAAGTAGACGAAAAAAAAAGGGATTCTGCCAAATTCGAGTATTGAAAAAATGCTATTGTTTTCGTTCCAAAATTGCGGAGGGGCTAGAACTCATGCGATTTAAGCAGATCTTGGACTTTACTTCGACTTACAAATCGATTCCAGTCCGGAACTCACATTTTACTGCCAGCACAGCATACCAAATCATCAAAGTAGACGAAAAAAAAGGGATTCTGCCAAATTCGAGTATTGAAAAAATGCTATTGTTTTCGTTCCAAAATTGCAGAGGGGCTAGAACTCATGCGATTTAAGCAGATCTTGGACTTTACTTCGACTTACAAATCGATTCCAGTCTGGAACTCACATTTTACTGCCAGCACAGCATACCAAATCATCAAAGTAGACGAAAAAAAAAGGGATTCTGCCAAATTCAAATATTGAAAAAATGCTATTGTTTTCGTTCCAAAATTGCAGAGGGGCTAGAACTCATGCGATTTAAGCAGATCTTGGACTTTACTTCGACTTACATATCGATTCCAGTCCGGAACTCACATTTTACTGCCAGCACAGCATACGAAATCATCAAAGTAGACGAAAAAAAAAAGGGATTCTGCCAAATTCAAATATTGAAAAAATGCTATTGTTTTCGTTCCAAAATTGCAGAGGGGCTAGAACTCATGCGATTTAAACGAATTTTGGACTTTACTTCGACTTACAAATCGATTCCAGTCCGGAACTCACATTTTACTGCCAGCACAGCATACGAAATCATCAAAGTAGACGAAAAAAAAAGGGATTCGGCCAAATTCAAATATTGAAAAAATGCTATTGTTTTCGTTCCAAAATTGCAGAGGGGCTAGAACTCATGCGATTTAAACGAATTTTGGACTTTACTTCGACTTATAAATCGATTCCAGTCCGGAACTCACATTTTACTGCCAGCACAGCATACCAAATCATCAAAGTAGACGAAAAAAAAAAGGGATTCTGCCAAATTCAAATATTGAAAAAATGCTATTGTTTTCGTTCCAAAATTGCAGAGGGGCTAGAACTCATGCGATTTAAGCAGATCTTGGACTTTACTTCGACTTACATATCGATTCCAGTCCGGAACTCACATTTTACTGCCAGCACAGCATACCAAATCATCAAAGTAGACGAAAAAAAAAAGGGATTCTGCCAAATTCAAATATTGAAAAAATGCTATTGTTTCGTTCTAAAATTGCAGAGGGGCTAGAACTCATGCGATTTAAGCAGATCTTGGACTTTACTTCGACTTACATATCGATTCCAGTCCGGAACTCACATTTTACTGCCAGCACAGCATACCAAATCATCAAAGTAGACGAAAAAAAAAGGGATTCTGCCAAATTCGAGTATTGAAAAAACGCCATTGTTTTCGTTCCAAAATTGCAGAGGGGCTAGAACTCATGCGATTTAAACGAATTTTGGACTTTACTTCGACTTACAAATCGATTCCAGTCCGGAACTCACATTTTACTGCCAGCACAGCATACCAAATCATCAAAGTAGACGAAAAAAAAAGGGATTCTGCCAAATTCAAATATTGAAAAAATGCTATTGTTTTCGTTCCAAAATTACAGAGGGGCTAGAACTCATGCGATTTAAACGAATTTTGGACTTTACTTCGACTTACAAATCGATTCCAGTCCGGAACTCACATTTTACTGCCAGCACAGCATACCAAATCATCAAAGTAGACGAAAAAAAAAAGGGATTCTGCCAAATTCAAATATTGAAAAAATGCTATTGTTTTCGTTCCAAAATTACAGAGGGGCTAGAACTCATGCGATTTAAGCAGATCTTGGACTTTACTTCGACTTACAAATCGATTCCAGTCCGGAACTCACATTTTACTGCCAGCACAGCATACCAAATCATCAAAGTAGACGAAAAAAAAGGGATTCTGCCAAATTCGAGTATTGAAAAAACGCCATTGTTTTCGTTCCAAAATTGCAGAGGGGCTAGAACTCATGCGATTTAAACGAATTTTGGACTTTACTTCGACTTACAAATCGATTCCAGTCCGGAACTCACATTTTACTGCCAGCACAGCATACCAAATCATCAAAGTAGACGAAAAAAAAAGGGATTCTGCCAAATTCAAATATTGAAAAAATGCTATTGTTTTCGTTCCAAAATTACAGAGGGGCTAGAACTCATGCGATTTAAACGAATTTTGGACTTTACTTCGACTTACAAATCGATTCCAGTCCGGAACTCACATTTTACTGCCAGCCACAGCATACCAAATCATTAAAGTAGACGAAAAAAAAAAGGGATTCTGCCAAATTCAAATATTGAAAAAATGCTATTGTTTTCGTTCCAAAATTGCAGAGGGGCTAGAACTCATGCGATTTAAGCAGATCTTGGACTTTACTTCGACTTACATATCGATTCCAGTCCGGAACTCACATTTTACTGCCAGCACAGCATACCAAATCATCAAAGTAGACGAAAAAAAAAAGGGATTCTGCCAAATTCAAATATTGAAAAAATGCTTTTGTTTTCGTTCCAAAATTGCAGAGGGGCTAGAACTCATGCGATTTAAGCAGATCTTGGACTTTACTTCGACTTACATATCGATTCCAGTCCGGAACTCACATTTTACTGCCAGCACAGCATACCAAATCATCAAAGTAGACGAAAAAAAAAAGGGATTCGGCCAAATTCAAATATTGAAAAAATGCTATTGTTTTCGTTCCAAAATTACAGAGGGGCTAGAAACTCATGCGATTTAAACGAATTTTGGACTTTACTTCGACTTACAAATCGATTCCAGTCCGGAACTCACATTTTACTGCCAGCACAGCATACCAAATCATCAAAGTAGACGAAAAAAAAAGGGATTCTGCCAAATTCAAATATTGAAAAAATGCTATTGTTTTCGTTCCAAAATTACAGAGGGGCTAGAACTCATGCGATTTAAGCAGATCTTGGACTTTACTTCGACTTACAAATCGATTCCAGTCCGGAACTCACATTTTACTGCCAGCACAGCATACCAAATCATCAAAGTAGACGAAAAAAAAAAGGGATTCTGCCAAATTCAAATATTGAAAAAATGCTATTGTTTTCGTTCCAAAATTGCAGAGGGGCTAGAACTCATGCGATTTAAACGAATTTTGGACTTTACTTCGACTTACAAATCGATTCCAGTCCGGAACTCACATTTTACTGCCAGCACAGCATACGAAATCATCAAAGTAGACGAAAAAAAAAGGGATTCGGCCAAATTCAAATATTGAAAAAATGCTATTGTTTTCGTTCCAAAATTGCAGAGGGGCTAGAACTCATGCGATTTAAACGAATTTTGGACTTTACTTCGACTTACAAATCGATTCCAGTCCGGAACTCACATTTAACTGCCAGCACAGCATACCAAATCATCAAAGTAGACGAAAAAAAAAAGGGATTCTGCCAAATTCAAATATTGAAAAAATGCTATTGTTTTCGTTCCAAAATTGCAGTGGGGCTAGAACTCATGCGATTTAAGCAGATCTTGGACTTTACTTCGACTTACATATCGATTCCAGTCCGGAACTCACATTTTACTGCCAGCACAGCATACCAAATCATCAAAGTAGACGAAAAAAAAAAGGGATTCTGCCAAATTCAAATATTGAAAAAATGCTATTGTTTTCGTTCCAAAATTGCAGAGGGGCTAGAACTCATGCGATTTAAACGAATTTTGGACTTAACTTCGACTTACAAATCGATTCCAGTCCGGAACTCACATTTTACTGCCAGCACAGCATACCAAATCATCAAAGTAGACGAAAAAAAAAGGAATCTGCCAAATTCGAGTATTGAAAAAACGCCATTGTTTTCGTTCCAAAATTGCAGAGGGGCTAGAACTCATGCGATTTAAACGAATTTTGAACTTTACTTCGACTTACAAATCGATTCCAGTCCGGAACTCACATTTTACTGCCAGCACAGCATACCAAATCATCAAAGTAGACGAAAAAAAAAGGGATTCTGCCAAATTCGAGTATTGAAAAAATGCTATTGTTTTCGTTCCAAAATTGCGGAGGGGCTAGAACTCATGCGATTTAAGCAGATCTTGGACTTTACTTCGACTTACAAATCGATTCCAGTCCGGAACTCACATTTTACTGCCAGCACAGCATACCAAATCATCAAAGTAGACGAAAAAAAAGGGATTCTGCCAAATTCGAGTATTGAAAAAATGCTATTGTTTTCGTTCCAAAATTGCAGAGGGGCTAGAACTCATGCGATTTAAGCAGATCTTGGACTTTACTTCGACTTACAAATCGATTCCAGTCTGGAACTCACATTTTACTGCCAGCACAGCATACCAAATCATCAAAGTAGACGAAAAAAAAAGGGATTCTGCCAAATTCAAATATTGAAAAAATGCTATTGTTTTCGTTCCAAAATTGCAGAGGGGCTAGAACTCATGCGATTTAAGCAGATCTTGGACTTTACTTCGACTTACATATCGATTCCAGTCCGGAACTCACATTTTACTGCCAGCACAGCATACGAAATCATCAAAGTAGACGAAAAAAAAAAGGGATTCTGCCAAATTCAAATATTGAAAAAATGCTATTGTTTTCGTTCCAAAATTGCAGAGGGGCTAGAACTCATGCGATTTAAACGAATTTTGGACTTTACTTCGACTTACAAATCGATTCCAGTCCGGAACTCACATTTTACTGCCAGCACAGCATACGAAATCATCAAAGTAGACGAAAAAAAAAGGGATTCGGCCAAATTCAAATATTGAAAAAATGCTATTGTTTTCGTTCCAAAATTGCAGAGGGGCTAGAACTCATGCGATTTAAACGAATTTTGGACTTTACTTCGACTTATAAATCGATTCCAGTCCGGAACTCACATTTTACTGCCAGCACAGCATACCAAATCATCAAAGTAGACGAAAAAAAAAAGGGATTCTGCCAAATTCAAATATTGAAAAAATGCTATTGTTTTCGTTCCAAAATTGCAGAGGGGCTAGAACTCATGCGATTTAAGCAGATCTTGGACTTTACTTCGACTTACATATCGATTCCAGTCCGGAACTCACATTTTACTGCCAGCACAGCATACCAAATCATCAAAGTAGACGAAAAAAAAAGGGATTCTGCCAAATTCAAATATTGAAAAAATGCTATTGTTTTCGTTCCAAAATTGCAGAGGGGCTAGAACTCATGCGATTTAAGCAGATCTTGGACTTTACTTCGACTTACAAATCGATTCCAGTCCGGAACTCACATTTTACTGCCAGCACAGCATACGAAATCATCAAAGTAGACGAAAAAAAAAAGGGATTCTGCCAAATTCAAATATTGAAAAAATGCTATTGTTTTCGTTCCAAAATTGCAGAGGGGCTAGAACTCATGCGATTTAAGCAGATCTTGGACTTTACTTCGACTTACAAATCGATTCCAGTCCGGAACTCACATTTTACTGCCAGCACAGCATACCAAATCATCAAAGTAGACGAAAAAAAAAAGGGATTCTGCCAAATTCAAATATTGAAAAAATGCTATTGTTTTCGTTCCAAAATTACAGAGGGGCTAGAACTCATGCGATTTAAGCAGATCTTGGACTTTACTTCGACTTACAAATCGATTCCAGTCCGGAACTCACATTTTACTGCCAGCACAGCATACCAAATCATCAAAGTAGACGAAAAAAAAGGGATTCTGCCAAATTCGAGTATTGAAAAAACGCCATTGTTTTCGTTCCAAAATTGCAGAGGGGCTAGAACTCATGCGATTTAAACGAATTTTGGACTTTACTTCGACTTACAAATCGATTCCAGTCCGGAACTCACATTTTACTGCCAGCACAGCATACGAAATCATCAAAGTAGACGAAAAAAAAAAGGGATTCTGCCAAATTCAAATATTGAAAAAATGCTATTGTTTTCGTTCCAAAATTGCAGAGGGGCTAGAACTCATGCGATTTAAACGAATTTTGGACTTTACTTCGACTTACAAATCGATTCCAGTCCGGAACTCACATTTTACTGCCAGCACAGCATACGAAATCATCAAAGTAGACGAAAAAAAAAGGGATTCGGCCAAATTCAAATATTGAAAAAATGCTATTGTTTTCGTTCCAAAATTGCAGAGGGGCTAGAACTCATGCGATTTAAGCAGATCTTGGACTTTACTTCGACTTACAAATCGATTCCAGTCCGGAACTCACATTTTACTGCCAGCACAGCATACGAAATCATCAAAGTAGACGAAAAAAAAAAGGGATTCTGCCAAATTCAAATATTGAAAAAATGCTATTGTTTTCGTTCCAAAATTGCAGAGGGGCTAGAACTCATGCGATTTAAGCAGATCTTGGACTTTACTTCGACTTACATATCGATTCCAGTCCGGAACTCACATTTTACTGCCAGCACAGCATACCAAATCATCAAAGTAGACGAAAAAAAAAGGGATTCTGCCAAATTCAAATATTGAAAAAATGCTATTGTTTTCGTTCCAAAATTACAGAGGGGCTAGAACTCATGCGATTTAAACGAATTTTGGACTTTACTTCGACTTACAAATCGATTCCAGTCCGGAACTCACATTTTACTGCCAGCACAGCATACCAAATCATCAAAGTAGACGAAAAAAAAAAAGGGATTCTGCCAAATTCAAATATTGAAAAAATGCTATTGTTTTCGTTCCAAAATTACAGAGGGGCTAGAACTCATGCGATTTAAGCAGATCTTGGACTTTACTTCGACTTACAAATCGATTCCAGTCCGGAACTCACATTTTACTGCCAGCACAGCATACCAAATCATCAAAGTAGACGAAAAAAAAGGGATTCTGCCAAATTCGAGTATTGAAAAAACGCCATTGTTTTCGTTCCAAAATTGCAGAGGGGCTAGAACTCATGCGATTTAAACGAATTTTGGACTTTACTTCGACTTACAAATCGATTCCAGTCCGGAACTCACATTTTACTGCCAGCACAGCATACGAAATCATCAAAGTAGACGAAAAAAAAAAGGGATTCTGCCAAATTCAAATATTGAAAAAATGCTATTGTTTTCGTTCCAAAATTGCAGAGGGGCTAGAACTCATGCGATTTAAACGAATTTTGGACTTTACTTCGACTTACAAATCGATTCCAGTCCGGAACTCACATTTTACTGCCAGCACAGCATACGAAATCATCAAAGTAGACGAAAAAAAAAGGGATTCGGCCAAATTCAAATATTGAAAAAATGCTATTGTTTTCGTTCCAAAATTGCAGAGGGGCTAGAACTCATGCGATTTAAGCAGATCTTGGACTTTACTTCGACTTACAAATCGATTCCAGTCCGGAACTCACATTTTACTGCCAGCACAGCATACGAAATCATCAAAGTAGACGAAAAAAAAAAAGGGATTCTGCCAAATTCAAATATTGAAAAAATGCTATTGTTTTCGTTCCAAAATTGCAGAGGGGCTAGAACTCATGCGATTTAAGCAGATCTTGGACTTTACTTCGACTTACATATCGATTCCAGTCCGGAACTCACATTTTACTGCCAGCACAGCATACCAAATCATCAAAGTAGACGAAAAAAAAAGGGATTCTGCCAAATTCAAATATTGAAAAAATGCTATTGTTTTCGTTCCAAAATTACAGAGGGGCTAGAACTCATGAGATTTAAGCAGATTTTGGACTTTACTTCGACTTACAAATCGATTCCAGTCCGGAACTCACATTTTACTGCCAGCACAGCATACCAAATCATCAAAGTAGACGAAAAAAAAGGGATTCTGCCAAATTCGAGTATTGAAAAAACGCCATTGTTTTCGTTCCAAAATTGCAGAGGGGCTAGAACTCATGCGATTTAAACGAATTTTGGACTTTACTTCGACTTACAAATCGATTCCAGTCCGGAACTCACATTTTACTGCCAGCACAGCATACCAAATCATCAAAGTAGACGAAAAAAAAAAGGGATTCCGCCAAATTCGAGTATTGAAAAAACGCCATTGTTTTCGTTCCAAAATTGCAGAGGGGCTAGAACTCATGCGATTTAAACGAATTTTGGACTTTACTTCGACTTACAAATCGATTCCAGTCCGGAACTCACATTTTAACGCCAGCACAGCATACCAAATCATCAAAGTAGACAAAAAAAAAGTCATTCTGCCAAATTCGAGTATTGACAAATTGCCATTGTTTTCGTTCCAAAATTGCAGAGGGGCTAGAACTCATGCGATTTAAACAGATCTTGGACTTTACTTCGACTTACAAATCGATTCCAGTCCGGAACTCACATTTTACTGCCAGCACAGCATACCAAATCATCAAAGTAGACGAAAAAAAAAGGGATTCTGCCAAATTCAAATATTGAAAAAATGCTATTGGTTTCGTTCCAAAATTGCAGAGGGGCTAGAACTCATGCGATTTAAGCAGATCTTGGACTTTACTTCGACTTACAAATCGATTCCAGTCCGGAACTCACATTTTACTGCCAGCACAGCATACCAAATCATCAAAGTAGACGAAAAAAAAAGGGATTCGGCCAAATTCAAATATTGAAAAAATCCTATTGTTTTCGTTCCAAAATTGCAGAGGGGCTAGAACTCATGCGATTTAAGCAGATCTTGGACTTTACTTCGACTTACAAATCGATTCCAGTCCGGAACTCACATTTTACTGCCAGCACAGCATACGAAATCATCAAAGTAGACGAAAAAAAAAAGGGATTCTGCCAAATTCAAATATTGAAAAAATGCTATTGTTTTCGTTCCAAAATTACAGAGGGGCTAGAACTCATGCGATTTAAACGAATTTTGGACTTTACTTCGACTTACAAATCGATTCCAGTCCGGAACTCACATTTTACTGCCAGCACAGCATACCAAATCATCAAAGTAGACGAAAAAAAAAAGGGATTCTGCCAAATTCAAATATTGAAAAAATGCTATTGTTTTCGTTCCAAAATTACAGAGGGGCTAGAACTCATGCGATTTAAGCAGATCTTGGACTTTACTTCGACTTACAAATCGATTCCAGTCCGGAACTCACATTTTACTGCCAGCACAGCATACCAAATCATCAAAGTAGACGAAAAAAAAGGGATTCTGCCAAATTCGAGTATTGAAAAAACGCCATTGTTTTCGTTCCAAAATTGCAGAGGGGCTAGAACTCATGCGATTTAAACGAATTTTGGACTTTACTTCGACTTACAAATCGATTCCAGTCCGGAACTCACATTTTACTGCCAGCACAGCATACCAAATCATCAAAGTAGACGAAAAAAAAAGGGATTCTGCCAAATTCAAATATTGAAAAAATGCTATTGTTTTCGTTCCAAAATTACAGAGGGGCTAGAACTCATGCGATTTAAACGAATTTTGGACTTTACTTCGACTTACAAATCGATTCCAGTCCGGAACTCACATTTTACTGCCAGCACAGCATACCAAATCATCAAAGTAGACGAAAAAAAAAGGGATTCTGCCAAATTCAAATATTGAAAAAATGCTATTGTTTTCGTTCCAAAATTACAGAGGGGCTAGAACTCATGCGATTTAAACGAATTTTGGACTTTACTTCGACTTACAAATCGATTCCAGTCCGGAACTCACATTTTACTGCCAGCACAGCATACCAAATCATCAAAGTAGACGAAAAAAAAAGGGATTCTGCCAAATTCAAATATTGAAAAAATGCTATTGTTTTCGTTCCAAAATTGCAGAGGGGCTAGAACTCATGCGATTTAAGCAGATCTTGGACTTTACTTCGACTTACAAATCGATTCCAGTCCGGAACTCACATTTTACTGCCAGCACAGCATACCAAATCATCAAAGTAGACGAAAAAAAAGGGATTCTGCCAAATTCGAGTATTAGAAAAATACCATTGTTTTCATTAAAATTTATTTTACCACTGGCGCCAATCTCAATTCATCATTAGATTGTAAAAAGTGCTAGTGGTAAAAATACATCGCGGTATCGTTGCGTTTTTATGTCAAAATCACGTTTGTTGAATGGTGCTTAAATGTTTTTTTATCTATTTGTTGTTATAGCGGCTAAAGAAATACATCTATTGTGAAAATTTCAACTATCTAGCTATCACAGCTTATGAGATATAGCCTGGTGACAGACGGACAGACAGACGGCAAAGTATCAGTAAAAGTGTTCCGTTTTTATCCTTTGGGTACGGAACCCTAAAAAGAATTTGTATGTCGAGTATTCTTAGCGCAAGGAGTTTGTATCAAGGTTTTTTTCACGCATGGAGGTTGTATTTGCATTTAGTTAGATGGACGACGAGTAAATTGTGTTTTAAATTCAAAAACCAAACAGCGTGAGTAAAAGTCCTTTTTATTCACTGTTTTGCCTGAATAAACTAAGCTTTTAAGAGTGGGAATGGTATAATAGTATATTATGCAACTAGTGAATAAAAGACGGATTTAGTGCGAGGGCCGTAGATGAATCACGAGCAAGTGAAGGATTCTAACGACTGAATCACGACCGCAGGGAGTGATTCATGATGATTGAATCACGAGCGTAGCGAGTGATTCAAGTGTTAGAATCCTGAACGACGCCAGTGGTTCATGGCCCTCAATCTAAATCCGTACTTTATTCAAGAGTTGCATACTATACTTTATACCATGACTACGAGGAAAAAAACCGGTCAAGTTCGAGTCGGACTCGCGTCGCGTACGAAGGTTCCGTACCACTATCACAAATTTCGGCAACCAATCCGTGAACGCAACGCGAACGTTAAAATTTATTTTACCACTGGCGCCAGTCTCAATTCATCACTAGATAGTAAAAAGTGCTAGGGGTGAAAATACATCACGGTATTGTTGCGTTTTTATGTCAAAATCACATAAAAGTTTTTTTATCTATTTGTTGTTATAGCGGCTAAAGAAATACATCTACTGTGACAATTTCAACTGTCTAGCTATCACAGTTTATGAGATAAACGGACAGACAGACGGCAAAATATCAGTAAAAGTGTTCCGTTTTTATCCTTTGGGTACGGAACCCTAAAAAGAATTTGTATGTCGAGTATTGTTAACGCAAGGAGTTTGTATCAAGTTTTTTTTCACGCAAGGAGGTTGTATATGCATTTAGTTATATGGACGACGAGTAAATTGTGTTCTAAATTCAAAATTCAAACAGCGTGAGTAAAAGTCGTTTTTATTCACTGTTTAGCGTGAATAAAATAAGCTTTTACGAGTGGGAATGGTATAAAATAAGTTTTAAGGCCTAATAATAATTACACTATATATTTTTTTGTTTTTTTTTTTTGTTCTTATTATTTTTATACCTAGGTACTTGTTATTAAAATATGACTACCTCTCTAAATATTTGAAGTGTAACATTTTTTTAAAGTTAGCTTACTAGCTTTTTGAAATTAAAGACATTTTTCGGTTTGAATCGCGTGGTTTTTATTACTTTTAGCATTGTTACAACGCTCAACGTTTCGAGACCTTTCCAGGTCTCTTCTTCAGGATAGACTAAGATGTGATTTGTCATTCTAATGTATTAAAAAAGTTACAGTGAGACTACCGTCTTATTATTAAAAACTATTAAAATGTTATCAAAAACGTTCCTGTCTACGCAGGTTCCAAAATTGCAATGATTATTATTTACTTTATTGTTAAATTTTATTATTAAACTTTATTATTTAATTTTAACTTTATTACTTTTATTTACTTTATTATTATTTTACTTTATTATTTACATTTTATTTAGCCTATCATTACCAACTATGCACAAATCACCTTTCAACGATTAATTTATCACTACGTGATTTCGCAAACGCGCCCCTTCATGAGAAGAAGTCACAAGAAACTCCTGGGGGTTGTTTTATGACCACGCGATTCAAACCGAAAAATGTCTTTAATTTCAATACAACATCGCGAAAACAGAAGAAAAATATATACTAGCTTTTTTTTTTACTTTTTGTATTTTTTAATTGTTAAGCCTAAGTTTTCTTAAATATTAATATTTTGTTCACTCGTATGAATCTGAGCCATCGAGCCCATTTGTAATGATTAATTATGGTTTTTTTTTATTTACACATATATCGTTTTTCTATTTTTTTTATTCTTATTGTGATTGTTAAGTTTTACTTTCTTTATTAATTTGTTAGTTTTGTAGTTTTTTTTTTGTTTTTTTGTTGTTTTTTTTTTATATTATTAGGTAGGCACTTTAACCTCTATTCATAAATAACGATCAAACTATATTTTTTTTGTTTTTCTTTGTATACCTAGGTATATATATTTTTTTTCTAATCATTTTTATAGGTAGGGACTAATTATTAAATATTTGCCTTGCTATTATAAAATAAGTTTTAAGGCCAGACCTGGTTTAAATCATGATAGAAGTAAAGTAAATCATTGTTTAAACCCGGTCTAGCACTTAAAACTCATTTTATAATAGCATGCTTGAAGTTTAACATTTTATTTTGTTAGCTTAATACCTATCTCTTTTTTTATATTTTTATTAAATTATTTATATTACCTATCATATTATTAGTAGGTATTAACAAATTATTAATTTTATCTATTTACATTATATTAATAATTTGATTTCTTTTTATTACTTATACTTATCTCTTTTATTGTTGTAATTTGTTTACATAATATTATGAATTTGAGCCAGCGAGCTCCTTTATAAATAATGATTAAACTATATATTTTTTTGTTTTTTTTTTGTTCTTATTATTTTTATACCTAGGTACTTGTTATTAAAATATGACTACCTCCCTAAATATTTGAAGTGTAACATTTTTTTTAAATGTGTTAGCTTACTAGCTTTTTTTTTACTTTCGAAGTAAAGTCCAAGATCTGCTTAAATCGCATGAGTTCTAGCCCCTCTGCAATTTTGGAACGAAAACAATAGCATTTTTTCAATATTTGAATTTGGCAGAATCCCTTTTTTTTTCGTCTACTTTGATGATTTGGTATGCTGTGCTGGCAGTAAAATGTGAGTTCCGGACTGGAATCGATTTGTAAGTCGAAGTAAAGTCCAAAATTCGTTTAAATCGCATGAGTTCTAGCCCCTCTGCAATTTTGGAACGAAAACAATAGCATTTTTTCAATATTTGAATTTGGCAGAATCCCTTTTTTTTTTCGTCTACTTTGATGATTTGGTATGCTGTGCTGGCAGTAAAATGTGAGTTCCGGACTGGAATCGATATGTAAGTCGAAGTAAAGTCCAAGATCTGCTTAAATCGCATGAGTTCTAGCCCCTCTGCAATTTTGGAACGAAAACAATAGCATTTTTTCAATATTTGAATTTGGCAGAATCCCTTTTTTTTTTCGTCTACTTTGATGATTTGGTATGCTGTGCTGGCAGTAAAATGTGAGTTCCGGACTGGAATCGATTTGTAAGTCGAAGTAAAGTCCAAAATTCGTTTAAATCGCATGAGTTCTAGCCCCTCTGCAATTTTGGAACGAAAACAATAGCATTTTTTCAATATTTGAATTTGGCCGAATCCCTTTTTTTTTTCGTCTACTTTGATGATTTGGTATGCTGTGCTGGCAGTAAAATGTGAGTTCCGGACTGGAATCGATATGTAAGTCGAAGTAAAGTCCAAGATCTGCTTAAATCGCATGAGTTCTAGCCCCTCTGCAATTTTGGAACGAAAACAAAAGCATTTTTTCAATATTTGAATTTGGCAGAATCCCTTTTTTTTTTCGTCTACTTTGATGATTTGGTATGCTGTGCTGGCAGTAAAATGTGAGTTCCGGACTGGAATCGATATGTAAGTCGAAGTAAAGTCAAAGATCTGCTTAAATCGCATGAGTTCTAGCCCCTCTGCAATTTTGGAACGAAAACAATAGCATTTTTTCAATATTTGAATTTGGCAGAATCCCTTTTTTTTTTTCGTCTACTTTGATGATTTGGTATGCTGTGCTGGCAGTAAAATGTGAGTTCCGGACTGGAATCGATTTGTAAGTCGAAGTAAAGTCCAAAATTCGTTTAAATCGCATGAGTTCTAGCCCCTCTGTAATTTTGGAACGAAAACAATAGCATTTTTTCAATATTTGAATTTGGCAGAATCCCTTTTTTTTTCGTCTACTTTGATGATTTGGTATGCTGTGCTGGCAGTAAAATGTGAGTTCCGGACTGGAATCGATTTGTAAGTCGAAGTAAAGTCCAAAATTCGTTTAAATCGCATGAGTTCTAGCCCCTCTGCAATTTTGGAACGAAAACAATGGCGTTTTTTTCAATACTCGAATTTGGCAGAATCCCTTTTTTTTCGTCTACTTTGATGATTTGGTATGCTGTGCTGGCAGTAAAATGTGAGTTCCGGACTGGAATCGATTTGTAAGTCAAAGTAAAGTCCAAGATCTGCTTAAATCGCATGAGTTCTAGCCCCTCTGTAATTTTGGAACGAAAACAATAGCATTTTTTCAATATTTGAATTTGGCAGAATCCCTTTTTTTTTTCGTCTACTTTGATGATTTGGTATGCTGTGCTGGCAGTAAAATGTGAGTTCCGGACTGGAATCGATTTGTAAGTCGAAGTAAAGTCCAAAATTCGTTTAAATCGCATGAGTTCGAGCCCCTCTGTAATTTTGGAACGAAAACAATAGCATTTTTTCAATATTTGAATTTGGCAGAATCCCTTTTTTTTTCGTCTACTTTGATGATTTGGTATGCTGTGCTGGCAGTAAAATGTGAGTTCCGGACTGGAATCGATTTGTAAGTCGAAGTAAAGTCCAAAATTCGTTTAAATCGCATGAGTTCTAGCCCCTCTGCAATTTTGGAACGAAAACAATGGCGTTTTTTCAATACTCGAATTTGGCAGAATCCCTTTTTTTTTTCGTCTACTTTGATGATTTGGTATGCTGTGCTGGCAGTAAAATGTGAGTTCCGGACTGGAATCGATATGTAAGTCGAAGTAAAGTCCAAGATCTGCTTAAATCGCATGAGTTCTAGCCCCTCTGCAATTTTGGAACGAAAACAATAGCATTTTTTCAATATTTGAATTTGGCCGAATCCCTTTTTTTTTCGTCTAATTTGATGATTTCGTATGCTGTGCTGGCAGTAAAATGTGAGTTCCGGACTGGAATCGATTTGTAAGTCGAAGTAAAGTCCAAAATTCGTTTAAATCGCATGAGTTCTAGCCCCTCTGCAATTTTGGAACGAAAACAATAGCATTTTTTCAATATTTGAATTTGGCAGAATCCCTTTTTTTTTTTCGTCTACTTTGATGATTTGGTATGCTGTGCTGGCAGTAAAATGTGAGTTCCGGACTGGAATCGATTTGTAAGTCGAAGTAAAGTCCAAGATCTGCTTAAATCGCATGAGTTCTAGCCCCTCTGCAATTTTAGAACGAAACCAATAGCATTTTTTCAATACTCGAATTTGGCAGAATCCCTTTTTTTTTTCGTCTACTTTGATGATTTGGTATGCTGTGCTGGCAGTAAAATGTGAGTTCCGGACTGGAATCGATTTGTAAGTCGAAGTAAAGTCCAAAATTCGTTTAAATCGCATGAGTTCTAGCCCCTCTGTAATTTTGGAACGAAAACAATAGCATTTTTTCAATATTTGAATTTGGCAGAATCCCTTTTTTTTTCGTCTACTTTGATGATTTGGTATGCTGTGCTGGCAGTAAAATGTGAGTTCCGGACTGGAATCGATTTGTAAGTCGAAGTAAAGTCCAAAATTCGTTTAAATCGCATGAGTTCTAGCCCCTCTGCAATTTTGGAACGAAAACAATGGCGTTTTTTCAATACTCGAATTTGGCAGAATCCCTTTTTTTTTCGTCTACTTTGATGATTTGGTATGCTGTGCTGGCAGTAAAATGTGAGTTCCGGACTGGAATCGATATGTAAGTCGAAGTAAAGTCCAAGATCTGCTTAAATCGCATGAGTTCTAGCCCCTCTGCAATTTTGGAACGAAAACAATAGCATTTTTTCAATATTTGAATTTGGCCGAATCCTTTTTTTTTTCGTCTACTTTGATGATTTCGTATGCTGTGCTGGCAGTAAAATGTGAGTTCCGGACTGGAATCGATTTGTAAGTCGAAGTAAAGTCCAAAATTCGTTTAAATCGCATGAGTTCTAGCCCCTCTGCAATTTTGGAACAAAAACAATGGCGTTTTTTCAATACTCGAATTTGGCAGAATCCCTTTTTTTTTTCGTCTACTTTGATGATTTGGTATGCTGTGCTGGCAGTAAAATGTGAGTTCCGGACTGGAATCGATATGTAAGTCGAAGTAAAGTCCAAGATCTGCTTAAATCGCATGAGTACTAGCCCCTCTGCAATTTTGGAACGAAAACAAAAGCATTTTTTCAATATTTGAATTTGGCAGAATCCCTTTTTTTTTCGTCTACTTTGATGATTTGGTATGCTGTGCTGGCAGTAAAATGTGAGTTCCGGACTGGAATCGATATGTAAGTCGAAGTAAAGTCCAAGATCTGCTTAAATCGCATGAGTTCTAGCCCCTCTGCAATTTTGGAACGAAAACAATAGCATTTTTTCAATATTTGAATTTGGCAGAATCCCTTTTTTTTTTCGTCTACTTTGATGATTTGGTATGCTGTGCTGGCAGTAAAATGTGAGTTCCGGACTGGAATCGATTTGTAAGTCGAAGTAAAGTCCAAAATTCGTTTAAATCGCATGAGTTCTAGCCCCTCTGCAATTTTGGAACAAAAACAATGGCGTTTTTTCAATACTCGAATTTGGCAGAATCCCTTTTTTTTTTCGTCTACTTTGATGATTTGGTATGCTGTGCTGGCAGTAAAATGTGAGTTCCGGACTGGAATCGATATGTAAGTCGAAGTAAAGTCCAAGATCTGCTTAAATCGCATGAGTTCTAGCCCCTCTGCAATTTTGGAACGAAAACAAAAGCATTTTTTCAATATTTGAATTTGGCAGAATCCCTTTTTTTTTTCGTCTACTTTGATGATTTGGTATGCTGTGCTGGCAGTAAAATGTGAGTTCCGGACTGGAATCGATATGTAAGTCGAAGTAAAGTCCAAGATCTGCTTAAATCGCATGAGTTCTAGCCCCTCTGCAATTTTGGAACGAAAACAATAGCATTTTTTCAATATTTGAATTTGGCAGAATCCCTTTTTTTTTTCGTCTACTTTGATGATTTGGTATGCTGTGCTGGCAGTAAAATGTGAGTTCCGGACTGGAATCGATTTGTAAGTCGAAGTAAAGTCCAAAATTCGTTTAAATCGCATGAGTTCTAGCCCCTCTGTAATTTTGGAACGAAAACAATAGCATTTTTTCAATATTTGAATTTGGCAGAATCCCTTTTTTTTTCGTCTACTTTGATGATTTGGTATGCTGTGCTGGCAGTAAAATGTGAGTTCCGGACTGGAATCGATTTGTAAGTCGAAGTAAAGTCCAAAATTCGTTTAAATCGCATGAGTTCTAGCCCCTCTGCAATTTTGGAACGAAAACAATGGCGTTTTTTCAATACTCGAATTTGGCAGAATCCCTTTTTTTTCGTCTACTTTGATGATTTGGTATGCTGTGCTGGCAGTAAAATGTGAGTTCCGGACTGGAATCGATTTGTAAGTCGAAGTAAAGTCCAAGATCTGCTTAAATCGCATGAGTTCTAGCCCCTCTGTAATTTTGGAACGAAAACAATAGCATTTTTTCAATATTTGAATTTGGCAGAATCCCTTTTTTTTTTCGTCTACTTTGATGATTTGGTATGCTGTGCTGGCAGTAAAATGTGAGTTCCGGACTGGAATCGATTTGTAAGTCGAAGTAAAGTCCAAAATTCGTTTAAATCGCATGAGTTCTAGCCCCTCTGTAATTTTGGAACGAAAACAATAGCATTTTTTCAATATTTGAATTTGGCAGAATCCCTTTTTTTTTCGTCTACTTTGATGATTTGGTATGCTGTGCTGGCAGTAAAATGTGAGTTCCGGACTGGAATCGATTTGTAAGTCGAAGTAAAGTCCAAAATTCGTTTAAATCGCATGAGTTTTAGCCCCTCTGCAATTTTGGAACGAAAACAATGGCGTTTTTTCAATACTCGAATTTGGCAGAATCCCTTTTTTTTTCGTCTACTTTGATGATTTGGTATGCTGTGCTGGCAGTAAAATGTGAGTTCCGGACTGGAATCGATATGTAAGTCGAAGTAAAGTCCAAGATCTGCTTAAATCGCATGAGTTCTAGCCCCTCTGCAATTTTGGAACGAAAACAATAGCATTTTTTCAATATTTGAATTTGGCAGAATCCCTTTTTTTTTTCGTCTACTTTGATGATTTGGTATGCTGTGCTGGCAGTAAAATGTGAGTTCCGGACTGGAATCGATATGTAAGTCGAAGTAAAGTCCAAGATCTGCTTAAATCGCATGAGTTCTAGCCCCTCTGCAATTTTGGAACGAAAACAATAGCATTTTTTCAATATTTGAATTTGGCAGAATCCCTTTTTTTTTCGTCTACTTTGATGATTTGGTATGCTGTGCTGGCAGTAAAATGTGAGTTCCGGACTGGAATCGATTTGTAAGTCGAAGTAAAGTCCAAAATTCGTTTAAATCGCATGAGTTCTAGCCCCTCTGCAATTTTGGAACGAAAACAATAGCATTTTTTCAATATTTGAATTTGGCCGAATCCCTTTTTTTTTCGTCTACTTTGATGATTTCGTATGCTGTGCTGGCAGTAAAATGTGAGTTCCGGACTGGAATCGATTTGTAAGTCGAAGTAAAGTCCAAAATTCGTTTAAATCGCATGAGTTCTAGCCCCTCTGCAATTTTGGAACGAAAACAATAGCATTTTTTCAATATTTGAATTTGGCAGAATCCCTTTTTTTTTTCGTCTACTTTGATGATTTCGTATGCTGTGCTGGCAGTAAAATGTGAGTTCCGGACTGGAATCGATATGTAAGTCGAAGTAAAGTCCAAGATCTGCTTAAATCGCATGAGTTCTAGCCCCTCTGCAATTTTGGAACGAAAACAATAGCATTTTTTCAATATTTGAATTTGGCAGAATCCCTTTTTTTTTCGTCTACTTTGATGATTTGGTATGCTGTGCTGGCAGTAAAATGTGAGTTCCAGACTGGAATCGATTTGTAAGTCTAAGTAAAGTCCAAGATCTGCTTAAATCGCATGAGTTCTAGCCCCTCTGCAATTTTGGAACGAAAACAATAGCATTTTTTCAATACTCGAATTTGGCAGAATCCCTTTTTTTTCGTCTACTTTGATGATTTGGTATGCTGTGCTGGCAGTAAAATGTGAGTTCCGGACTGGAATCGATTTGTAAGTCGAAGTAAAGTCCAAGATCTGCTTAAATCGCATGAGTTCTAGCCCCTCCGCAATTTTGGAACGAAAACAATAGCATTTTTTCAATACTCGAATTTGGCAGAATCCCTTTTTTTTTCGTCTACTTTGATGATTTGGTATGCTGTGCTGGCAGTAAAATGTGAGTTCCGGACTGGAATCGATTTGTAAGTCGAAGTAAAGTCCAAGATCTGCTTAAATCGCATGAGTTCTAGCCCCTCTGCAGTTTTGGAACGAAAACAATAGCATTTTTTCAATATTTGAATTTGGCCGAATCCTTTTTTTTTTCGTCTACTTTGATGATTTCGTATGCTGTGCTGGCAGTAAAATGTGAGTTCCGGACTGGAATCGATTTGTAAGTCGAAGTAAAGTCCAAAATTCGTTTAAATCGCATGAGTTCTAGCCCCTCTGCAATTTTGGAACGAAAACAATAGCATTTTTTCAATATTTGAATTTGGCAGAATCCCTTTTTTTTTTCGTCTACTTTGATGATTTGGTATGCTGTGCTGGCAGTAAAATGTGAGTTCCGGACTGGAATCGATTTGTAAGTCGAAGTAAAGTCCAAGATCTGCTTAAATCGCATGAGTTCTAGCCCCTCTGCAATTTTGGAACGAAACCAATAGCATTTTTTCAATATTTGAATTTGGCCGAATCCCTTTTTTTTTCGTCTACTTTGATGATTTGGTATGCTGTGCTGGCAGTAAAATGTGAGTTCCGGACTGGAATCGATATGTAAGTCGAAGTAAAGTCCAAGATTCGTTTAAATCGCATGAGTTCTAGCCCCTCTGCAATTTTGGAACGAAAACAATAGCATTTTTTCAATATTTGAATTTGGCCGAATCCCTTTTTTTTTTCGTCTACTTTGATGATTTCGTATGCTGTGCTGGCAGTAAAATGTGAGTTCCGGACTGGAATCGATTTGTAAGTCGAAGTAAAGTCCAAGATCTGCTTAAATCGCATGAGTTCTAGCCCCTCTGCAATTTTGGAACGAAACCAATAGCATTGTTTCAATATTTGAATTTGGCAGAATCCCTTTTTTTTTTCGTCTACTTTGATGATTTGGTATGCTGTGCTGGCAGTAAAATGTGAGTTCCGGACTGGAATCGATTTGTAAGTCGAAGTAAAGTCCAAAATTCGTTTAAATCGCATGAGTTCTAGCCCCTCTGCAATTTTGGAACGAAAACAATGGCGTTTTTTCAATACTCGAATTTGGCAGAATCCCTTTTTTTTCGTCTACTTTGATGATTTGGTATGCTGTGCTGGCAGTAAAATGTGAGTTCCGGACTGGAATCGATTTGTAAGTCGAAGTAAAGTCCAAGATCTGCTTAAATCGCATGAGTTCTAGCCCCTCTGTAATTTTGGAACGAAAACAATAGCATTTTTTCAATATTTGAATTTGGCAGAATCCCTTTTTTTTTTCGTCTACTTTGATGATTTGGTATGCTGTGCTGGCAGTAAAATGTGAGTTCCGGACTGGAATCGATTTGTAAGTCGAAGTAAAGTCCAAAATTCGTTTAAATCGCATGAGTTCTAGCCCCTCTGTAATTTTGGAACGAAAACAATAGCATTTTTTCAATATTTGAATTTGGCAGAATCCCTTTTTTTTTCGTCTACTTTGATGATTTGGTATGCTGTGCTGGCAGTAAAATGTGAGTTCCGGACTGGAATCGATTTGTAAGTCGAAGTAAAGTCCAAAATTCGTTTAAATCGCATGAGTTCTAGCCCCTCTGCAATTTTGGAACGAAAACAATGGCGTTTTTTCAATACTCGAATTTGGCAGAATCCCTTTTTTTTTCGTCTACTTTGATGATTTGGTATGCTGTGCTGGCAGTAAAATGTGAATTCCGGACTGGAATCGATATGTAAGTCGAAGTAAAGTCCAAGATCTGCTTAAATCGCATGAGTTCTAGCCCCTCTGCAATTTTAGAACGAAAACAATAGCATTTTTTCAATATTTGAATTTGGCAGAATCCCTTTTTTTTTTCGTCTACTTTGATGATTTGGTATGCTGTGCTGGCAGTAAAATGTGAGTTCCGGACTGGAATCGATATGTAAGTCGAAGTAAAGTCCAAGATCTGCTTAAATCGCATGAGTTCTAGCCCCTCTGCAATTTTGGAACGAAAACAATAGCATTTTTTCAATATTTGAATTTGGCAGAATCCCTTTTTTTTTTCGTCTACTTTGATGATTTGGTATGCTGTGCTGGCAGTAAAATGTGAGTTCCGGACTGGAATCGATTTATAAGTCGAAGTAAAGTCCAAAATTCGTTTAAATCGCATGAGTTCTAGCCCCTCTGCAATTTTGGAACGAAAACAATAGCATTTTTTCAATATTTGAATTTGGCCGAATCCCTTTTTTTTTCGTCTACTTTGATGATTTCGTATGCTGTGCTGGCAGTAAAATGTGAGTTCCGGACTGGAATCGATTTGTAAGTCGAAGTAAAGTCCAAAATTCGTTTAAATCGCATGAGTTCTAGCCCCTCTGCAATTTTGGAACGAAAACAATAGCATTTTTTCAATATTTGAATTTGGCAGAATCCCTTTTTTTTTTCGTCTACTTTGATGATTTCGTATGCTGTGCTGGCAGTAAAATGTGAGTTCCGGACTGGAATCGATATGTAAGTCGAAGTAAAGTCCAAGATCTGCTTAAATCGCATGAGTTCTAGCCCCTCTGCAATTTTGGAACGAAAACAATAGCATTTTTTCAATATTTGAATTTGGCAGAATCCCTTTTTTTTTCGTCTACTTTGATGATTTGGTATGCTGTGCTGGCAGTAAAATGTGAGTTCCAGACTGGAATCGATTTGTAAGTCGAAGTAAAGTCCAAGATCTGCTTAAATCGCATGAGTTCTAGCCCCTCTGCAATTTTGGAACGAAAACAATAGCATTTTTTCAATACTCGAATTTGGCAGAATCCCTTTTTTTTCGTCTACTTTGATGATTTGGTATGCTGTGCTGGCAGTAAAATGTGAGTTCCGGACTGGAATCGATTTGTAAGTCGAAGTAAAGTCCAAGATCTGCTTAAATCGCATGAGTTCTAGCCCCTCCGCAATTTTGGAACGAAAACAATAGCATTTTTTCAATACTCGAATTTGGCAGAATCCCTTTTTTTTTCGTCTACTTTGATGATTTGGTATGCTGTGCTGGCAGTAAAATGTGAGTTCCGGACTGGAATCGATTTGTAAGTCGAAGTAAAGTCCAAGATCTGCTTAAATTGCATGAGTTCTAGCCCCTCTGCAATTTTGGAACGAAAATAATAGCATTTTTTCAATACTCGAATTTGGCAGAATCCCTATTTTTTCGTCTACTTTGATGATTTGGTATGCTGTGCTGGCTGTAAAATGTGAGTTCCGGACTGGAATCGATTTGTAAGTCGAAGTCAAATCCAAGATCTGCTTAAATCGCATGAGTTCTAGCCCCTCTGCAATTTTGGAACGAAAACAATGGCATTTTGTCAATACTTGTATTTGGCAGAATCCCTTTTTTTTCGTCTACTTTGATGATTTGGTATGCTGTGCTGGCAGTTAAATGTGAGTTCCGGACTAGAATCGATATGTAAGTCGAAGTAAAGTCCAAGATCTGTTTAAATCGCATGAGTTCTAGCCCCTCTGCAATTTTGGAACGAAAACAATGGCAATTTGTCAATACTCGAATTTGGCAGAATGACTTTTTTTTGTCTACTTTGATGATTTGGTATGCTGTGCTGGCGTTAAAATGTGAGTTCCGGACTGGAATCGATTTGTAAGTCGAAGTGCTATCTCGAATTTAGTAAAACAGCGTGAGTTCAAGCCTCTGCCAGCACATGGAACGACGACAATAGTATTTATCGACTATTCAGATTTGCTGGACAAAATGACTGTCGAATTTTTATATTTGATTTTTTTGACGAAAAACCCCAGAACTATTTCTAAAAAGTATCAGGAACTGTAGAACTAAGCTCTATTCAAATAAAAATCAAATAATTTTGTGATGTGCTGAAAAATACCGAGAAGTTAGCACATCATTTAAAAAAAAAAAATTTAAGCCAATAGAGCCAGAACTATTTATAAAAAGTATCAGGAACTATAGAACTCGACTGCATGCTAATAGAACTCACATTATTTTTTGATGTGCTGAACAATGCTGTGCTAAGTTCACAAACATTGTTTTATGTGTAATAAAGAGCAGGTATGAAAGAGGCACCTTCCCTAATTAACTAACTAAAGCATACAAAGTAAGAACTGTACATTTTCTGTGGTGGGATTAAATGTTGCCCTCGGTTTTTAAGTACTTTTTGGGTCCCGTACCCAAAGGGTAAAACCGAGACACTATTACTGAGACTCCGCTGTTTGTCTGTCTGTCTGTCAACAGGCTGTATCTCATGAACCGTGTAAACAGTTTAAATTTTTACAGATGATTTATTAGCAGCCGTAGCCGCAATAACAACAAACAACAAACAAAATAAAACAAAAATATTGAATACACAAATATCCCATACAATACAATAAACGTGAGATTAAAATTTAAAAACATCGCGATTTATTTTTACCACTGGCGCCATCAAGTGGCGTCCATCGTATAAATTAAAGCTAACGTTGTCAAGGATTTTTTTGTATAGTCTGGAGCCCTTCGTGCGCGAGCCCCACTCGCACTTAGCGGCTTTTCTTTATTATTTGCAAGCGTACACCGCAAAAGTCATAAGCATAAATCACATGATTAATTCGCTACCATAAATTAACTGTTTTTTTTTTCATCCCAGAGGTAATCCCGACTCCAACCCGCATGGGAACATCAACCTATTTGCATTTCATTCAACGCAAGTGTTTATGTGCGGCCAACTTATCTTGATCCGAGGAATTGTTTTTAATGTACGATGTTGTTTGCGAGATAGGGGTCTCGTAAATGTTGTTGGTTGGAAAGGTATTCGAGACACGTAACACGAGATTCGGGTGGTAAATAGCACAGCTACATGCGCTCGGCCTTCGATCATATATAACCTACATGGATGCACGGTCGCCGTGGAATGGAGCCGTCAAAACAAGGCATATTTCAGCCGGTTACAGCGAAACAAGGCATACCGCTGTCAGTCGTGCATAAGTGTTTTACAACCTTATTGCCCAGTAATTAAGGTTTACATTAAACTGTACTATGTCCGTATAAGTAAGCGTTGAAGTAGTGCCGTTTTTTGATTTCGATTTTGTATGGGACCGTGTATCTATAGTTTATATATGATCGAAGCGCTCGGCTATCGAAAAGCGTTTGATTTGGAATAAAATGTTTTACATTTTACAGGGGCTTTCGTTGAATGGTGGATATTTGCCTATCAAATAAGTACCTACCTACCCTTATATTATATTGTATACTAGCTGTATCCCGCGGTGTTACCCGCATTTGTCCCGATCCCGTGGGAATTTTCTAAAATCATTTCTTAACGGATGCCTACAATCTATACTAATATTATAAAGAGGTAACGTTGGTAACATGTGTGTATGTATGTATGTATGTATATTGGGGGTAATCTCCGAAACTACTGGACCGACCAAAAATTCTTTCACCATTAGAAAGCTACATTCACCTTGAGTAACATAGGCTTCTTTTGATCCCGATATTCCCACAGGATCGGGACTTACGTGGGTGAAACCGCGGGAATCTGCTAGTATCGTATAAAGAACACACTCTCAAATTTTAGCCCTCTACTATCAGCGGTTTAGGCTTTGCGATAATCAGTCAGTCAGTCAGGACAAAGCCTTTTATAGATATAGAAGATTGATAGTGGGTATTCCAACAACGACGTTCGAATTTCGAACCATCTTTGTGAGTAATTTCCCGAACAGTTTGAATTTTGAACTGGTGAAGCTCGTCCGTAAGAGACGAGTTTGAAATGGATCACTATCAGGCGACCTTTCTCTTTCTAGTCTCTATATAGAGGCCAGTCCAGTTCTATGTACCTACCTTTCGAGACAAAACTATGTCACTGTTCCGCGACACCTTTCCTTTGAAATCAATAGGTAAAGGTTCTTTAGATCTAAATATAAATGCCTTGGTCAAAACGTTGTCTGTTGTGTGTGACTTGTGGCTTGTTGCTCATTTTAGTTTATTATTTGTATTCGCATCAGATTACACCTACTCAGATTTTTTTAAGCTATTGCATAGCTTTTATCGGGGGCTTTGAGCGCGGCTTTGAGCGCGAATCAAGAAATTCCGTAACGAAAATAAAACCTAACACCCCCCACTCCAATTCTCTCGCGGTCAATTCAATACCTCCCGCGGTAAAGCTTTAGCTAGCTAGAGTTGCTAGCTAACTAAGCTAAAGCTTAACGTTTTTTTTAATAATTAAAAAAATAGGCAAGTGGTTGCCTTGTTGGGCCACGCGCAGTGTAGAATCTCGTAGTTTCCATAAAATAACAGGGTTGCAATTTGGAAAAGTCGTTACCAGTAACACCTTAACTACTAGTAAGTATGTAATATTCAACGGAATTTGTTCGAAATTTTACTTTGTATTTCTTTCAATTAGGTACCTACTCTTAAATTAGAAAAGACTTCTAAGCTGTGATAATTTTACTTAAAACTTAATTATATGTATTATCTTTAATACGACGTATCCAAGTACAGCCATTTGACTGTTAGAGGGGTGGTTGGTAAGCATAACTCTAAAAACTAGCACTTTCAGAAGGTGGGTACTGAGTACTGTTACCATTTCCATACAAACATAATACCAAAATAGAATTATGAAAAATTAAGTTTTCTACCCTAATATCGGTATTATTCGGATTAAGTTTTTATTTTTACAGGGCCCCCACCACAAGGTTTACCAAAATATTCGTTCGAAATGAAATAAAACGGAAATACATTTCGTTCATTTTTACAGCGTAAATTACTTTTTATTGGGAATAATATAAAACAAATGAGATGTAAATGAGGTGGAAACTAGTATATCAGTAGGTACCCACTAGGGCATGCAAACCGGTTATTTCGGTTAATCGAAAACCGGGTTTCCGGCATATTTTAAATGAAAAAAAAAACCGGTTTTTTTGTTTCAATAACCGGTTTTTTCGGTTATTTCGGGTTTTTATTTTCTTTACACAGCAACACTGAATATCTGCTAAATCGATAGTAATCGATTAGAAAATTTTATTTTTCTGTAAACGGCAACACTGCGTGATTTAATTAGCCAGACGACACTGCATGGTATGTCAAAATTTGCATTGGTTTGATTGATTCGTTATGATTTGAGGTTATCTTTTATTTTTCACAATATTCAAGTGAAATTCAGTGGACTTGTGGTGGTTTTTTGTAAGTACCAAGTGAAATTTTATTTGTTAGTATAGCTCAGTACAATTTGCTATTTTGCGATGTTCAATCACTTCACGATTTCAATGCTAGCTTTTCAGCTAATTTGTTTACCTGTACAATTGGCTATTTTGCAATATTCAATCACATCACGATTTCAATGCTAGCTTTTAAGTTTATTTGTTTATTTATTACAGGCAGTGAAGCGACTAGACGATTGTTTCACATTGGTTTAAATAACTAAGTGTGGGTAATCTTTAAGCTAAACCGCTTGTTAAGCCTCTGCAGTAGGCTAGAACTGCAAACTCCTCATTTTTCTTGGACGGTTAACTATAAGATATATTTGAAACATCAGTTTTGAAAACAATGCTTATAGTCCATTGAAATGTTACATTTTTTTGGTTGGTCCTAGTTTGTGGGGTTCTTGTGCCACGGCCGCCATCTTGGAAAAAGGGGTTCAAATGGTTTTTATGGTTTATTTGAGGAGATATAGGTCTCACAAAAAAAAAATTAACATTTTGTGTTGCAAATAAGATTATCTTCCACTTTTGTTAAGTAACTTTTAGTCGTAGAACTAAAAATAAAAAGTTATACCTAAGCGAAAATCCATGAAAATTTGAGAAACAAATTCTATTGGTTATTTATAAATCGATTTTGATTATGTTCTTTTTTATCTTTTTTCATTTCCTTCTATTTTTAATTCTCAATTACGATCTGACTTTCGGTGCCTTTCCTTATATATTTAACATTTTTCTTCAGAAAGTCAGGTCACACAACAATAATTTCACAACAATAATTATAAAACGAAACGAACAATATAATGTTGTTCATCAAAGTTCAAGTGATATGCAGGACGTGTAATTTTGATTTTGCATTTTATAATACTTTTATTCATTCTTTTGATTGTTTGATAATTGTTTTATAAGTAGGCAGTGGGTTGCCGATTTTTTTTTGTTGATTACTTAAATTTGTGAATTTCCCTAAAGAAATTAAACTTTTTTCCATAATTTTATGCTTTTTTAGTAAGCTTTTAAGGCTATTAAGTATAAGTAGTAAGGCTATTTTCATTAATTAAAATAAGGATAATATGTGAATGGTTTTTGCAGTTTGAAAATAGAGACAAAAAAATCTTATTTAAAAACCGATTTCACCGAAAAACCCGGTTAACCGGTTATTAAAAAAAAATAACCGAAAAAATAACCGGTTTTTTTTTCGTCTGGTTTTGCATTCCCTAGTACCCACCCTCTTAAGAACGTGGCGACTGTTACCATTTCCATACAAACTTAATACCAAAATAAATTATGAAAAATTTAGTTTTCTACCTTAATATCGATACCGAATAATATTCGGATTCCATTAAAAGTAAAATCTTAATCCGAATAGGTAATATCGATATTAAGGTAGAAAACTAAATTTTTTTATAATTTATTTTGGTATTAAGTTTGTATGGAAATGGTAACAGTCGCCACGTTCTTAAAGCCTAATATTTCGAAAACGGAACGTTTTATTCTTGTGTGTTGTGCAAATGAAGTGTTAATCTAAATATTTATATTCTTTGCACATTATATTGTAAGTGTAAACTCGAGGAACTAAGCCACGATGGGAATGCGAGGGTTTAGTCGCAGGTAATGTGATCCTATCCTGGTACTCTGGCTCCCAAAAATGCAATTAAAGCTCAGAATTTGATCTCTATATCCACAATCCACATACCTACTTATTTTCGTAATATCACTTAGGAGAAAGTCTACCTACTCTTTTCTCCATACAAACTTAACAAACGTAGTCGACTGTTTTCTCCCTGGATAAAGACATTGACTTTCTCCCTATTCTACTATTTCTTTTATATCTTTTCTAATGGGGGCATGGTCATGGCAGATATAGGTTTTATAGCATAAACATATTTGCTCTAATGTCTGTATCCAGGGAGGAAGGAGTCGACTAGGTTTGTATGAAGAAAGAGTAGGATATAGACTTTCAAGAACGTTTTAAGAATGGTCATAAATATTAATTTTATTGCACTGGTTTTTGATTAGAATACGTAGGAAATCGCCCCCCGTCTTTCAATAATAAAGTGTCGCGCTGTAACTTCAAAAGCCACTTTGCGCGGTCATGTTACGCTCTCAGCGCTTAACGAATGTTCCTTTTACACATTACGCACTTAACGAATGTTCCTTTTACACATTTCATGTAGAAATACACTGAAAAAAGAAAAACTTATTTTTTCAAAAGCTGTATTTCGTAAGTGTGCTGTGGTAAAAACACTAAGAAATAATGTTCAGTTATTTTTTTTCAATTAGGTACTCATTAAGAGTATGTTTGTAGGTATGTTTTAAAAAGTTACAAGTGCATATCTAATGACCAGCCTTTTTACATCTACTTATTCTACACTAATATTATAAAGCTGAAGAGTTTGTTTGATTGAACGCGCTAATCTCAGGAACCGATTTGAAAGTCCGATTTGAAAAATTCTTTCAGTGTTGGATAGTCCATTTATTGAGGAAGGCTATAGGCTACTTTTGATCCCGATATTCCCACGGGATCGGGACCTACGCGGGTGAAACCGCGGGATGCAGCTAGTTATTTTAATAAAACACGTTATCTACCCCTATTAGTGAAATCTTAGTTACTTTAGTTGTATGATATTAATTGTATGAATGCATGTGTCGTTATTAGTGCAAATTAACGTCTTATCTATCTGTTTTTAAAGTGGGGACCATCGTGTTAAGACCATAAGGCCGTTCCCGGGGGGAGCCAGGGGTATACCCAGAATACCCACTAAACCCCACGGTGTCCATCACTCCGCTGTTGCCAGATCTCGTCACAGTATCTTTCGGAGGATCAGCGACGAGCACGTCTTATCTGGGTGTGTAATATTTGGTATAAAATTAAATGGTATAAATATTAAAACGTATAATTTCATTTCGTATAATTTTATATCATATAAAGTTCAGATAATATAACCGACAGTTCATATAATAACAAACCCTATAATTTTATTTAATAGAATTATCTTTTGCGTGACAAAACGCAGCACCAGAGACTCACCTTCGCAGCTTTGGCAGCAGCTTAGTCTTCGCAGCTTAGTTTTATTTATAGATAGTATTAGTATTAGATAGTATCCAAGTCGGAGTGATCCGTATATTTTTTTCGAAGTTCAAGTAAAATATATGAAAAATTTTTTTTTCATTGCTCATGAACTTCGAAAAAAATATACGGATCACCCCGACTTGGATAGGTTAGGTTAATGTTAGAACATGATTACACGCAGCGCCTAATACTATATTACACACCCGTCTTATCTATCTATCTATGTAGCTATGTTTGTACTCTACTTATACCTATCTACTCCTAAATAAGTAGTTAGTTAATCCTTGAAATAATAAAACGTTTTATTCCATTTCCAATCTTTAAAGTAAACAGACTTTTTTTGCTATGCAAATGAAATAAAAGTAAATGAAACGCGTTCGCGTCGGAGCTGAGCAAATTTGAAGCCCGTACCGCCAGCGTAAAGCAAACTCCAAAGACTCTATCCCAATAAACCGCTTTAAACAAGATTTCCGGTAATCACTTAGAAAATCTTCACGTTTAACCTTTACAAGGTCCATTACTCCATTTGTAAACGTGATGTTTTCATTGGTTTAGGTATTATACCTACCTACCTATTTGTGCTGTAAATACTCGCATGGTATTTTAGATGTAAGTAAATAATAACTAAAATCTTACACAACACTTGACGAAACTAAAAGGGTTTCTTGTTGTTGACTACGAAACCCTAAAAAGGAAAACTAACTTTTATAGGTTATGTATCACTATGTATCAATAATTCAAATTGTGATAATAGGTTTGCGAAAAATGTTAAAAATACGGTCAAAAGGTTTTAAAATAAGTAGGAACCTGTAGCGATAAGTGTGCGACTTTTTAAAAAGTCTCAACAAACACTAAAACATCTCCTTCATAACTTGATTTATTTTAAAGTACTTCCTACGCTCCTTCCTATCTTCTTCTTCTTCTTCTTATCTTCTTCTTCTTCTATTATATCTTATATATAAAAATGAAACGTTTTCCGTTGTCACGACATCACGCGTGAACGGCTGGACCGATTTCGATAATTCTTTTTTTGTTGTGTTTGCTATTGTCAGGAGAAGGTACTTATGAAAGAAAAAATGATAAACCGATTTTGATGAATTTTATTTTTTTATACTAAACGACAGGACAACGTCTGTCGGGTCAGCTAGTCTATTATATAAAAATCAATCCCTATTTCCCTTGGTCACGCACGGCATCACACTTAAACTTTTACACATATTTCGATAATTCTTTTTTTGTTGTGAGCGCTATTGTCAGGAGAAGGTTCTTATGAAAGAAAAAATGCTAAACCGATTTTGATGAATTTTATTTTTTATACTAAACGACAGGACAACGTCTGTCGGGTCAGCTAGTTAAAAATAAAATAAAATAAATAAAAAAGTTTATTTACTAAAAAACTTTACAAAGTTTACCTTAGCTTTAGCACAAGGAAAATCCTGAATCGCGAATCCTATTCTTTCCTCTATTCCTTTAACCGAAGCCCATTAGCGTATATGTATTTGTTCATTTTACTTGTCGCTCAAAAGTGAACAACTCAAACTGCTGAAAAACGGTCCAGTAAACTAGAAAAACGATTGAGTTTCTTGACATCATCTTTCATTCATCTTCTATACTAATATTATAATAAAGAGGAAAGATTTGTATTTTGTGTGTGTGTGTATTTGTCTGTATGTTAGTTATAAATAAACTCAAATAATAAGAGGTGTCAAGGGACACCTGGATGGAACGAAGTTCCTTTCTATGAGAGAGAGACAGAGAGAGAGACAGACAGAGAAACACGCGCACGCCCTACAACTTTAGCAAAAAGTGTCGTTACAACTTTTGGTCTTAATTTTTTCCGTCTAGCCCCCTTTCGCAACGCGCTATAAGGAACTTCGTTCCAAAACTACTGGACCGATTTCAAAAAATATTTCACCATTAGAAAGCTACATTCACCCTGAGTAACATAGGCTACTTTTGATCCCGATATTCCCACGGGATCGAGACTTACGCGGGTTAAACCGCGGGACGCATCTAGTCGTTCAATAAACTGTATACCCTTACTTATAAACATCTGCCTAAACTATGTATAATTTGTCTTTTACTGTGACATGAGAACTCAAAGTTAAACGAACGTGACGAACGTTATATAAACTCAGTCATCGTTTATAAGTGAGGGGGTTACCCCCTTACTTCTAAGCGTTCCTCTTAAAAGGATAGTCTCCATTCTCTTTCTCCATACAAACGTAGTTTAAATTTTCCTCCTGGATAAAGACATTAGAGCAAATATGTTTATGCCATAAAACCTATATCTGTCATGCATGACAATGCATCTACCGTTTTATTTTTTATTATTATTTTAATTAGAAAAAAAAAACGGTAGATGCATTGTCATGACAGATATAGGTTTTATGGCATAAACATATTTGCTCTAATGTCTTTATCCAGGGAGGAAAATTTAAACTACGTTTGTATGGAGAAAGAGAATGGAGACTATCCTCTTAAGCAAACTGTTTATTGACTGGTCGTCAAAGGTTAAGGGTTGGGGGACTAGGGGGCTGTTCCCAATGCCACGTTCAAAAACGACGTCACCAAAATAGCGAATTGAAATGGATCAAGCGGCCGGCCGTGCCAACCGTAAGCCGGATGAATGTTGGACCAAAATAACGGTTTCTAGTCTAGACAATCTATTGCATTGTTAACAAAGGAAGAGTAGTAAGGCCTAGTGTTTTCTACAAAATGTATTTTAAAAGTCTTTAAAACCGTTGAGAAAGATAGATAGATAGATTAGATAGATTCACACTTTATTGCACCAAAAACACATAATACTACAAATTTTACAAAGAATAACTTAAAACCAAAGTGGCAAAATGGGCGGCCTTATCGCCTATGGGCGATCTCTTCCAGGCAACCAATGAATGGACAAGACTTAAGAAGGGGATGGGTGATGTGTTTTTAAGGGGAAAGATTTAAAAATATTTTGGTAAGACATAGTGGTTAAACTTACACGATTAACCTTCCATATAAATATCAGAACTTCGGGTCTAGATCGCGTTGTGGATTGGATTTTATTACCTCGACGTTTCGGCAAACGGGGTAACACCGGCCGGGGTCGCAAGTAGATCTCTTCTTGAGCCCTCTCGCAACCACGGCCGCTATAACAACGCGATCTAGACCGGTTTTTTTTTTTTTTTTAATAAGTCAAGTACCTAAATACTTTATTTATATTACAATCTAGCCTATTGACTAATTAGTAAACAATTTTCACCTAAATTACTACGTAAACATAAAGCTAAGAATGCGTCCAGTAACACTCACTTAGTTTCTGTTAAGGCGAAGACACTTTGTTCATGTGTTCTTTGTACGCGGCACTTATCACTGCATTTATTTGTTTGTCACTAAAAACACTATACTAACTCGAACGGCTTTGTCCGTTTCAGTCTTCTCACTATATTAGTGGTGTCAAGGAGCTGGATTGCCTCGACATTCACGTGATGGTGAAGTCTCTTTTCATGAGCTTCGGCATATTTTTGGATGACTCTATCTACGACGTCCATGTTCAAGTCCCGATGTAGGTCGCAGTTTCGAATGTACCAGGGTGCGTTGACTATATCCCTGAGAACTTTATTTTGGAATCGTTGGATGATCTGACGATTACTCTTACTAGTACAGCCCCAAAGCTGGATACCATAAGTCCATACTGGCATCAAAACCTGTTTATATAGTAGGACTTTGTTGTGTACTGATACATGGGAGTTCCGCCCAAGCAGCCAGTACATTTCTGGTAGCGTAGTTTTAGTTCAGATCTTTTCTTCTTGACGTGTGCTTTCCAGCGCTGCTTAGCGTCAAGCGCCATACCAAGATATTTGGCTGTATTTGAGTATGGAACTTGTTTACCATTTATAAATACAGGCAAATACTGAGTTCTCTTATTTGTAAAGTCAACGTGAATTGATTTGCTTTCATTCAGCCTGATACGCCATTTTTCAGTCCAGGATATAACTTCATTTACAACTATTTGGACCTTTTCAACAGCCTCCTTGTGATTGTTACCTATCGCCATAATGGCCGTGTCGTCGGCAAAAGTTGCAATAGGACTATTTTCGTTAACAGGGATATCACTGGTATATAGTAGGTATAGGATTGGGCCTAATACACTTCCTTGTGGTACCCCAGCTTTGATTGGCCTTATTTCTGAATAGGCGTCTTCTTGCCGTATACGAAATGCCCTGTTTAATATATATGACACAAGAATTTCAGTCATTTGTTGCGGTAGCATTCGCTTCAGTTTGTGTATGAGGCCTTCGTGCCACACTTTATCGAAGGCTTGTGCTACATCAAGGAATATAGTCGTACAAACCTTTTTTTCTTCTAGCGCTGTTTCGATAATATTAGTTATTCTATGTACCTGGTCAATTGTTGAATGCTTTTCTCTGAAACCAAACTGATGATTAGGAATAATATTCCTATTTTCAATAACTGGTTTAAGTCTTTTTAGCAATAACTTCTCAAATAATTTTGCAATTATTGGTAGTAGAGAAATCGGTCTATATGAAGTGGGTTCATGTGGTGGTTTACCAGGTTTTGGTATCATTATTATTTCAGCTACTTTCCACATGTCGGGTACATGCTTCAATCGAAATGCAGCATTTATGAGGGTGGTCAGTTTTACGATTGCTTTACGATTTAAATTCTGTAGAATTTCGCCTGTTATTAGATCATATCCAGGTGATTTTTTTGAATTTATGTGATACTTCATCATATTCGATACTTCCTTTGGTGTGACCAGTTTTATTTCTAAGCTATCATATTTTGGGTCAATATTTATAAGTTCAGCGGAGTTCGATGGTTCAATGTTGGGCTGAAATATAAGCTCTAAGTGCCGAGCAAACCTTTCAGCTTTTTGTTGATTATTAATAGCCCATTTACCGCTTTCTTCTCTTATGGGGGGAATATGTGTAATAGGTGTTTTGATGTTTTTTGTCACCTTCCATAGATTGTAGTCTGACTTAGACTCTGTGGTTAACTGTCGTAAGTAGTTATTAGTTAGCGAATTATTGTAACTTACTATTTCTCTTTTCAGACGTAGTCTGCTGTAGTAGAGCGATGTGTATTGGCAGCAGCTTGTGCATAGGAAAGGTTTTGTCCGCTCATATCACGTGTTACGTGTCGTTTTGGAGCAACTTGCTCTTGATTAGTCACCGACGCTTTTTGACGGTTTTATTTTTTATGTTTTGCATTTCCTTAGCTACTATACATCCTCTGTAATTAGCTGGATGTGCTTCACCACAATGCACACATTTTGGTTTATCTTCTGCTGGTTTTTTGCAGTCTCGAGTGAGGTGTTTACCTGTACACTTTACGCATCGCGGTTCTTTAGAACAATATTTGTGTATATGACCATACGCCTGACATCTTTTGCACTGGGGTACCAGTTTGGATGTTTTGAGTGGCTGCACCTCGACTTTACATCCTAGAATAGTCTTGATGCTGTATATTTTGCTGATATCCTCGTCATTGGCAAAAGTTAACATAAACATATTAAGCGGATCTTTGTTCTTCCAGCTAAGTTAATTAGCTGCGTCTATTATTTTTAGGGCCTTGCTTTGTAGATCTTCAACAATTCTCTCGGGTTTGCACGAGTAGTGCAGATTTTTGACCATAACTCTAATAGGTCTCTCCTGTTTATTTTCATATGAGTGCCACAGATGGCCACTCTCAGACAATAAGTTTCTGAGAGACTTGTAAGAGTCCTCATTATTGGCATTGATTTTGACACACTTACCATTCAAAATTTTAGTGGTAAATGCGTCTCCCTGGGTATTCACTGTTATCGTATCAAAGAAGGCTTGATAATTCTCAATACCGTCTACTATTATAGGTGGAGGAGGTGGAATCTTCTTTGTTTTGGTGTTTTTGGTAACTAAAGAGTCGGCCTTTTGGGGTTCTTCCGTTTGGGTAGGCGACGAGCTCAGTTTTCTTTTCTTCCTGGATTTAGCCCGTATCCACCCGGTTTCCTTGGCCAGATCTTCTTCATCTGTACAGTAATCCGGGCGTTGGGTGGAACTGTCTATAGGGGCGGCTATTGTTTCACTACCCGCGACATTCTTTTCTTGAGTGAGACTCATGATTTGCTTTTGTAGGTCATCGATTTGAGCCTGCATGTCATGTATAATTTGGCGAAGATTAGCATTTTCAGCCTTTTCTTCACTGTACGCTTTAAACAGGAGATGTTCTTTCTCAGTTTTAAGTTTAATTGGACTTGGCGCCATATTTGATACTAATGAAAGGCTACGCCTTAACTATTATATTATTTATGTTACCTTGCAAAATGATAGGTGCATCATCGCGGCGAACGATCGGCTGACGCGCTGAGATCTGCGACGTTTGCACTTTGCACTTATTATTTAGAACGTACGCGCAACGCGACTATTCTGAATGGTAGACAAAACGGAATGACCCGAAGTACTAATATTAATATAGTAACGACCAAATACAGAAACGCAACTCAAAATTTGAGTTCTACTTAAACAACTAAGCACCTCTCAAATTAAAAAAAAAAATTAATTTAGAAGCTGCTCAATTACTTAAGTACGCCTCAAATTTTAAGTGGCGTTTCTGTATTCGGCTGTCTGCCTTACAAAAAACTTTGTAACTGCGTTGAATACAAACGACTGTTTTAAACAAATTTATATCGATAAATTGATTTGTCGAGTGAAATATCAACAAAACAGTTACCAAAGTAAGTATATTAAATGAATTTTGTCACATCAGCCGTTGATATACTGTCAAATTGTTTTACGGGCAAAAACAATACGCCCACGTAGAATATTTATCAATGTCACTGGAACAGTTAACTTTGTAATAAAGTTAGAACCAACGACTAGGTACCTACATTATATTGCTTTTTACTCGACTGCGGGTGAGTTATTGTGTTTGCCATGTAGGTAAGTTTACCTCATTGGGTCATAATGAAACGGCTAAACCCCTTTACAACGTGACTTACGCTGCGTTTTCACCAGAAACGTACGAGGCTTAGATAACCTATACTCTATTTCAGAAACTTAGATGAAAAATGTTAAAAATCCCATAAATTTATTTGAAAGTGTCATATTTATATCGAAGCCAATCTGACTCAATTTCACTTTGCCTACTGCGCATGCTGTAATGACCTTCTCCAGCCAAAGGTTGCCTGGAAGAAATCGCTTTTAGCGATAAGGCCGCCCATTTGTGCAACGTTTTAGTTTTAAGCTTTATGTGTATTTGTCTTACATATGTATGTTGTTTTGTATATTGTTTGTTGTGCAAATAAAGCGTTAATCTATATCTATCATCTATCTCTTTATTTACTTTTTCATTTAAAATTGACAGTTATTTGTTTACATTTTTGATCTGAGTTTCTAAAATAGAGTAGGTATAGATGGTGACTATTGGTGACTATTCTATTAACGACGTTCGATTTTTTATCCATCTTTTTAAGGTGTGTGAGGAATATCCCGAACAGTTTGACTTTGGAACTGGCTCGTCTCGTCCGTCAGAGACGAGTTTTAAATGGATCACTATCAGGCGACCTTTCTCTAGCTAGTCTCTAATAGAGACCAGTCCAGTTTAATGCGTACGAGGATTCATAACTAGGGATGTGTTTGTTAGAACTAAGTAGAACCAATAGATTTGCTTCATTTACCTAGAGCCTCGCTCTGCTAAGCCGTTTCTACCATAGCTGCACCAAGCGAGGCTAGGCAAATGATATAGTTCTTAACCAACGCATCCCTAGGCGTTGGTTTATTTACCTCTCTATTTCTGTGCTTCCCAGTTTGTAATTCAATTGGCTCGTTCCAAATTACTTAAAAGAATTTAGCGACGGCGACGGCGACAGTGACCCTCAGAAAAAAATGTAAAATCGCAAGACGCGGCTAGCTAGACAATTCAAT
Source organism: Idaea biselata (assembly GCA_958496205.1). NCBI lineage: Eukaryota > Metazoa > Arthropoda > Insecta > Lepidoptera > Geometridae > Idaea > Idaea biselata. Next base: position 16,279,175 of record OY292405.1, on the reverse strand, counting down.
TTCCTCAATATCAGAGAGTTGAGTAAAAAGTAATAAGTATACCAAGTATACTTTGATCAAACGTTTTTTTAGAGCAAGTCGTAAGCCCTTGATAATAAGTATACGTCTCTTCTTCTACTTTCTGCCCTATACTTGTACTATTTATGTATTCAGTGCCTTAACACCGAATGGTGTCGGCACAGCATTTGCTTCTCCTCAACTCCAACCTATTTCTCATCCAGTTCTCATTCAACCCCTTCTCCCGAGATATATGACTTATCTCAAGATATGACTTCTCTCCAAGATATTATGACTTCCCTAATGCCCCTCTACCTCGTTATTGGATCATAAAGTACCTAGATGGTAAATCAGTTTATAATTAAGCTATTGCATAACTTATATCGCGGGCTTTGAGCGCGGCGACCGAATCAAGAAATTCCGTAACGAAAATAAAACCTAACACCTATTGCTATGCAATAGCTTTACCGCGGCAGTCCCCGAGTGCCATACTTTTTTTTGTCTATAGCACAGACATTACCATAATATTATAATTATAACAACTTACTTGGATTGCGGCGGTGGATTCTGCGACAAGAGCGAGCCAGAGCCCCGCTTGCACAGCGGAGGTCGAGGCATAGACGGCCGCCTCTCTACGCCTGACGCCGACCGAGTGGCCGGCGCGCCTTCCGCGGCCAGCACTCGAGCTGATACCAGTGCCGCTTCAGGACAATGCTGAAACAAACATATACCCTTAGATTACCCGTTTTTTAATTTCAGACTATAATCTGACGTTTTGACTACTTGCATTTGCTATTTTTTCTTCAGCAAGATGGTGTCAAATCGTAGTCCTAAATTAATAAACGAAGTAAAGATGGATATATGGTGCATGGGTATTCTAACAACGACGTTCGAATTTAGATCCAGTTTTTTTAAAGGTGTTGAGTAATTTCTCGAACAGTTTGACTTTAAAACTGGTGAAGCTTGTCCGTTAGAGACGAGTTTGAAATGGATCACTATTAGGCGATCTTTCTCCTTCCAGTCTTTAATAGACAGTCCAGTCGCGATTAAAACCGAAAAATGACTTTAATTTCAAAATCTTCTTTCTTAATGTATAAAATTTCCATGTCACAATGTTAGTTACCGTACTCCTCCGAAACGGCGCGACCGTTTTTTACAAAATTTTATATGCGTATTCAGTAGGTCTGAGAATCGGCTACTATTTATAATTTATAAGGCAAAACAATCTTCTTCTAATATATAAAATTTCCTGTCCATCGCCATTTGTGTTTCCTAATTGTTACTGTGACATCTCTAAGTTTTGTTCTTTCTCTTATAGTTTTATTTCTTATTACATACTTTGCGCGGTGTAGCAAAATGGAATAAGTTAATCATACATTGGTACCCGAGAAATATGAAAAGAAAACGAGGAAATTTCCATGTCACAATGTTAGTTACCGTACCTACTCCTCCGAAACGGCGCGACCGATTTTTACCAAATTTTATATGCGTATTCAGTAGGTCTGAGAATCGGCTACTATCTATATAATTTATAAGGCAAAACAACGTTTGCCGGGTCAGCTAGTATTTCTATAAATGTTATTACCAACTACCAACTACGGATTTACACCGCAAACTTTCACGACAACTAGGTAGGTATACCGAAATGTCAGCATACGTAATAAAGGTTTTAGGTCAAACCACAAACATTACCTACATGACGTCATTAAGGTCTCTATCCTCCAAATCCTACGGCAGAGGTTTAACCTCATTCGCCATGAATCGACCTAGTCTCATGATACTCATGAAACTTAGGAGATTCTTAGAAACATCGATAAAACATGCCTTATAGTTGTAAAGGTTGGGTGTTTCGACGAGGAGGTATTAAGCCGAAAGGGGGTTGTTCTAGAGATCTTGGCGAACAACTTTTATTCTAAGACTGTTGGAAATTCGAACTTTTTTTCGAAAATGTTAAAGTTGTATCACTAAAAAAAATAGCTGTTTATGTAAAAAAAAAAGAGGTCCAAACGGGTTCCGTCCTTAACGCATAACTTTTTTTGTCCTAAACACAAAAAGCCGAAAATATAAGGCATAATTACAAAACACATAATATTTATAAAGCATAAACTAAAAAAGCATAAACTCTTTTAGCATAATTTCAATTGGCATAACATACAGAAGGCATAAACAAATAATTCCTAATACTCACAAAGCATAACATACGAAACGCATAACATTAGAACGCATAATATTCTAAAAGCCTAACATCAAATACCATAACCTACAAAACGCATAACATTAGAACGCATAATATTCTAAAAGCCTAACATCAAATACCATAACCTACAAAACGCATAACATACGAAAAGTAAATATAACATACTAATATTCAAAACTCATTTAAATGTTCATAAAACCCATAAAGGAAAACTCCTAGCACAATAACTAATACAATTATCAAACCAAAGCTTTGCATGAATTAAAGACTCAGGCGCAATCAAAAACAGTATTATAAACTAAATGAGGGTAACTATTTCACAATTCACAAATAATTACAGATATACCAGTTTGTGCTTTAGATCGATTATCAAAACATCTAACCTTACCTAAACCTATCCTACTGGGTTAGTTATTATTTAGATAGGTACACAATTCCTGGTGGGTCTTCTACTTTTCGATTAAACATTTTTCGCATAATCTTCTTTTGGCATAAAGTTTTTACCATAAATATATTATTAAAACATACCTATTCGTGACCAAAGGGCTGGCTGCTACTTTGGCCAACGAATAGGTATTGCTATTCAAAGAGGCAATGCAGCCAGCCTTTTGGGTACTATACCTAGGGACTAGGGCTTGCAATCCGGATAACGGATAACGGATCCGGATTAATTTCGACGGATATCCATATTATCCGGATATCCGTCAAAATTAATATCCGGATTTAGTTGACTTTTTTATCCGGATAATTCGGATTTTTCGGATAATTACTTTGCACGTACAAACAAATACAAACTGGTAGTTATGCGCACAGTAGACCTCGCGAGCACTTTATTAGGAGTACAGTCAGCATCAAAAGTCGATGACCACATTTAAAGTTTCAAAACCGCTATACATTATAATATACCAAAATTGATTAACATAACAAGCGCCATAATAGAATAAACATTTCTTAAGTTCAAAACTTTCTGAACACTACAAAGTCAAAAATCTCTGAACATCTCAATGTCAAAAATTACTAATCATTATAATTTGCAAAAGTATCTTAACATCAAGCTTTACAAAACTGACTGATCAATAGCAAATCTTTGTTCCGGCCGGATATCTAGTGTAATAATCATCATAATGTTCAAAAATAACTTAACATAATAAATGAACAAAAGTAACTGAACATTAATTTATTTCGGTTACAACTATTTTCAAATTCATCTAAATACCATAATTATGTAAATTATTATTGTAAGTAAATCTTAAATAAACAAAAAAAAATTGACTGTGGATTAAACTAATATTGTGCAGGTATAAAAAAAATATTGTGGGTATTTGAAAAAAGATTTACCCACGAATGTTAAAAGAATATTTCCACTAAATTGTCAGTGATGTATATCGGATATCCATTGCGGTTGCGGGTTATTTAATCATCTATTTATTTTATCATATATTTGGCACATTGCTTTCCAAATACCCACATGATTTTAAACTGACATTTTAAAACACGATTTTTTTATTTTATCCTCAGCAAAAATAACTTTGTATATTTCAGATTTATTTATAATCATAATTGACGTAATTTGGTATTTAGATAAATCGGAAAATAGTCACTAGCTGATTTTTCAATGCCCAGTTCAGCTACATTCAAACGTTTACATCAGGGGTTCCCTAAGTGGGGGGCGCGCCCCCCAGGGGGGGCGCAAGGACCTTTACAGGGGGGGCGCGGGCCACCTACGATCGCTGAGAAAATGCATTTCAGACTGTTTAATACGACCAATTAAATTATTTAAAATTAACGCCTATGTCAAGAACATAATATTGATTCTTTAGTGGGCGAATTTCTGAACAATAAGAACCATAACAGCCTTTAGACTGGCCCCGCGCCAACCTCACGGGAGCTATTAAACGTATTTGGTACTACTTATCAAATACCTTTTGTAAAACTTTAATGAGCAATGAAATTTATGTTGTAATCGAATCCTTTTTAGGGTTCAATGGGGGTTTAATGGGGGGCGCGGATTTTTTTTTATGACTGAAAGGGGGCGCGTCTCAAATAAGTTAGGAAACCCCTGGTTTACATACTAGGTAGCCGAAATAAATTAATGTTCAGTTACTTGTGTTCAGTTATTATGTTAAGTTATTTTTGAACATTATAATGATTATTACACTAGATATCCGACCGGAACAAAGATTTGCTATTGATCAGTCAGTTTTGTAAAGCTTGATGTTAAGATACTTTTGCAAATTATAATGATAAGTAATTTTTGACATTGAGATGTTCAGAGATTTTTGACTTTGTAGTGTTCAGAAAGTTTTGAACTTAAGAAATGTTTATTCTATTATGGCGCTTGTTATGTTAATCAATTTTGGTATATTATAATGTATAGCGGTTTTGAAACTTTAAATGTGGTCATCGACTTTTGATGCTGACTGTACCTACATAGGTTTTACATAGACACCTTAAGTAACAAGTGATAGAAGATGAAAATATGAAGAATTTGTGATGAAAAAGTAGTACCAGGAGCGACTTCTATGTAGTACCATGTTGTTCTTGTGGATAAATTTATTGTAGACTCTAGAGGTAGAAGTTGATAAGTGAGCAATCTATTGTATTTGGATGAGCTATCCTGTTCATCATTCCGAAGATCCTAATTAGATCTTCATCATATTTTTCAAATATTGCCAGACTTGAAGCAGAGACGCTTCGCTCGCTGGCTTAATCACAGACAATGCAAGAATTATCCAAAGTTGACAATCATTGCAATTCATTAGTATTTTAGTTTTTAGTTATTTTATCGGTGTCGTGTATCCATTTCTTTCGAAAATCCACTTTAACATATCCATTCTTTTTCTTCTTCTGGTGCCAATCCACCTCTGGAGGTTGGCCGTCAGCTCAGCGAACTTGTTCCGGTTTGTGCCAAGCGAAAAAGTTGTTTCACGCTCGAAATGTTTGGCCACTCTCGGATGTTTCTGAACCACGACTTCTTTCTTCGTCTAACGGATCTCTTGCCTGCGACTTTGCCCATCATTATTATTTGGCGAAGCTCGTATTTCTCGCGTCGCAAAACTTGACCCAAGTATGCCACTCGCGTCTCTTGCCGACACGTTGGAGTACCCGCACGTTGGAGACTTTCTGTGTCCAGCTAATACGTAGCATTCTACGGTAGCACCACATCTCGAAAGCTTCGAGGAACCCTTGTGTATTGACTTTCGCAGTCCAGGCTTCACTACCGTATATTACTACTGGCCACACATAACACTGGCGTATTCTAACTCTGAGCTTTATGGATAGTTGGTGACTGCATAACTGACTGGGTGGCTTGGGCAATTCCAATCCGAGTACGAATTTCTTATTTGCTATCCCATTTTTTATTAACCCATGCAAAAGTATAAATACCTCTAATTTAACCATTGGAACCCGCACTATATCTGAACCTGCGACCTGATTCAAGGATTGAAGTAGTTCCTTGATACTACCAGAAATTTAGTCTTAGCCACGTTCATACTCAACCCTGCTTTCAACCTGTACTCATTAACTCTGTCTAATAGTATCTGCAGGTCCAGCTCTGATGAGGCTACAAGTGCAGTGTCATCGGCATATCTTAAATTGTTCACGATTTTTCCGTTTACTTTAACATCGATCTTATATTCTTCTAGCGCTTTCGATATTATCCTCCGAGTACAAATTGAACAACAGGGGAGATAAGATGCAGCCCTGTCTGACTCCACGCCGTATTTTCAATAGTTCCGTTTATGAGTCCTTGACTCAGACCGCAGCCCTTTGGTTCCAATACAAGGTCTTAATGAATCTTAGTATGTCTTTGCCATCCAAACCAACGTAGATCAAGCGCTGCAACAGGATATCATGTTTGACGCGATCAAACGCTTTCGCGTATTTTTTACGTTATAATACCTGACCGGAAAAGACAAAATTCAACTAAGAGTCCTGGATTAAGAACCCAGTTGAAAAATAGCAGTGTTCTTAGTGGTACAAAGACAACATCTTATTGACTTTCCGACTAAAAACGGTTGAACCGATAGAAGTACCCAAAACATTTGTCAAATAGATACAGAATTTCTTACAACCTAGTTGCTGGCTGGCTAGTAAAAAAATAGATCTCAAGAATAGGTCAACGTGAATGTAAATTAATGAATAGTGTAAATTGTCACCAATGGTCTCACAGGTTTAGAAGTTTCGAATTACTTTTTTCTACTATTGCTTGTGCTCCAAGATTCTTTAGCATGATTAATTTTCTCACCCAAAAAGCTATAACACACATTATGTAAGGATCATTGTATCGACTTCCTTTTGGCGATCCTAAGCAGGAGCATATGCTCATATTCAATAAATCCTGCAAAAATTTGCTGCACTTCAGATATTCTTAAAAAATAACAATAATAGTTTTAAGATTTATGTAATATTGAGGGTGCCTACAAGAATCATACTGAGTTCTCGAGAGAAGCTTCAGCAGCTTCGATACAGCGGCTACCGCAGAGGAAAACACTTATTTTTCGAGAGTTTCAGCAAATGCTTCAACAGCTTAATACGAAATAAAAATCAAAATGGCCGACCGAGATCTCTCAACTATCGATATATGCGTATATAAACTTTGTAAATTCACACGATTAGTTAACATAGTTACATTTTCGACGACGTTTCACCATGTTACAATGGTCTTGGTCGCGAGGGTCGCGTGGTTGAAACGTCAAGGTAAGAAAATAAATAATAATATGCGTATATATCTATTAAAAGCCTTTGTTTTTGTTAATTAAAACTTTGTAGTAAGGTTTTTTTTCTTAATTTTATGAAATTTAAAAAATTATCCGAATTATCCGGATATCCGGATAATGAAATTTTAATATCCGGATTATCCGGATAGCCAAAAGGTAACGGATAATGCAAGCCCTACTAGGGACTCATTTTTGGATTATTAATTTAAATTATTTTAATTTATCTAGTTACTTATTCACTTATACATCGTTCTTAATGAATAAATTATATATTTCAAAATAAAGCTAATAAAAAACATACCTTATTACAATATACTTTTCTGGTATGGAAAATGATGAGACCGAAAGGAAATCGCTCGCTTCGCTCGCGTGTGCTTAATCACAATATCTAACCTAACCTACACCTATTATTTTCCTCTTAGGTATACCAACGTTTAGGTATAGGTAAGAAAATTGTATCGTGATAAGGCCATGAACTTCAATTAAATGTAGTTTTGCCATTAGTCCATTATGTTAAAAATATAATGCCATATTAAATTATGTCAATTGACTATTATGCCTAATGTAATTATGCCAAAAGATCATTATGCTAAACTATATTATGCCATATTAAATTATGTCAATTGACTATTATGCCTAATGTAATTATGCCAAAAGATCATTATGCTAAACAATATTATGCCATATTGAATTATGCCATTTGACTATTATGCTTAATGTAATTATGCCATATAACCATTATGCTAAAAAATATTATGCCATTTTAAATTATGACAACTGAATATTATGCCTTATGAAATTATGCCAATTGAGTAATGCCTTATGAAATTATGACAAAAAAGTTTATGCGAAGTGTGGTGTTCCCGGTCCAAACTAAATAAAAGGGCACCTTAAGGCCAATGACCTCAAACTCTAAAAAACAGCTGATTTTCATGCAAACTTTAAACTCAAAATTTTCGAAAAACCCCTTCGTATATCCAAAACTTGTAGAACAAAAATTGTTAGCCTAGACCTCTAGAACAACCCTCTTTCGGCTTAATACCCCCTCCTCGGAGCACCGTGTATAACGTCGCGCGCGACGTGAGTTGACAAGCAACGCTAAGTCGGTTGGTCATGACTTCATGAGAAATGTGATATGCTGGTTCTAATCTCGCCTTGCGTTGTTTTTTTTTGTCGATGTATTTTTTCCCTAATTTATTTCTAAAATAGATAAATCTAAATAATTCCGCAAAATTATTTAAAATAGCACCAGCTAATTTCTATGAGAAAAAATTAACAGTTCGAACTTTTCATTCGAAAATAAGTCTTATCCTGGTACCTAACCTACCTACCTACTTTTGTTTGAAAGGAATTTAATTTTAAACTTTTGCATTACTCAAGGAAATTAATGACATCTGGAATTCCATTGGAATCGTTTAATATCGGAGCTTTGAATCCAATTTGCGACGATCAAAGTATGAGTAATCCTTTGATTATTAGAATTTATTTCAAAAGATCAAGGAGTTCAATAGCCCGAAGGCGCTTTTTCCGATTTTAGATGAATATGCGAGCAGATTAAGCAATTTCTAACGTAGTCACTATAATCGATGCGTATATCGCGCAATCTAGCCCCAAACTAAGCACTAGGCTTGTACTATGGGTACTAGACAACGGATATACTAAATATTATACTTTTTTTTTTGTAAATACATACATATGATACATAGAAAACACTGAATATCCCATGTCTTCGGACCGTGGTGAGTCCTAGGACATGTTGGTTTCCTCACGATGTTTTTCCTTCACCGAGAGCGATGTTATTAGCGCACATACCTTTTTCTTAAAGAAAAAGACATTGGTGCGCGGTCGGCCTGGATTCGAACCCACGACTCTCGGAATGAAAGCCGGGGTATCTACCACTAGACCAACACCGCTCTTATGGGGAATAGAGTAGATAGAACCATTTTATCTTATTATAATAATAATAATAAATAATCTTTATTTTCCAACATTTTTCCTTACAAACATAGGTACCCTGACACTTAAACTAGGATTATCCTGTGCTATAAGTGCCAGTACGACTTACAGTTGACTTAATTGTAGCTTAGAATAATTGTATTTATAATTCAAATGAAATGGCTGTGAAATTAGTTGACACAAATTAATTTACGTCTAAATTAATAGGTTAAATTAATATTTTGGTAGTACAAACTTATTTTAACAAACAGACAGACAGACAGAGTTACTTTCGCCCTTATAATGTTGGTAAGGATTAAAGTTATATAGATACGCGATATGCGACAATGTGAATCACAAATGATCACTGAAAAAAAAACTATAAGTTTCTTGTGTCTTCTTCTCATTGGAGGTCGCATTTCGAAGACACACTAGATTACTGAAGATTCAAAACGATCATGTGAATATCTCATTGAATAAACATATTATTTTTGAGTTTGGGTTTGAGGTAAGCGACTTTGAGATCTAACATGGAGAACGCTCGCCTAAAATGCAGGAAGACGGTAGCAGTGCTACAAATTCTACCCATTACACTCAGTGGTTGGGTTGAAAAAAAAATGCCTTATAGCAAATTGCTTTTATTCACTTAAAGAATACTACGAAAAAACTGGCACGATCATTTATCTAATTGTATGAGATCTTAAATATCTTTAGATTAAGTACATAACATAAAATATTGTATGCCTGTAGTGGGTAAGTGATTGTATCTAAAATATTTTAATTTAAGACCCCTGTGTACATCACTTAAACAATAAATATTCTTGATTCTTGATTGCACCGACCAGCGTATATTTCTCTACCTCTTCCGGACTTTGCAAGGCACGTTTCCCTTTGCTACCAATTGCTACCCCTCCCTAAAACCTAGGTATAGTAATAACACGTAAAATAATTTTCGTGAAGAGAATTTTTGACAAGAAAAAACAAGAATTCCTACAGGACACATTTCCCGCAAACACAATAATAAGCAATCTTACACTAAAAGGTCCGACCTTGACATTGTTGACAAGAAGTTTTGGATATGAATACAATACAAAGACATGTCCAGTCCTTTTATATAAAAACGCTCTTCAAAGCACGTCTGTAAAGGACCTTTTAATGGAATATTTCATTGCCTATTTACATAGGATATTTACGTCACAATCTCTTATACGTTCGGGCTACAATGTAATCGTCTAAAATATCCCTGGATTCGACATAAAACGACTTAGCTACAATCCGTCTCTCTACAAACAAACGTTTGAATTTGATCTGCCATTGGGAAAACCATTACCCGTATTTTGAAGTCGGAGATTAATATAAATAAATATTGTACACACACACAGCTCAATCTAGGCCCAAACTTAGCACTAGGCTTGTACTATGGGTACTAGACAACGGAAATACTACATGTTATACTTTTTTTTACATATGATACAAAGAAAACACCCAGACCAGGCCTCCATCACTCCATGTACTTGCGCGCTATAATTACCTACCGCCTCTCGGACCGCCGGCGATCCAAGTTCAGTGCGGTTGTCGCAAGCGAAGCGCGCGCACGTTGTACGTTACGTAAAATTGTTTGTTCGATTTCGAATTTTTGCAACATTAAAGTTTAATAATGGGTACTTTAGAGATGGTAAGAAATACATACAACACTATATTAAAGTTAAACAATTGTAAATACAATAAATGATTTTCTTAAAATGGTGTTGTTATTTATTTTACTTTACTTAATGTACAACTCAACTATTATATTATTATAGCTGACCCGGCAAACGTTGTTTTGCCTTATAAATAATAGATAGTAGCCGATTATCAGACCTACTGAATGCGTATGTGGAGTTTGGTGGAGATCGGTTCGTCCGTTTCGGAAGAGTACGGTAACTAACACTGTGACATGGAAATTTTATATATTAGAAGAAGAAGAAGAAGATACCTACACTCTATGGTACAACCCTAACGCTTAAACTGTGGCGTAGGTAAATTCTGAGCACAAAGGAATTGCGCTCTTATGAGCTAAGTAGTAAGGCGCGATTTCGAATGAACCAGGTGCGTCGGAAATTTTGTAGGCTATTAAAATGGCGGCTTTCTTCAAGATCAAAGCGGTGCAGCTTCTGTACGTAGTACTATTATTTATTCTGTGCCCAGACCAAAAACTACTTGCACCCGGTGGGAATCGACTCGGTAAAAATGACAAACGATCAATCAATCGAATTGATTAGTCGACGTCGATCGCTGCGCGCCCACGCCGCCGGGGTTATTCGATCAACGTCGACTGGTATCCGTCGATCAACTAAAGCTACCACACCAACCCATTAACGTCCGTCGACCGATGTCAATCGATGACATCGATCGATTGGTGTGGATAACACCCTCCCGATCTCGCAGAAATATCTGGTATGCAGCTATCAAAAACCGAGGTTCTTCGCAATCGGTTAAGAGGTTTTTACTTGAATTAGCTACACAGACACATACACACTCATACACTTTAACCTTTACAATATTAGCAGGATCAAAGTCTACCAAAGCCACTAAAGTGCGGCGAGTAGGAAATTAAGAGATCAATCTAACTTGTCCTTCAGTTAACGGAAAATTACCTACTAACAGGGGAAGAATACGTGATTCCCACGTGACCGTTTCTAAGGAGATTAAGACAACAAAATCTAATCTTTCTAACATATAAAATTTCCATGTCACAATGCTAGTTACCGTACTCCTCCGAAACGGCGGCGCGACCGATTTTTACCAAATTTTATATGCGTATTCAGTAGGTCTGAGAATCGGCTACTATCTATAGTTTATAAGGCAAAACAACGTTTGCCGGGTCAGCTAGTTATAATATAGGTATTGTAGTCATATTGTAGTAGGTATATTCTGTATCTAATACCTCTATCTAACAATAATAATTGACCTTTTATCTAATTTTTAGATGATTTATACAGCGCTTGCAACTTTTAACCCATGCTTTTTATGGCCTGGGACTTTGTTAGGCGGAGTAGGCTTGACCAGCATCTAAACCACCGCCCAGCCTAGGCAGCAATGCCCAGAGGCAGGGGAAAGAACAGGTCAATACGTCTGGAGCTAACTAAGCCGTGGGATTCCCCCACGATGATTCCCTTCGCCGTAAAAGCGATGTTTAAGAAAATAACGTAGGTTCATTATAATGCGGGAATTTGTTTCTTTTATCTTAGGTTGGTATAGACATGTTTATAGAAATTCGATTTCAAAGTATTCACATTTCTGAATAAGACGAAGGTGTCAAAATTAAATTCTGTCATTGAGATTTTACTTACATCAAAGATTTTTTCTTAATACGTGTCCAAGGACATCACGAAATCAATCATCATACAGATAAGTGATCAACCTTATATTGGAAAACGTGACGGAGGGTTCAACGAACGTTTCCATAAGCCTTTTGAAATCGCTACGAACTCTATGTAGGTAAGTATATATGAATGTAGGTAGGTATATATAGTGTTAGTCATCTGGTGGGTAATGCCCATCTTGACACCCGACACTAGACAACAATATCAAACATAATTTAATGATAATTGAATACATCAATAATTTAAAACATACCTCAAAGACATAGATAGTTATATTAATTATTTATTATGCATATCAAAAAAAATATTATGAAAAGGACAACCTAGGTAAATACTATACTACTTATAAAAATTGAAAACAAACAATGTAAGTACCCGTAAAATTAGTAACCTAGGGATAAAAAGCAATTTCAACGACTGACGACATCTTATTGAGCGGAGCAACTGTATAGCCCTAGGTAGAGAGGTACCTAATATTTCAAATTAAATGAACGCCCCAGGTTCTCAAAAAGGTCACATTAAATCACCTTGCCAACAAAATTTCCATATCTACCTGAAAGACAAAAGACTCGGAGCCTCATTTAAAACACAATTTATCTGCGAAGAGGTAGAGACATTTTTTAAAATTAAAATCTTTTATATTTAGGAATTGTCTAGTTGAAGATACCATAACTTTTATTCGAAGAGTTGAAAATTTTGCTAAAGAAGCAAGAAGGTGGGTAGTCAAACTTCTAAAAAACTAAATATTCAAAGCAAAAAAATATTCCAAAAGCGGTCTAGAAATGAAAATGTACGAACATGAATTAACTGGATGAATTAACTGGATGAATTAACCGGCTTAACTGGATGAAGCAGATCACGTATATTTCAAATAGATTGAGGAAACTTATTTATATCTTCAAGGACTTGAGAACTATCTCAAATCAAAGTTTATTGATACAAACTTACAAGGCATTAGCCGAATGCCTAATCTCATATTGCATTTGCAGCTGGGGTGCAGCATCCAAAACGTTCCTAATTGTTGCAGAACGAGCACAACGCGCAGTTCTTAAAGTTCTGTTAAAGTTACCATTTCGACATCCTACATCCCTAGTTCATGAGCAAGCTAAGGTCCTCTCTGTCAGGCAGATGTTTGTTTACGAAGCTATAAGACGTTTTCACAGATCCGTAGATGCAACACCTACATCGAGTAGAAGGGACAAAACTGGTGATATACCTCGTGTACATAGTGCTTTTGCAAAACGCAGCTATAGGTTTCAAGCTCCCAGGTTATACAGCAAGCTTAATTGTAGTTATAAGCTGCGTAGTTTATGAAATTATAACCTCAAAATCAAGGAATGGCTTAGTAAACTTAGTTACAAGGAAACTGAGGACTTGTTACTTGTGGTTGTGTAATTATAAACTGCAATGCACTACACAAAATCTATACACAAAATTCAAATTGTCATTCTCACCGCTATTTAAGTAAACCCACGTATCCAGGGTCTTTAGATTCTGGGGTGACGTGGTAATTCTAAAATATCCACCTCCTCCCCTCTATACCATCATTCACACACGACATACACACACGACATTCACACACACACACACACACACAATCTAACACACAGTTCACTATACTCAATGCGTACCAATATATTAATTATCTTTTAATTTTTTCCTTCTTTTTTTTTCTGTTGTATTCTTGTAGTGTACTATATATATATTTTTTTTGGTCAATATTTGTCAATAATCTTTGTATAATTGTTACGAAATCAGTAATTCCACTTAATGGGAAGGAACTGTCACTTGTTATACAGCTTGCGCTCGTTCAAGTGGCAGGGCTATCAAAGTTTTGTAAACAACCACAAAATATTGCAATAAACGATTTTTATTATTTTTATTTTTTATTATTTTATTTTTTATGTATCCACCGAACTCAAAAGGGATTAAGGTATCATGAATTTCCTTGATCCTCGTCTTATAGAAAACGTGAGTCCATTAATGCTTAATTTAAAAGTTATACAGGATGTTTTGACGATGGGGTATTAAGCCGAAAGGGGGTTGTTCTAGAGGTCTAGGCGAACAACTTTTATTCTACGGCTTTTGGAAATTCGAACTTTTTTTTCGAAAATTTTAGAGTTGTATCACTAAAAAAACAGCTGTTTTTGTGAAAAAAAAGGCAATTAATGTTTATATTGTAGTGGTCCAAGCTAAATAAAAGGGCACCTTAAGGCCAATGACCTCAAACTCTAAAAAACAGCTGATTTTCATGCAAACTTTTAACTCAAAATTTTCGAAAACTACTTCGAATTTCTAAAACTTGTAGAACAAAAGTTGTTCGCCTAGACTTCTAGAACAACCCCCTTTCGGCTTAATACCCCCTCCTCGGAGCACCGTGTATATTATGTTTAATGCATTTACAATTATTGCAGCACAGTTTATTTTTATTAGTAACTTGATTATAGATGTCTTAAAAACAAAAACTTGAGAGGTGTCAAGGGACACCCGGATAAAACGAAGTTCCAAGTGTCGTTACAAGTTTTGGTCTTATTTTTTTCCGTCTAGCCCCCTTTCGCAACGCGCGATAAGAAACTTCGTTCAAAAAACGTTCTTGAATTTTCATAATAGTCACGGAACGTCGAGGAACTCTAAAAAACTTTCACGCGTAAAACCATTAAAGTTAAATTATTCACATTAACGAAAAATATCTTTTGAGATATTTTTGCCCTGGATACTGTTAAATTGATCACGTTTAGACAACTTCTCTGAATTTCGTTTGACGCGTTGGTTGTAAAATTGATTTTAAAAGTATTCACTGTTCATCCGTTTTGCTTTAGGATTGACGAGATTTCGTTTTAAAGGTCCAAAGAAAATCGACCATTAATCTATACTAATATTATAAAGAGGTAACGTTGGTAACATGTATGTATGTATGTATGTATGTATATTGGGGGTAATCTCCGAAACTACTGGACCGATTTTATAAGTAATAAGAATAACAGGTAACAATAACCTACAAACTACAAACACTTTAGCCAGGTACCCACTACACAAAAGTCCAATATTCTAAGCCATTACATTTCCTCGAGCCAATCAACCTTAAAAGGACTCCTACCCTTTACATCTCAAGAGAAACAGCAAAACAAAAGTGATTTCAATCACAACCATATACTTCTTTGTCGATGTTGGAGCCCTAACAATAAATGAAAACACCTCGTGACACCTGCGCTATTCAATCGAAAAACCTTATCACGACCAAACCACTACAAAGTCATCGAGGTAAAGCACAGTGACATATTTTTAAGGTTTAAGTTTTTTATGGCATACAATATTTTATTGAATTACATAAGTTAGGCCGAAAATAAAAAAGAGTTAAGCTGAAAATGTAAATACAAAGCCTGCCGGATTCACCAGGCTGTATTTAGATCTAAAGGAACTTTTCCAAAACCTCTTTCCTAGCTCTACGGAGATTGCCATTGCACGATTCAAGTTTTATGATTTCCCGGTGATTTAACGTCCTTTTTTAGATAGAGGAAATCATTATCAATTAGTATATCTTTAATGAAACAGCCAAGAGACGTGTAATTGAAACAGTTTTCATTATTTTAGAAGCCGTTCGTTGTTGCGCGTCGACGATACTTAATCAAAATGTCTAGTTCAGAAGTTCAGGTTTCTTTGAGAAGAGATTAAATTGAATTTCTCTTAAGGAACTTTGTGACCTTGTCTGAAATTTGTGAGACAAGCCTCACTTAACTGCAAGAACTAACAAACATAAGTTATAGTTTGTACGGGGCTTAAAGTTAAGTCCCAAAGTCTAGGGCAATAAAGTGAGCACAATTCTAAATTCCTATTTACGTTAATAATTAAACTAATTGCTTTAAAGCGCGTTTGCCTGGCTATTTAGAATTCTGGAAGCAGGTATTTTTATTATTTTTCCCACTTTATTTTATAAAATATACAAAGCAAACGGTTTATTCTTTTGTCTCTTTTCTTCGTATTACGTGCAACATATAAGATGGGAGGTATGTAATTTCCGCTACATTTTTTCCGAAACCGACATAAAGGAAACGGAGGATATTGGATCAGGTCATTGTTCTAGTTTATTACAAGTAAAAACGCTCTTTTGTTATGCTATTACTGTTCAAGGCAGGGGCCTAATCTTAACAAAGACAGAGGGGAAATGAATGACATGAATCGCCGACGACGACGTGACAGCGCAATATAGACTCAAACGGTCGGTTTCCTTTCAGGATCTTTTACATTTCTTATTAAAAAATAAGAAAAATAAATATAAGTATTATATCCGTTGTCTAGTCACCGTAACACAAGCTTAGTCGCTTACCACGGGGCTAGATGGCGCTGTGTGTTGTTCACATAATTTATTTATTTATTAGGGACTCGCCCCGGTTTATAAAGTAGATATCTATCTTCTTCTATCTTCTATTATTTATTATACAGGGTGGTCCAACTAGTGACGTCAATAAACTTTTTTTAGATTCCTCACACCTGGGGGTATCCGAAAATACCCCATGTATGTTCAGCGATTTTTTGTAGTTTAGGAGTTATGGCCTTTTTTCTCATTTTCTACTAAAATGCGACCACTGACACCTATTTGCTCATACTGACTGTAATAATTGGCTGATTTCTTTTTAAATGTGGAGCTGAATAATTGGGTCATGTTTCCTGTTACAAAAAAAACGCGTAACACCAACCAAACTGTTACAAATAAAAAAAGTATTTCATAAAGTGAGCGTAGACCAAACGCTATAAACACTTTAAAGAGTAATTAAAAGAAAAACTTTCCTATTATTTTTTTTCCAAACCAACTTCAAAAACTTCCTTACTTCATTAGCTATCTACCCTATTATTTTTATTGGTCTATCATTAGAGGATCATAGCAAAAATTTTATTTAAAAATTCTTTGGTCGAAAATTCTCTCACTCATCCCTATTACTAAGACTTCGCTGTCTGACCGTCTGGCACCGGGCTATATCTCATAAACCGTGATAGCTAGACAGTTGAAATTTTTACAGAGGATGTATTACTGTAGCCGCAAATATTTAAGGGAACTCCCATACAACTAACGTGATTTTTGACATAAAAACGCAACGATACCACGATGTATTTTACCACTAGCGCCATCTAGTGATGGTTTTTGTCTTCCGCAAAAAAACCTCCGCATAAATCTGAATTAAGATTTGTACAAATAAAAGTATTAACTAAAATAAGAACAAATATGTTTTTTAGATTAGATTAGGCCGGGAGTTTCCCTTCAGGTTTAAGTAAGATGAGTGAGAGAATTTTCGACCAAAGAATTTTTAAATAAAATTTTTGATATGATCCTCTAATGAATGATAGACCAATAAAATAAATAGGGTAGATAGGTAATGAAGTAAGGAAGTTTTTGAAGTTGGTTTGGAAAAATAACAATATGCGAGTTTTTCTTTTAATTGCTCTTTAAAGTGTTTAAAGCGTTTTGTCAACGCTCACTTTATGAAATTCTTTTTTAATTTGTAACAGTTTTGTTAGTGTTACGCCTTTTTTTTGTAACAGGTAACATGACCCTATTATTCAGCTCCACATTTGAAAAGAAATCAGCCAATTATCTCAATTATTGCAGTCAGTATGAGCAAATCGGTGTCAGTGGTCGCATTTTAGTAGAAAATGAGAAAAAAGGCCATAACTCCTAAACTACAAAAAATCGCAGAACATACATCGGGTATTTTCGGATACCCCCAGGTGTGAGGAATCTAAAAAAAGTTTATTGACGTCACTAGTTGGTCCACCCTGTTATAGAGTTTGCTTGGTTGTTTGTTTGTTTGAATGCGCCAATCTCAAAAACCCCTGGTCTGATTTAAAAATTCTTTCAATGTTGGATAGTCCGTTTATTGAGGAAGGTTATAATAGGCTACTTTTGATCCCGATATTCCCACGGGATCGGGACGTATGCGGGTGAAACCACGGGATGCAGGTAGTAATAAATAAACGGCAGAAGAGTGTTTTACCACTATCTCACCTGATGTTAAGAGTATCTTATAAGATGTAGCACGCTCGACAACATGAAAACGGCGGTGGAATTCTTGTTGGATCTTTCCAACTCATCTTCCTAAGTGGCTGCTCCAGTTTACGTGTCGGAACACGTACTAAAGTCTTTTTGACGCTACGACTAAGGCCAGTGAGTGGTAACAAGTCACCGCTGAAACCTCTATCAAGAAACTCCTTTTGATTGCCTTTTACGCCCGGCAAGGGATACCGTAGCCATATTCTTTTGGACCCGAGTCCCGAGCTACAAGGGTACAAATCTACTTATTTTTCAACCCAAATTTCAACCCCACCGGGAAAATTTAATTTTGAATAGGCACTCTTTAACTGTGCCGGCTTATATTGAGTTTTGGAAAATGGAACCTATTGGAGATGATTGAGTTAACACAGTACAATACAATCTACGCTTATAGCATTAAATCTGTAATGACAATGGGTATGTTACTCACGTACCCAAACCTAATTAATATACAAACTCGCTTAGATACAGGAACTCGATTGAGGAGCTTATCTAACTTGTATCTAACCGTTAACTGCTTTCAAAGTTGTATAATTTAATACCTTTCACCTAAAATGATAAATTATTGTATTGATTTAGATAGATTAATACAACATTACCTACAATATTATGAATAAGATTACCCATATTTTATCTAGTACTTTACATTATATTCTATAAAAGCTTCAGGCGTCTAGAAAAGCTCATTATTGATCACAAACTTTAAAGTAGAACATGTATTGTACAAACTTTTTGAAGTTTTAATTAAGGAGCTAGAAAACATGTTTTAAAACTCAACTTTGTACCTTCTACATTAACTTAGTCGTATCTAGCGGGTATTTTAATATAATAATTGAGTTTGGGTTTACAATAAGATGTTTCAGGGTTAATGAGAAGAAAACATGACGTAGGACTTATTTTCATTACCTACCAACATAATAGAGATATATTAAGCGAAAGCCATCTGTTTCATCCCTAACATAACGACCCTACGATACTATACTACTGAAGCTCAATACGGTCCCTATAGATCTCGGAAGATTTAAGCTCAAGGATGATCGTGTCAACTGGAACAAAACAGATGACAGTTTACTTTGGACGCTTTATATATGTGAGATCATATCCTAGTTAATGATCCCAAGATTACGTAAAAATATCATAAAAAGAAAAATAAAAATATCATCTGGCAAGATATTGAAATAGATCCCGTGGGAATATCGGGATCAAAAGTAGCCTATGTTACTCAAGGTGAATATAGCTTTCTAATGGTGAAAGAATTTTTGAATCGGTCCAGTAGTTTCTGAGATTACCCCCAATATACATACATACATACATATTACCAACGTTACCTCTTTATAATCTTCTAATATATAAAATTTCCATGTCACAGTGTTAGTTACCGTACTCCTCCGAAACGGCTTGACCGATTTTTATGAGATTTTGTATACGTATTCAGTAGCTCTGAGAATCGGCTACTATCTATAATTTATAAGGCAAAACAACGTTTGCCGGGTCAGCTAGTATTAGTATAGATATTAGCATTTGATAAATAACTCATCAGATCTTTCGTCCTTTTCATCCTTTATATCTCTTTTTAGCCGACTTCTTCTAAAAAAAGGAGGTTCTCATTTCGATTGTACCTAGATATTTTAAACGTATCATCACTGCTGGTAACTGGTAACAACAAAAAAAAGGTTAATTTGCCAGATTCAGACTAGTTATCATGACAAACTAGTAACTACACACGCAGAATCATAATCAGAACACATGGACTTACAATGACCCAAATCACACAATCGCATTTTTTTTATGTCCTAAGAAAGATTTCAAAAATTTTACTGCATAAATATTTGAATTTATTGTATAACATTCCAACACAACATCACGTAAAAGCATTGGCAATTTTGTGTGAAAACTTCCGTAACAAATAGCTCGAAGGCGAATAAAGTAGGTACCTGACGCCAATAGGAAAGTATCAATTTTCGAATCCATTTTCTGGATAAACTTCTGGAAGAAATATTGATGGCCGTTTATATTATCATTCCGAGACAAGACGCGGAAGCTTTAACTTGATAGTTAAGTTTCGGTATAAGTAAATTAGGATTTCGTAATAATCCAAGAAAAACATTGAGTAGGTAAAGGAAAAATAGGTAAAAAAGTGGAAGATTCGTGAACCCCGGGCTACCCTTAGCTACTATGTCAATGCAATTTTTGAAGGTCAATATCATTGAATAACATCCCTTACAAACGCCCCAACGATTGAGCTCCCCCACCGCACACCTGGCCAAATTGCTCTAATCTGCCCCTAGCTGCAGGTAGCCCTAGAGAAGAATCTAATCTTCTCTCCGATAAATATTCTCGTTGCTTCCAAATCTTCTAATGAGTTATGGCAAAGTATCTTACCATTAATTAATCATCCTTAGATTGCCTAGATGATGGTTATTCCAACAACGATATTCAAATTTTGATTCGTGTTTTTTAAAGGTATGTGAGTATTTTCCCGAAAAGTTTGACTTTGGAACTTGTAAAGCTCGTCCGTCGGAGAGAAGTTTGCAATGGATTACTATTAGACGACCTTTTTCCTTCTAGTCTCTCATAGAGACCTTGCATCCATCATCTTACCATTACCCTTCCTTATCTCGACTAATTATGACGACTTAATGGAACTGTTTTTGCAAATATCTTGCAAGCATACCATAATAATTGAGACTGGCTAATTTCTAATGCCATAATAGCCATGATTGGGGCTAAGACCAAGAAGAACCGGAGATAAAAACTTGACAAGCCGTAAGCTGGATCCAGATCAAAAGAAGAATTCTAATCAATATACCGCTTGATTGCTGTATTAGGTACATCTTTTGGATGAATGGAATATAGGCTTTATTAGATTATTCAACTTTGGTTTATTTCAAACTCTTATCTACCTACAATGTGGCATGATACGGTCAAGTTTTCCACAAATTGTAGGCCCATTTTATTCATTAAGGCCCGAGGGCTGACCAGAAGAGTTCCGAGTTAGATTTGTTCGCAACGCCCTTGAGAGTCAATGAATACGGATCGTCGGTTGAGTGTATGTACTTCGAACGATCTATTGAAAAAGTTGGAAAGTTTGGTCTACGTGGGTCACTCAGCCGATAGTGGGTTAGATCATTCGAGATGTAGGTACTATAAATAATGAGATTCTTTCGTTACATATCGATGGTTACTAAGTAGATACTTAAGACTTTACTATTTAAAGAGAGTGCTAGTTGTTTGTATAAGTAGTCATCATCATCATCCGAGCGATGTTCCCGGTTGCACCCCTCTCGAGAGCCCGGGATCCGCTTTCCTAGTTTTACGTCTCCACTTCCCACGATCTTTGCGGCATCCCGCGTAGTGAGGCTATTTGCACGCATATCCGATCTTACGACGTCAAGCCAGCACTTCTTTTAGCCGTTTCTGAGAAAAGTTACGACAGACAGACAGATAAACATATCTGACCCCAAACGCATAGTCTCAGGTTTTGTCTCATACATAGTATACTACTATCACAAAATACTATAAGTATGGTAAAGACTTAGATTAAAACAAAAAACTAAAGATACGGTACTCTGTAAAAGAATAATATTTAGTTTTTAGTCCCGACACCTGACTAGTGTTATACCACAGCGTGCAGTGTGCAGCTTGCAAAGAGCACCACCCTCCCACCGCTCTTTGCATGCGGCAGAAATATGCTTTAGTGTTAGTGTTAGTGACACCAATCATTAACCATGCTTCGACGCGTTTCGGCTTTAAAAAGCCATCATCAGGAACGTAGACTCTGACCGAACTGTGAGGGCGACAAAAATTAGTAAAGACGCCGCTCGCACGACACTGTTGACTTGCCGACAGCTGGAACAAGAGTCTCTTGTGCCAGCTGTCGGCAAGTCAACAGTCACTAGTCAGGTGTCGGGACTAAAAACTAAATATTATTCTTTTACAGAGTAGTCATGGAGTTCCGAAAAGTAACGCCTAATACAATCAATTATCTTAAAGATACGGTACCTAGTCTCGGAAAATGAGACGATAAAACTGCGTCTAGCTGACGCACTAGCCTCAGTCGTATGTCGAACCGTTGCCGCGTGAGCACGTGCTGTCACACTGCGATTGTCTTTTTGAAATCCATCAGAATGCCATTTTGCTCATTTTATAAATGCCTGAATCATTCTTAAAGACAAATGTTTTTAAATACAATAATTTTATTAAAATGCATGTAGGTGTTTCTAGCTTATTTTTCGAATACGCAATGTTAGAATATACCGTATCTACTATTTTTGTTTTTATCTAAGGGTAAAGATACCAATTGTTGTCACTCCACCCACCCCATTAATTGGCACAGTAAGTACATTGAATTTTTGTAGGAAAATGCACTATGCCAATAAATTGGATTAAACAGCAAGAACCAGAAATCAGAATTGTACATCATACAAAAAAAAATTACGGCGGGATTCAAACACGCAACCTTCTACCTCACAGATGAGTGTTGAACTGTGATTAAATTTACGATTTTAAACTTACATGGTTGTTTTCACTACAAATATTATTAAATAACGGGGTATTTACCATGTTTTAATTTGTTTTGTAACAAAGCTCGATATTTCGCCAGTAATTTCAACTGGCTTGTTCACGAGACTCGTAAATATAATATGATATGTCATATCATACAATGGTAAATACCTCGTTATTTAATCTTATTTGTTGTGATTAAATTTAACCGAAACTTATAAGTAAGCCTACCTATCTACCGAAATCTGAGGCGAATCACCCAACACGTTTACATTATGCCGATCACATTACACAGAATCGATATTACCTACACCAGTCCCCGCCTAAAGACTAGGTAGGTACCTACCTACATGTCTAAAAGCTTTTAAAACTTTAAGCCTTCGGTAAAGCGATATTACGAAGTCAATTTCGTAAAACTTATTATGGGTAAGTACGACAGCTGATGAAAAATAAATCCTTAATGTAAGGACAGAAATGAAAGGGCAACATGTACAACGGATAAATTCTCGCAAATTATTGTTTTGTAACTAATGCTTTTCCAAAATTTCCCTGAAGAAATCAATACATAGTTATATTTTATTAAATAAGATTACACATGATCGTTTTGAATCGTCAACAATAATAGTGTGGCGTCGGGATTCGAAACGCGTCCTCCAATAAGAAGAAGACTCATGCATGACTCATGAGGATTTTTTTTGTTGTTATATTGTTTTTCACATCGTCGCTTTTTTATTTAGAGCTATAGTGAAACCGGAGCAATGGTCCCCAGTGGCCCCCAGTGGTGGCTAAGCAGGTGGGCCATCGGGCCATCGGGAATGATCGACCATATTCTACTAGAAAATTTGTAAAGCATATGTTCAAAATCACTCTCGATGTCTATCTCAAGATTATTTAACAATATGCCCTAATCCCACCTAAGTATTTAAAGGTACAATAAGAAGTTTATCGACCCTCTTCGCACTAAACAATAATTAGGCTAGTTTAGAGCCTCAGTTAGCATGTTAAAAAGAAGATGTTGAAAATAATAGATGTGCCCAAGAGTAAAACCCTCTTACCTTCTCGAAAAAAAATGTAAAGAAAAAATACGCATTCAAAAATGTTTCTCTTGCGGTGAGGCTTGAACTTGAGTCTTTGGGTCGGTACCCCAACGTCTATACCAACTAGACCACGCAAGTAAGTAGACTTGCGTGGTCTAGTTGCTATAGACATTGGTCACAAGCATCGCCGCAAGTAAAAATTTTAAAATGCGTATTTTTCCTTACAAAAAAATCTAGTAAAATAAGCCTTGAGCAAAAAAAATTAACAAAAAAAAGAGAAAAAAAAACACTTACCTTAGCAATTTTATGTAGCAGCGCAGTAGTAGAGCTGGTTTTGAAGAGTCCCAACGCTCGTCTCCGCAGCCCCTGGCCGAGACAGGCTTCGACTGCCCCACATAACGTCGTCACACCTCCGCTGTCTTCATGCACGAACTTGCGAGTCACCGCCTGGACACGACAATATACAAGGTATTGTTTAGGTAACCCATCGTAACTTGTAACGAGGAGATATGCATCTGGGAGGAATATGTGTATAGGCTACCTGTGATGGTGGAAGGAGACACCTTCCACCATCACAGTATAAATAAAACTAAAGTATTTTTATTATAGATATATGTCACAGATTAAACCGCTGATAGTATAGAGCTAATAATAATAATAATAATGCACGACGTTCCACACAGCGCAATCTAGCCCCAAACTAAGCACTAGGCTTGTACTATGGGTACTAGACAACGGATATATTACATATTATACTTTTTTTTTGTAAATACATACATATGATACATAGAAAACACTGAATATCCCATGCCTTCGGACCGTGGTGAGTCCTAGGACATGTCGGTTTCCTCACGATGTTTTCCTTCACCGTAAGAGCGATGTTATTAGCGCACATAACTTTTTCTTAAAGAAAAAGACATTGGTGCGCGGTCGGCCTGGATTCGAACCCACAACTCTCGGAATGAAAGCCGGGGTATCTACCACTATACCAACACCGCTCTAGTAGCTGTTTAGAGAGTGTAATCCTTAAGTGATTTAGGCCTCCGATCAGAAAAGATTTTTAAAAATTCACACGGGATCAGGACTTGCGTAGGTCCGCGGGACTTTTTCTATATCCATAAAAGCCTTTGCTCCGACTGACTGACTGACTGATCATCGCACAGCCTAAACCGCTAATAGAATAGGGCTGAAATTTGGAGGGTGAGTTCTTTATTATGATATGATGATCCGATAAGAAATGATTTTTTTTAATCCAAGAAAAGAAAGGTCTCGAAGCGTTTTGCATTGAAACAATGCTAAAAGTAATAAACATCACGCTATTAAAACCGAAAAATGAGTTTAATATCAATTCAACATTGCAAATACAGAAGAAAAATCTACATTCCACGACGTAATTTCCTTAGTATATTATTTCCAGGCATGAATACCTACCTACTTAGAGAATTTTCCGGGAAGTTTACGAAGGTTATCGAGAAATATATAAGAAATTATCTACGCGACAAAGATGGCCGAACCAATAAGCAACGGTCGAAGTTTTAATGAAATCGCATGTATTTACCATGTTTTTTGCCATCCTATCAGCTATATCGTAAGATTTAAGAGGACGTCTACCTACTCTTTCTCCATACAAACGTAGTCGACTGTTTCCTCCCTGGATAACGGCAATAGAGCAAATATGTTTATGTCATTAAAACCCATACTATCTGCCATGACCATGCCCCTACGTTTTGTTTGTTTTTCTTTTTTTTTTTCCAAACCAATTGCGAACTTTGTATATAGATGAGCTATAGAGCTGGAGCTCTGGAATAACACAGGTTACTATTTATCCTGATATCTCCACAGGATCGGGACTTATGTGGGTTAGACCTTAGGGCGCAGCGCAGCAAGTATTGTGTATACGAACCTCCTCCATCAACTGTTTGACTTCTTTTTTAACGGCTGCAATGAGCCGCTCCTTTTGCAAGGCATTCGGGTCGGTCGTCGCAGCCGGCATCTCCTCTGAATCGTTGTCAACTGAGAAACAAAAACATTACGATAAAAAAAATTATTAGATAGGAATGTGCTAGATATTCTAATATTAATGATGTTAGACCGTTAAATTAAAATTGTCCCACCGCTGGGCAAAGGGTCTTAGCAGGCAGAATACGTCACGGGAGCCTACTTCGGATTGGAGAATAAAAATAAAAATAAAATAAATATTGCACGACGTTACACACAGCGCAATCTAGCCCCAAACTAAGCACTAGGCTTGTACTATGGGTACTAGACAACGGATATACTACATATTATACTTTTTTTTGTAAATACATACATAAGATACATAGAAAACACTGAATATCCCATGTCTTCGGACCGTGGTGAGTCCTAGGACATGTTGCAGTCCAGAATATCCCGTGTCTAGTTGCCTACGCCTTATGTCAGTTTCCGAGCGATGTTTTCCTCTGCCGACGAGTAAAATAACATTAATTAAGTTGAATTATAATAAAATTATAGTAGACTTTCCCCAAGCATACTTAAAAAAAAACATTTTACTTCTATCAGTTAAAATAAGAACTTAGTGCTAAATATCAATAGTGGCCTGGAGCCTCTATTGTTACCCCGTACGTACTGGGGTACACATAGGTCCTATTGTGCGAAGAGATTGAAATAAAATATCGAATGGCTCGACTATGGCAGATATTGTTGCCAAATTTACATTACAATAATAGTGACATGCATTATAGAGTCAATTTCACAACAGTTACTGAAAGCAACTTTATCACATAGCCAGGTAGTGCCGCTCTGTCTAAGCAACTTTTTTTGTGAAAATGACTCTAAAATGCATGCCACTTGATAACACTAGTTTCGTAATGTAAACTCCGCTTAAAGTAGGCCTTACAAACCATACGAAAATATTTTATCATTACTACCTAAAATGAAATTTTCAGAGAGAACCACTGAAAACACTCATCATCAATTATGCTTAGCTGACATGAAAATGTAAAATGTTCGCAAATTATTCTCGTCCCTTTTTAGGTACCTAGATAGCTATCCAATTTAAGGATATATTTTAGAATAACAGTGTATGACGTCTTGACTATGTTCTCCAAAGTGGGTGGAACATAGCGTAGTTTCCGAGGTGTGTTTTAGTTATAATTGTAATAGTATCGAATTTAAAAAAAAAATTATAACTGGAATAATTATTTGAGAAATTTCTTCTCTTTCGCGATGTTGGATTGAAATGAAACAACTTTTCGGTTAAGGTATATTTTTCAGGTTTTTGTTTATCATTACGCGGAGCTTGCTTATCTGACATTGTGTCAAAACTTTGATAGCCTTATTAATAAACGTGGAGTAAGGTTAGAATAGTGAGAATATGCTTTGTCTTTTTCCGTGGCAAGAACTTTCATAGTTGACAGACAGAAACAAAACGTGGTAAAATTATTCCGACCTTACTCCACGTTTATTAATAAGGGTATCAGAGTATGATTCGGGGGGTCCGTTCCGTTTCCCCCCAATTCCGTTTCCCCCTGTTTCAATTCCCCCCGATAAATATTTATAATAGGTAGGTATATATTTTGATGAGGGATGCGGGTAGATCCTATTGTCGGGCTACCTTAGCACACTACCACATTTCGCATACGATTTAAATCTGTTAGAATCAGAGACATGTGATGTAAAATCGCCCTTTGGTCAGTTCGAATAGACAAAAGTTTAAAAATCTCTAAAGTTCTAATAAACCTTCGCAGCTTAGTCACAACTGGACAATATACTTAGCAATATGCTTATTTTTAGCAGCCAAATAAACCAAAGGTTTCATCACGATGTTTTCCTCCACCGTAATCAAGATAAAGTAGTTTAGAAAAGAAACTACTTATGTTAGTTATATGTGAGTCACGAATATTAATTTTATTGACAAAATCCCCAGGTTCAAATAGGGGGAGACCGGGGCTGGTTGCTTATAGGGGAAGAAAGAAAGAAACTAACTTTTTTGGACAAGCATACAACTACACATAAAGCAAAATTTAAAAGTAGAAAGATTACATAAATATTACACTAAAAATACACAAAAATATCTTAAAACAAAAAAAAAACATGGGACTAACAAACGTGTAGGTACAACAAAGAATAAAAATCGTGAGCGGCCCCAATAGGACAGTCCATTGCTTTTATTATAAGTGTTCCGACGCGTTGGCTGGTGCAGCCGACACGTATCGAAACACGGACGAGTCGGCTTGGCGCTACGACCGTAACAAGCCGCGGCCGTAACCGCCCACCAAGAAACGCCTTTTGGTCGCCTTTCACGACAGGCGAAGGATACCGTATCAAAATCAATGACTAGAGAAGTTTTCGGTAATTTTAATAGTAGTCTGATATTAAATAATATGTTTAATTATTTATAATAAAAAAAAAACAACACTAAAGTAATTAACGCAGACAAAGCGACAGACCTCTCCAACGCCATGGCTTTGACGCCGGAGTATCTGGGTTAAACAAACCCTATTAAAAGTCACCTATCAACCAAAAAAAACTACATTGAAATCGGTTCATCCGTTCGTGAGCTACGATGCGACAGACAGATACACACACACAGAGACAGACAGACACGTCAAACTTATAACACCCCTCTTTTTCCGTCGGGGTTTAAAAACTAAACAAAACTGTAGCCATTGGGATATAGACGGGAGAGAGTCGCGTAGCACTTCGTAGTACGGCTACGAGGTAGTTTGTGTACGATCGTTACGTTTGTAGATGGTCGTAGCTAGTCCTCTTAGCACCTCGTAATCCTCTTTCTTTCTATATATTTACCAAGTACCAGTAGTGTCCGTCCCTACTGGTACTTGGTAAATATATAGAAAGAAGAGGAGTTTAGTTTATTTTATATTTTACTATTAAATATTTACCTATTGAAAAGAAAAGAAAGTCATTCTGACATAAAACCAATAATAATAAAAAAATGCTTACAATTTAGCCAACTGACCCCGGTCTCCCGCATTATAGTAACATAGGTAGGTAAGTAAAATCAACTAATATCGAGACACAGAACATTTAATATATATCTAGAGAACGTAATTTCCTCCGGGAAAATCGAAAACTAAAGACAATAATAATATACGGCCGTTGGAGAGTAGATACCGATATTATCGGTTTGGTAACTGCCTATAAGCGTTTGAGTGTGAGAAGGGGTGGCATTTGAACGAAGGTTCTAGTGGTAAGTTGATATAAGGGGTTTTTTTACTTAATAAGGGGTATAACTGGGGATCGCTACTTGTGGCTAGCACTTGGCTAGCACTGATACCTATGAGGGCTTTTTAAACGATGTTTGAAGTACCGTAAAACGAGGTGTCTTTGACAGTCGGGGCGACTATAATGATAACTTGAAATTTATATAATTCCATCTATTACTCCGATAAACGGAACGCAATTTTTTATTTTTTTTACGTGTTGCCAAAACTGATATTGTGAGCACATTTCCCCAAAGTGAAGCGAAGTTCACACAGCGTGCAAGTACTTAAATTCATTTGTCAAAGATTAGTGAATAAATAGCCAAAAAAATCGACGTGCAAAACTTTGAACCTGCAGCTGTAAGTATTTACATGTCGATAATAGTGAAAGGTCACATTAAATATATATTTTTTTGTGAATCTAGACATATTTTCACAATTTGGATTCGGTCGCCATTATGATGTGAATTACTGTCATTCTAAACCGAGGGTACATTGATAGGGTATAAGAGGTGACATTAATAGCTAGGTATCAATCTCGCCCTAACTCGTGCCGAAAACCTAGCCTAGAATAATGTATCTTATCAGTCTCGCCCCATAATATTTTGACTAATTGATTATTAAATTGATTGACTAATCAAGAACTACATAAGTGAAACTGATTAAAGTTGACTTTTTGTATTTATTTGTTAATTAAAAATAAAATTATAAATTATTTTGTTTCATTTTAGAAGTTTTAGAAGTTAGACCGGATAGCAGTCATCAGTTAGACCTATCAATGTTACCCCTTGTATCAAAGTAACCCCAAAAATATAAAAACAGTTATAATTTCAAAACTATAAGTCTCAATTATTATTTTTTTGCAGATTTGTGTTACTAGTCATTGTGTCTTTCAATATAAATAAAAAAAACATGTGGTCTCAAAGTAACCCCAAATGTAATCTAATTTTGATAGCGAGGTTTTCTTTTTTTTTCTCGAAAACTACTCAAGATAATATTTATTTTTTTATTGATAATGGTAGTACGTAGTTTGTCCACCGCTTGACTATTTTTATTTTATTTTTAAGGTCAAAAATCTATGAATGGCGCTCAATTTAATTTCAATATTAATCAATTTCACCTCGTTTTACGGTACTTAAGAACGTGGCGATTGTTACCATTTCCATACAAACTTAATACCAAAATAAATTATGAAAAATTTAGTTTTCTACCTCTACTATCGATATTATTCGGATTAAGATTTTACTTTTAAAGGGTCCCCATTGCAAGGTTTTCCAAAATGTTGATATTATAGAATTAGCATTTTTATCAGGAATTAAATGTCGTCCTGCTAAAGGGGTAGGAAAAGCGATGGTTAGGTAGTTTAAGGAGAGGACAACAAATGACTTATTTAAGCTTGGTGATTCATTTCTACGCGAGTAATGTGGCGATATGGCGTATCTGCCCTCTTGCCTAACTATATCCAACGCCCCTTACGTGAGTAGTTTAGCTGCCCTATAATACAAGTAGGTACCTATACGTGCTCAGCTGAAGCGGGTCGCTAGTTTCCTAATCCCACTAGTATTATAAATGCGAAAGTTTAGATGTCTGTTCTGTAAGATGTTGGTCTATAAATCACTCAAAAATACTATTTTTGATTAAAATTTAGTAGGTTATTTACTGTAGTTTATGACCTGGAACACATAGGATGCTTAATTATTTTTCCGATATTCCCAGTAAGGGAGGAACAGGTAGTCTACATCTACACTAATATTATAAGTATGTCTGTGTCTGTATGTTTGTAATGAATAAACTCAAAAACTACCGGACCGATTTCAAAAATTCTTTCATCAATAGAAAGCTACATTCACCCTAAGTAACATAGGCATACTTTTAATCACGATATTCCCACGGGATCGGGACTTACGGTTGAAACCATGAGGCAGCTAGTAGGTAATAAATAAGTTTAGAAAATTTATTTTCAAGGAAAAATAGCATTCAAAAATTTCCACTTGCGGCGAGGCTTGAACTCGCGTCTTTGGGTCAGTACCCCAACGTCATTACCAACTAGACTACGCAAGCTCACAGTAAATTTAAAATAAATTAAATTAAATAAATTAAAAAGTAAAAAAATTAAAAAAAAATAAAAAAATTAAAAAAAAAAGTAAATTAAATAAAATAAAGTAAATTAAATAAATTAAATTAAAAATTAAATAAAATTAAAAGTAAATAAAATTAAATAAATTTTCTAAATAAAATAGCCTTGAGCTACATACAAAAATTAATAGAAATTTTAATAAATAAGTTGTTTTATTACTTACATACTCCTTTAGCAGGCGTAGTAAGTATGATTTAATTATCACTTTATCTTACTAAACTAATTATCACTTTGAATCAGTCGACTTCTAATATAATAAATACCCAATTATTTAATTTTTTACTACTTTTTCCGAACACAAGAAGCTTATGAACAAACTATGAAAATAGAGCACTATGCTGACATCTATATGTATAAGTCACTCTATGGCTGACATATTGTAAGTCATTCATAAAAGGTTTATGCACGAGGTTTATGCTTAGAGCATTTAGTGAATTATTAAACTTATTATTAATAAGTTTAATATTGATGATTTAATATTGTAGATTGAGTTTTATAAATGCGATGTGCGACCAAATTGCCGTGTTTATCATCAACATTGGGGGCCTCGAAAATGTGGCGTGCCTGTGCGTCTCGGAGAGGGATTGTCCTTCGAGACAGAGATTGACCCTGAAAAGGCCGCCGCTGCCAGGGTTGATAGATGCAGTCCGCGAGGGATTCTCACTGGCCTCTACACTTGCAGAGCGAGGGACACTATGGTATGGGGGTTCAGTCGCTAAACCTATGGCCCATCACACCGAGCCGCTTCCACACGAGAGTGGCCTGACAGTGCATAAGGCGCATTACGTATAATAAGATAGCAGAAGGAGCAAATAAGTACTTTATATAGGTACTAGTACCCATTACTAGTACATAATAAGTCTATGTAGGGAGTCCAGTCTCTATGTTCATCTCCTAAATGTGGTAAAATTCAATTCCTTTGTACAGCTATTATATACTGCTTTACAAAGGAATATTCAATTGTAATTTTAAAAAGCAGTATATAATTGCTGTACAAAATTCTTACTTAGGTACCTAATAATAACTCTAAATATTATTCTATTATATAACTATTATTATATTATAATAACTCTATTACCGTATAGTTACAGGACCTACCGATTCTACTGACATAACTTATTTGTAACTTAATAAGTTATTTATAACTTATTTGACGCGCCCAGACAACGTGGTATGCCACATTGCCTAGGCGCACATTCGCAGAACACTAGGTAAGCTGTGGTTATACCTAGGTACAGCTACCATCAGATGGTTTTGACGTAGGTACCTAAGTAATACCTAAGTTCGTTCATTCCGTTAATATTACCAAAGTTTTCCATCGAACACAGTAGAGTCAACAACGTAATATGTTTTCTATCAACGAAAATCCATACACAAACAGAATTTTAAGGCTCCACAATTTCCTTCGAAACCGCATAGAATAAACTGTACCCGTACCACGAGTTGTTTCATTATTTTTTTCGCGGAGCTCAGTATTTTGACATTCTTTTGAATGATTTGTTTATTACGAGGAAAGGAGACATCTCCATAAAAACGGAGTTGATTGACAAAGACATCAAAGCAAATAATATGTTTATGCTATAAAACCTATATCTGTAATGATGCCCATGCCCTTACATTTTGGGTATTTTTTTCCATTTTTAGAATAGAAATTAGGATATGAAAAAAATGGAAACGAAGGGCGTGGTGATAATATGTCTGATATAGGTTTTATAGCATAAACATATTTTCTCTAATGTCTTTATCCAGGGAAAAAACAATCGACTACGTTTGTAAAATTTGTATGGAGAAGAAAAGATTAGGTATCCTTTCCCCTTAAATTGGTTCCCATAACTGCTTCCGTTCTCCGTTCCGCCCTTGAAATACAGTAATATTCTGAATGAGAACGCACTTAGCACACGCAAGATATGTGCGTGTAACTTACCGAGTTACAAGTTAAGTTGCTCAGTGTATTCTGAACCAGAATAGGTACACTTACCAAACGCATTATGCGTTTCCTGTGCGTGTAATTTATCGTGTCACAAGTTGTTTAGTCTATACATTTTAGGCGGGTGTTATTCGCGTATTGTTTTTATATGAATGTAATATGATTGTCCAAATCAGGTAGGTAAGTTTAAAAAGTTTAATACTTAGTGTATTCTGAATCAGCACACTGTACTGTACACTTAGCAAACGCATGATATCCGCGCGTACAACCCTGTCAATAAACCCTGTCACGATATTACGTCATCGATACCTACCACAACACGTGGTAAGGGTACGGGAGGTTGTGTTGAGTGAACCAGAAAAAATAAGATTAATCTATTGCAAACTCTACCCGCTTACTACGCAATTTGGTACGTTTCTGCGAACTCTACGTAGGCAGTTGACATCAATCACTTTGAAAAACTCTTGGTACCTACTGCAAAAAAACGAAGTAGGTACCTAAGCCCTAAAATATCTATAAACGATATATTATGTAGGTAGGTACTGTTCCAATCGATCTATTGATGAGAAAACGACTTAGTCACGATACTATATGTACTTAGTACCTACTTAAAGAAAGATAGATATATTTTTCACCTCACAACCTCGGAAAGGATCGTTTTGGACGCTGATTTCTGCGTGCAAAATCGCATTTTGCGCCCTAGCGTGGAAAGAGATTTTAAAATTCGAATCTGTCTTCTCGATACTTTTATTTATAGCAAGTCCTTTGAAAATGCGCTAACCGGAACCTCATTTCTTTTTTTTTTGTTCATGGCATCGAACCACGAAGTATTGTTGCACATTGCCAATGTAGTATTTATTGTTTATTATCAATAATATCAAGCGGGTGTTTTCATGAATTATTCAATTTAGAGATTGTTTGCTAATTTTTATTATTTACGGTACAATAAGCGGTATATAATGCCGAATTGAGTTTTCTACCGGAAAAATGCACCTAGCGTTTTCCTCGCTGTAGTGAGGTGAAAAATTGTGTGTTTCACTCGGCAGCAAAGTTTTTTGCATCTCGTACCTTTGAAACCTTTGCGACGGGGCGACGCTCAGCATTCTATGTATATTTGAACCACTCGCTTACGCTCGTGGTTTAATCCTAGAATGCTTCGCTAGCTCAGGTTTCAATACAAGTACTCGCTGCAAAAACCAACTTTGCAGCCTTGCATAACAAATAACTATTATCCACTTGGTACAATTTACCTAGTGACAATACTTTGGTACCTACTTAATAGTTTTTCTACTTCCAGTAGACCGGGATCCGATTGTCGGTAAGCTGCGTTATCCAATCACGCGGACGCCAGCGAAACTCACGTAGCACTCCGCCAGCTTTCCGTCAGCGGAAATTCATGCATAGCACCGGAACGAAACGCTTTCGGATACCAGCCCACTTACAATCCTATACCTACGTAATTTTCCGACGCGCCGCCGCCGGCGCATCGCTAGCTATCCGCCGCCGCGCCGGCCGCGGCGGCCGCGGCGTACTGCGCCCGTGTACACTTCGCTGTCCGTGGGAATGGAGAAATAGGTAGGTAGATAGGTACGTCAGGCAGTACCGGGATGAAGCTTTGCAGACTTTAGTGGGTATAATATAAGTATGGTGAGGTAAGCTTGTGGTTAAAAAGAAATAGTAGGCTATAATACAGAACCCGTTCTTTTATATGGTACATACATACTGGCATTGTCTCTTATACCTAGATACTTGTAATATAAGAGACCTGTCTAAATTTTGCTGGTAATAGGTATGGCCTGAAATTGGAAAGCTCGATTTTATTGGAAGGCTTTGTTGTGAATTACTACCTGCCTACCTTCATCAAAATCTAACAAGACAGTAAAAGCTGCTATCTTCCTACTATTAACTCTGTACGTTGTCATAAAAATTAGGAAAATAAGGAAAAAATATATTTCGTGTATTTCGACCTAAATAATACCTGCTGACCGTACCTGTACAGTCAGCATCAAAAGTCAATTTGGAAATTTTAATGTGGTCATCGATTTTTGATGCTGATTTTACCTACCTATCCTACTATTATTATAAATGTGAAAGTTTGTATGGATGTTTGGATGTTTGTTACTCTTTCACGCAAAAACTACTGAACCGATTGCGATGAAACTTGGAATATAGATAGCTGGACACCTAGAATAACACATAGGCTACTTTTTATCCCGTAATTCCCGCGGGATCGGGACTTACGCGGGTGAAACCGCGGGGCGCAGCTAGTACAAAACATAGAAACTCCGAAATTACCTAATGAAATAATTTTGATGAAATTTAGTACTTAGTACTACTTAGGTAAGTAATTTTATTTTAATAATATGTACTGTGTGGTATGAGCGTATATTGAATAATATCACATCACTTACACTTATACTAACATCATATCACTTATTTTTAATTTCAATACTGTAACGAGATCGAGAGTTTTGAGAGCGAAACCGTAGCGTGCGACTAGTCCCATATAAAGAATAGAATAGCTAAAGCTAAAGTGTGTCATGAAAACACCCTTATCTCTCATTGCCATAAAACAAGATTGCAAACACAACTCACATGGCCGCTTTCCGCCCACGCGTTGTTTTATCGTAACTTCAAACAGATAGAAACGCAACTCGCAACAACTTTACAACAACAATTTGCAAACGACCTCGCACCATCTATTATTCCTCAATTTACATAAGTACATAATACAAACACATTTCAATAAGTACTAAGCTTTCAGATACCATACCAACGTAGAAAATAATTATTTTCACTTAAAACCAAGAAGAGCAATTAGATATTTCTTACCTTTATTTTGTGCGTCCATCGCTGTTCTCTGCCATAAGATGGGAGTTGTGCATTATTTTCTCAGAAAATATACATCACATTTCACAATAAAACGGTGCGACGGGAAGGTCACACTTGTGTTTTCAAACGTTAGTGTAGTGTAACTGACTAACTGTTGGTATGGCTTGGGAAAATCGATGAGAGCCGCGCGCACTCCGCTATACCTAGTAGGATGGTTGGTGGTGATAACTTGATAAGGCTGTGTCGCCTGCCGTGGCTCGCCGCCGCGCCGGTTGTCTCTCCTCCATCCAGATATTATTACTTAGTAGGTACATACTTTTGGCCTTTTCCTAGATTTTTTTGTCATGATTGCAGCAAAGAATGGAACCTATGCCGCTTATCTTTTTAAGCAGTTAGTCCTGGGAAAAAGTATTTTATGACCATTTTAACGAGCATAAGTGCATACCTATCATGATTAACGTGTTTTCTAACTCTGAGAGTCAGTAACGACATTTAATAAATGCTGAATCGCTCTTATAGGTAGGTATCTATTGAACCTCATCAATCGAAGATCTAAAAAAGCATAGGTAGTAGGTACTAGGTACTATTTTAACGAAGTAAGGTCAGAAGAATAAACGAAAGCTGAGTAGCTACGTCATTTGCAATGAGGACATACTAGTCCAGGATCCGTAGTACATTTTTGCAAATTGATTACTTCCGTGAGTAGCTTCATTATTTTGATGAGACGCCCAACAATTTCCTATACGAAACTCTCGATTTTGGTAGATAACAGAGGTAGGACCTGTACTACTACTTTTGAGCATAGGACCGGGCTAACGTGCCACGCAATTTTTAGGAACAATATTACCTACTGTTAAATTGTATAGCCGTGTAGCCCCGGCATAGAATAGGGCTACCTCATCTCTTCCCGTGGGTGTCGTAAAAGGCGACTAAAGGACTAGCAAACCTTAAGTTCTCTCCGCGCGGTGGCGGATAAACTGCTTGGTCCCTAGGAGGGTTGGTGTCAGACAGGCGGCTGACCGTAAAAATATTGCGAAAACTATTTGCAGAAGTTATGGTCAAGGACTTACCTACTGCGCCGACCCCAAATTAATTTGGGGTTTACCGGACCCCGGGCACCCGAGAGGGATGCAACCGGGAACATCGCTCGAATGAGATGAGATAGTTTGACGGCATGAATCGTCTGAAAAACGTAAACAAACACAGCACAACCGGGCACCTAAAATGTCTCACTCAACATGCTCTGTTTTAGTTTTTTCGAAAACTATTCAACCATATTTTGGAAATTTGATGACGGTTAACCCTAATCTCCGAATTACTCGTATAACGATTTGCATTGCCGACTAAGGTACTGTACTCATTAAAGCCCCTGGTGGGCCTTATTTGGCCACAGTTTCTTAGTCGGCTAGTCGGCGAAAACCATAGTCGGTCCATTACTTGTACTACCTATTTATGTATTTTGTGGCCCATCTTTCTAAAACCTAAGTACTTATATCAGTTTACGGTAGTAGCGCCTCTACTAAGTAGGTAGGTAAACTGCTATCCTATGCATCGCTATTTCCTCTTTATAATGGGGGTGCCACGCGCAAAGCTGTTTGCAGAGGCGCTGGCATCGGATGATCTTTTTTTTTTTTCGATGATGGTCCTCCACCAATGGAAACGCCGAGTTTTTTTTTATTCTTTCGGTCTCAGACCGATATGGCGCCGAGAGTTGTAAAAAACACATGTTTGACAGTTCTTATTTCAAACCTAAGATTAATCGACTCGCGCCCTCTGCCGGGATAAAAAGTTAGTGTTTCTCCTAATTACTTACATATTACTTAGTGTAGAAGTGTAGATAGGTGGTGTAGAATTGTACCTAAAGGAAAAAAATATTTGTTTGTTTGTAACTAAGAGTTATAGTTTTAACAAAAAGGTTTGTAACGAATATCAATGTAAACGAGTGCTAAAACAATAGCAACACCAGCCGCCGTATCAACGAGCATCGCCGAGAGATGCCGAGGCTGCCCGAACACCGCGCGCGCGTTGGACAAGGACGGGTCATCACCGTCCTTGCAACAAGAAAGAGATGGAACGAGACGCGACCGATGCGCGCCGACGCTCGCGCCACCTCTGCACTTTTTCGTACGGCGACATTGAAGCAAGTTGATGAAAACTCCTTATTTTAATTTTACTTCATATCTAAGTTTAAAACAAGTGATTAATAGTGATTAAGAACAATTGAAGAACCTAGAAATAAACCAATTTATAAACTATACGTCTACGAGCTTAATTTACACCACACCTGTACTTCGAGCTGCCAGCAAACTAGTCAGGAACCCTACAAAATTGGCGCCCAACGTGGGGCCTGGAACCTGGCTGCTGCGAAACACATCTTCCATCTACAAGAACGAAAAATCAAGCTTCAAGATCACCGCACGAGAAGTCGCCTAGATAGACAAACTTCAGGAGCCTGATCGGGTCTAACCTAAAAGAACGAGCCTATGAAGTGAGGTGAACAGCATCGTGTCAACGCGTGGGTTCGGATGCATTAATTACTTACCTGTTCATTGTCATTGTTGTGCCTCACGTGAGTAACCTTAAAATTATTTAAAATACATAATGGCAGACGAAGAAAAGCTATCCTGTCTTATCAAACAACGCGGCACTATCAAAGGTCGCTTAACTAAATTTGAACAATATGTTCAAACCCTAGAAGATCTATCCGAGATCCCTACTGTTAAGTTTAAGGAACTTTCATTGAAACTCAGTAAAATTCAATCGATTCAAAATGAATATGATACGTTACAAAACGAAATTAATTCAATATCATCCGATGACGATGAACAAATTGAAATACAAGATGAAATTGAAAATAGATTCTGCTCAGTAATTGCTAGAATACAAATTATACTCGATGGTTGCCCTTCTGAAACTAAATCTGATGCGAGCGTTTCTGAAAAGTGTGGTCAATCTTCATTTGCAAGTTGCCATACAGGCAATGTAAACAACTTAGTAAAGCTTCCAACTATTAATCTGCCATCGTTTGACGGTAATTACATGAACTGGCTAGAGTTTAAGGAAACCTTTGAGTCTGTCATACACAAAAATGTTAATATAACAACAATTGCCAAGTTTCACTATTTGCGCTCATCCATTAGAGGCAGTGCAGCAGTTGTCATCAAAAGCGTGGTAGTCAGTGGTGACAACTACAAGGTTGCCTGGGAGTTGTTGTGTCAACGATATGACAATAAAAACTTGCTCGTAAATAAACACCTTAAGGCATTATTTTCCATTGAACCACAAAGAGAGTCCTATAAGGCTTTAAGCTTTATTGTAGATCATGTCTCAAAGCACCTAGGGTCTCTCAAATCCCTCGGGCAACCTACAGATATGTGGGATGCCTTAATTATTTTTATGGTCTCATCGAAGTTAGATGCCATAACCAGTGGAAAGTGGGAAGAGAATAAACAAAGGCTTGCTGAGATGCCTACGTTACAGGATTTCTTTAACTTTATACAAGGCCGTATTGAAATTTTGGGTGTTCAACAAAATAATCGACCCGATGTTAGATCGAGTTCTTGGTCAACTAGTTCCCAATCAAAGTGTCTAGCAGTATCCACTAAAGGAAAGTCTTTTAAATGTTATTTATGCAATGATTCTCATTTATTACATGTTTGTCCTAAGTTTAATAATTTAAGTGTTGAAGATAGAATATCTGAAATTGAAAAACTAGATTTGTGCAAGAATTGTTTTGGTAAATCCCACAATTCCTTTAAATGTCAACTCAAGGGATCTTGCCGCCTATGTCATAAAAGGCACAATACTCTTTTACATAAAGGTGTATCCAATATTCAAGAAACTTCTGAACCGAGTTATACCTCTAATGCACTACCTATAGCCCTGGCTTCTGTGTTCCCTAACCACGTATTATTGTGTACAGCCCTAGTTGATATAGAGATAAACGGTAAAACCTTTTTAGCTCGTGCACTTTTGGACACAGGTAGTCAGTCATCATTTGTGACCGAGAAACTTAAAAATAAAATTAGTTTACCTTCTATTGAAAATGATGCTATTAAAGTTTGTGGTATTAATAATGCAGCCTGTGACATTACAGAGGTGTGTAATTTTAAAATTAAGTCAAGAATAAGTGTTAAATTTGAAATTGAAGTTAAGTGTTTAGTCGTTCCTCGGATAACAGGTATTGTACCAAATACTGTTATAAACTCAAAGTTTATTCAAGTACCAAGGAACATACAACTAGCCGACCCCCAGTACTATTATCCTGCAGAAGTGGACATCCTTCTGGGTTCCGATGTATACTGGGATGTGGTCGAATCACACCTAATCAGGTTAGGTTCTACTGTGCTTCAGCAGTCTAAGTTGGGTTATTTAGTAGGGGGACCTATTAACAATGGTCCAATTTCAGAAACTTATTGTAACTTTTCTCAAGATATTAAAGATTCATTAGAAAGATTTTGGAAAATAGATGAATTAAATCCAGTGAAAACCTATTCAGTTGAAGAAATATTATGTGAAGAACATTTCACTAACACTATGAGTCGTTTACATAATGGTAGGTTTGTAGTTAGTATGCCGTTAAAGGAGGACCCTAAAGGGGCTCTTGGTGACTCATACTACATGGCCAAAAAATGTCTACTAAGCCTAGAAAAGAGATTTAAACTAAACCCTCAATTAAAGGTCGATTATTGCAAGTTTATTGAGGAGTACTCTGAATTAGGTCATTTAACTAGGATACCTAAACCAGAAGCAGATAAACTCTGCTATTATCTTCCTCATCATGCCGTTATACGTTCAAAAAGTACTACAACTAAGTTAAGAGTTGTATTTAACGCCAGCGCGAAAACTAGCTCAGGGAAATCTTTAAACGATATTCAAATGGTAGGACCAGTGGTACAAAGTGATTTGATATCAATATTATTACGTTTTCGCGAACATAAGTACATTCTAACAGCAGACATTGAGAAAATGTTTCGTCAATTTGAACTAGATAGCAACCAGCGCCATCTACAATTAATCCTATGGCGGGCCGACGATACTAAGCCTATTGAAGTCCTTCAACTCAATACTGTAACCTATGGAACTGCATCTGCTCCCTTCCTAAGCACTAGATGCCTAGTTCAGTTAGCAAATGAATGTGAAGACAAATTAATTGCCAATATTATCAAGAATGATTTCTATGCGGATGACCTGAATACAGGGTCCGATTCTAGTGAAGGTTTAAAATATATTTATTCTAAAGTTACAGAAATCCTAGAGTCAGCCTGTCTTCCATTAAGAAAGTTTCATTCAAACTGTCCTGAATTATCTCAAGATGTTAACGATAACAGTAACCATGTAGAATTTTCCAAAGAATCTAGTGTATTAGGACTTAATTGGTCCCCTAAATCCGATTCACTCCAATTTGCGACTGATTTAAGTCCATCACAAGTAGTTACTAAACGTACAGTGATATCCATCACCGCAAAGGTTTTCGATCCTTTAGGATTACTGTCCCCATGTATAATTGTAGCTAAAATTTTGCTACAACAACTATGGACCTCTAAACTCGACTGGGACGATCCTGTCCCACCACAATTTTGTAAAAATTGGTCAAGTCTCTTAAATGAATTTGAGAATTTTCCCCAGATTAATATTCCAAGACGAGTTCTTTGCGATAATGCCAAGAATATCCAAGTCCACTGCTTCGTTGACGCCAGCCAAGAAGCCTATGCGGCTTCTGTGTTTCTTCGTTCTGAGAACGATAAGCACGACGTCACCGTTAGCTTATTATGTGCCAAGACACGAGTTGCCCCCCTGAAACCAACCACAATCCCACGATTAGAATTATGTGGTCTATTATTGGGCGCTCGACTATGTTCTAAAGTTTTAAGTTCATTACGGTGTACCATTACCGAGAAGGTAATCTGGACTGACTCCACTGTAGTCCTAGCATGGGTCAAGACACCGCCTAGAGATTTAAAGACTTTCGTTTGTAATAGAGTCAATGAAATCATTGAACTCACCCCGGGATTCACGTTTCGCCACGTTCCTACTCATTCGAATCCCGCCGATATGGCCTCCAGGGGTATGAGTCCTAAGCAATTACAATCCTCCTCCCTGTGGTGGGGAGGGCCTACGTTCCTCAAAGGTGATTCTTCTCTTTGGCCTATACCAAAGACTACCCAAACTCCTGTAAACTTACCTGAGTTGAAGAATACCAAGGAAATCCAATGCCATACATATGTTTGTAGTGACAAGAATTTTATTCAATTTAATAGGTTCTCTAGCTTTATAAGAATGATAAGATCCTATACCTACGTATTAAGGTTTGTAAACAACTGTCGTAACAAAGGCAATAAGAATATAGAACCACTAGATGCACTTGAACAAGATTATGCTCTGTCAGTGCTTATTAAATTTAGTCAATCAGAGACATTTATAGATGAGATCAATGCATTAAAGAACAAACAAAGCTTACCTTTGAAGTCTAAATTACTATCTCTCAATCCATTTATTGATGAAAGGGGTGTCCTACGTGTAGGTGGTAGAATGAAGAACTCAGAATTCGATTTTGATAAAAAACATCCAATGATTCTAGATTCTAAACACCACCTAACTCAATTGCTGTTTCAGTACGAGCACCAACGACTCTTTCATGCGGGACCCCAACATTTATTGGCCTCGATTCGCGAAAGATACTGGCCTATAGGAGGGAGAAACCTCGCCCGCTGTACTACTAGGAGATGTGTCGTTTGTGTTCGTC
Organism: Idaea biselata; assembly: GCA_958496205.1. Lineage (NCBI taxonomy): Eukaryota > Metazoa > Arthropoda > Insecta > Lepidoptera > Geometridae > Idaea > Idaea biselata. The sequence goes on along the minus strand of OY292405.1, from coordinate 16,236,532 downwards.
TGCGTGGTTATACGGTACAGCCTATTATGGGAAATTTACCCACGGAGAGAAGTAATGCAACTTTCCCCTTCCACTCTTGTGGCGTCGACTACGCAGGACCATTTTTAATTTCTAGTAAAAAGGGCAAAGGTAACCGAATTTTGAAATGCTACTTATGCTTATTTATATGCCTAGCTACTAAAGCGGTTCATCTAGAGATCGTTAGCGATTTAACTACGGAAGCTTTTATTTTAAGTTTGCGCAGATTTGTTTCAAGAAGAGGCAAGCCTAGAGTGATATTTTCGGATAACGGTACAAATTTCAAAGGCGCAAACAATGAACTAGGTAAGGTCATCCGAGCCAGTCGTGAACGCGTAGCTAATTTCGCTTCTAATGAGGGAATTAAGTTCGTATTTATACCAGCATATTCGCCTCACTTCGGAGGTATCTGGGAAGCAGGCGTGAAGTCTGCCAAATCACACCTCAAGCGTGTAGCCGGTAATGCTTCTTTGACCTTTGAGGAGATTACCACTTTGTTCGCCCAGATTGAGGCAATTTTGAATTCCCGACCCTTAACTCCACTTTCGTCCGATCCGGCCGACCTTAATCCTCTAACTCCTGGACATTTCTTAATTGGCCGGCCACTCACTTCGATACCATCTGGACCTGTCGACCTGAAAAGACCCAATAGATACCAACTGATAGAGAAGCTGCGACAGCATTTTTGGAGAAGATGGGCGACTGAATACATCTCCGAGCTCCAGGTACGATCAAAGTGGAAGGTGGACGGAGGACAATCTTTAAAGGAAGGAGACCTATGTTTAGTGAAGGAGCTAGACCTGCCCCCACTACAGTGGAGCCTAGGCCGCGTCACCCGCCTCTACCCTGGGACCGATGGGGTGGCGCGAGTAGCCGATATTTTGACCAGAGGCGGCATTAAGAGGCGAGCTGTCCACAAGCTGTGCCCGCTCGTCACTTCGGCCCCGGAGTATGTAAACGAGTGCTAAAACAATAGCAACACCAGCCGCCGTATCAACGAGCATCGCCGAGAGATGCCGAGGCTGCCCGAACACCGCGCGCGCGTTGGACAAGGACGGGTCATCACCGTCCTTGCAACAAGAAAGAGATGGAACGAGACGCGACCGATGCGCGCCGACGCTCGCGCCACCTCTGCACTTTTTCGTACGGCGACATTGAAGCAAGTTGATGAAAACTCCTTATTTTAATTTTACTTCATATCTAAGTTTAAAACAAGTGATTAATAGTGATTAAGAACAATTGAAGAACCTAGAAATAAACCAATTTATAAACTATACGTCTACGAGCTTAATTTACACCACACCTGTACTTCGAGCTGCCAGCAAACTAGTCAGGAACCCTACAATCAATTAGTCCTCTATACTACTAGACCGATTTTCAAAAGCAAAAAATCTTTCACCTATTAGAAATATACCCTTTTGATTTCCTACGTTACAAGAAGTCTAACACACACTTCAAGCTAGAGACTAACACACCTAAACATTCTCCAATTTACAACAATTTACACGCCTACGAACGAAAATGAAAATTCAGCAACATTTATACACATTTCTTGGACGCGTTCCCGCCAAAACGCACCGCCAATATTTTTTTTTATTTTCCGATTATGGCCATTTGGAAAATAGCCCGTTTCAAGTATTATAATATTTGAAAGTTATTTGCAGATACAAAACCAGTCAAGTCGTCTTGACTTATTATTCTTATTATTGACTTGTTCACGAATTTTGAAACAACGCTAAAGGTAATGAATTTTCATTACACTTGTACACTTTCATGAAACTTGATTAGTTTCACGAAAATGAAAATTCAGCAACACGTTCCCGCCTAAACTTTTTTTTTGCCAAAATTTGAAAGTCAATACTATTGACAGACGACATTGACAGTCAGACAGAACTGTCAACTGTCAACCTCATAATCGTGATTGTTTTTGTTTTGCTACAAAATATATTTTCTGATTTCTCATATTTCGCAATTCGGAAATAATTTAGTAGTTTTTCATAAAATGCGAGAAACCAAAATGAGCACTCATCTCGCGGGAGGTCGGCTCAATGTAGCTTTAGTGCAAGAAACTATGAGAACGGAGTTGTTGAACCTACTTCAGCTTTACAAAGGACCGAAGGTATCATTTTATTCTACTGCCCATCATTTCCACTGTAGCAGACGTCCTTCCTACTTTTCCATCAGATATTGATACCTCCAGACGATTTCGGTCTTTTTTTTATCAAGCTTTAGAATTATGATACTTCTGCGGATTTCATAAGAATTACCTACCAACTACCTAACTACATAAATGACTTTGAAGTTACTTGGTCTGTAATCATTAGCTGTGTCCTGTAGTTTTACTCACTTACTATTCCTTGTAAGGAAAAGAACAAAAGCCCTATTCTATGCTGGGACTAAACAGCTCAACCTAGAATAAGAATAAGAATAATTTATTGATCAAAGAACAAGGTCTATAAAAATAACAAATTTAAAGTAAAAGATCGTTACACAGTCCATAGATTAATACAAGTTAGGCTTGGATGTTAGGTTAGAACCACTGTAACTGGTTACATTTATTGAACTATCCTATACAATATTGTACATGATAGTTCAATAAACCTGTGTGATGCACACAGTGATATTGTGGCATGCAATATTGCAATATTTCCCACACCTTTTGCACACATGTTTTGGTGTGCTATATTATGTTACCAATAACTGATAACATCAATGAGTCAATCCTGAAGAAAAGACCTGTAAAGGTCTTGAAACATTGAGCATTGAAATAATGCTAAAAGTAGAAAAAACCATGTGATTAAAACCAAAAAGTGATTTCATTTTTTTTCAACCGATAACATGTCCAATTTTATTGTTCTTGTTATTGCAGGTGACCGTGTGGGATGAATGGTTGGCCGGTCCTGTAGGACTAGTGGCCCAGTATGCCCTACTCCAAGAACATGAGGTAGCAGACATGTTCCCACTTCGGCCGGGCCACTTGCCTAATGTATCGGTGAAACATATTGTATTCATTGCAAGGCCTAAGCTGGATCTGATGGACTTAGTAGCTGATTATGTTCAGTCGCTTAGGTAAGGCCACTGCACAAAGATTATGTACCTATCAAGCCAGTCTTGTATGGAGTAAGCTGACTCACTTGAATTCTTAAAACATATCTTTCCACATTCCCACCTTCTATGCACATACTGCGAGTCCTGAGATTTTGAGGGGCGGTTTCTACAGAGCTAGCCTACCACAGTGTAGTGTAGCTGATGTAAGGAAACTTGGCATACTTCTAAATGGATGCAGATTGCACAGAACATGGTATTTCAAACATAAAGTCACATAAGTAGAACTTTTAAACTTACACAACATCTGCCTACATTATTATTAGAACTTCTATACCGAGTTTCATTACAATCAGTTTAGCGATTTTTGTGTGAAAGAGCAACAAACAATGCAAAATGTTGTATCACTCGACAGATCCAAGCAAACAACACCACTGGAGTTCCACCTATTCTTCGTTCCTCGTAAGAGTGAGCTCTGTAAGATCCACCTGACGAACCGAGGGGTGCTCAACCACTTGACCATACAGGAGTTCAAGTGTGACATCTTTCCTTTCGAAAGCGATGTTATGTCACTTGAACTGCAGAATGATTTTCGGTAAGTGACGTGAACTTTGTGGAGGAGTTTGCACTTTTACTTTCTTCATAGCATGCTACATCTAAGACTGTATCATAAGTTAACACAACAATGGTAGCAAGAGCGTAAGAATCATTTTTCGATAAAGAAAAATGTTTTGTCCTCTTAAATAAAGAAGAGAAGGAACCAATTTTGTCGATCTATTAAACGTTTCTCATGCTCGGATGCTACCACTACTACCACATGCCATATATTTTATTCTGCAGAGAGTACACTCTGGAAGGTGATCCAAGTTGTCTCTACAACGCAGCTCAAGCGCTGCGTACCATACAGCATCTGTACGGGATCATACCAAGGGTCTTTGGCAAGGGGCAGGCCGCTAAACAGGTACTAGAAGTCACACATCACCTTTTTCATGGTGGTGCTGTATAACTAACTCAAAACAACCCATATAGTTTAGTCAATCTGTCTGTCTGTCTGCTTAGTTTAGAGTGGCTTACTCAAAAGCTGTAACTTTTCATAAATATACATATTGATCAGGCCGACAAAAATGCTTTCATAAAATACTTATAATAGAGCACAGATGAATGTAAACTCAATGTTCTTGTTTGTAAGGTATGGGAGCTGCTATGCCGCATCAACAAAGAGGAGCGCGAGAGCGGCACCAAAGGCTCGGCCACGTCCTGCATCGACCAGCTGCTACTGCTGGACCGGGCCATCGACTTGTCCAGTGTTATGGCGACGCAGCTCACTCTAGAAGGACTTATTGGTGAGTTAGTTTGTATGGGAGCTCCACAAAGAGGAGCCCTCGGCTTTTACTAAACGTGCTGTAAATAAACACCTACCGAAGAACCACCCTTGAGAATATCGTTTTTCATACATTTTGGATTCAAAGATGTTTTGATTGTGCAGTCCAGTTGCAATCCTTAGTTATATTTTGAATGTATTGTTTGTTTGCAATTGCAATGATGTTGAAATAAAATTTTGGACAAATGTATTACAGAAATACTCATACGGTGGTACGGCCACGTTCTACGAAAACCGGCTAGTCACGTGGGAAACAAATGTCTTGCCATGGCGCCTCCGCCCGGCCGCGGCAGATTGGGAAGACCCAAGAAGTGCTGGCTTGACGTTGTAAGATCGGATATGCGTGCTAATGGCCTCACTACACGGGATGTCGAAGATCGTGCTAAGTGGAGACGTAAAAGTAGGAAAGCGGACCCCGGGCTCTCGAGAGAGATGCAACCGGGAACAACGCTCGGATGATGATGATGTATTACAGAAATACTCAGAAAAACAAACATCTCAAATACAGATTGACTTCCTCATACATTTTAATTACAGACTTCCAGTAGGATATTAAGTAACGAACTTTTTCTAGACGAGATCTACGGTATAAAGAACTCGACGGCCACGTTCCCGGGACAGAAGTTCGTTTCGGCAGACGATACGAACCCCGAGGTCACGGCGCGGGAGAAGAAACGCGTCATTCTCAACTCGAGCGAAGAACTCTTCGCTGAGCTTAGAGATCTGTCTTTCACACAGGTAAGTTCTATTGCACCGAGTCTTAGTCGGTAAAACAGAAACAGGGAGAAAGTACAATCGTTAATTTACCGTGTCACGTGGCTTCCCGTGTGGCGCTGTGGATAGCGCACTCGCCCGGCAAGCGAAGGGCACATTTTTTTTGATGATACATATCTCCTTGTAAAATATTTTAAGCTATCTGCATACAAAACATCGCAATCGGTTCAGTACTTTTGCTTGATTAAAACACAAACATCTAGACTTTCGCATTTATAATATACTGCGCCCTGCGGTTTCACCCGCGTAAGTCTCGATCCCGCAGGAATATCGGGATAAAAAGTAGCCTATGTGTTATTCTAGGTCTCCGGCTATCTATATTCCAAGTTTCTTCGCAATCGGTTCAGTAGTTTTTGCGTGAAGGAGTAACAAAGTCACATACATACATACAAACTTTCACGTTTATAATATTATAGTAGGAAGTGTTTTTTTTTTGTTTTTTCAGGTAGGAGCAGCATTGTCGAAGCAGGCACGTATCATAAAGACTCAACTGGACGAGTCCCACAAGGACAAGACGGTGCAGGAGATCAAGCAGTTCGTGTCCCGTCTGCCACAACTACTGGCCAACAAACAGTCATTGGCCACGCATATGGCCATAGCTGAGTACATTAAAGAGGTATGTAATCAGCATGTATTTTTACGAGGGGAATCTCCTTAAGACCGTCAGGCCGCTCCCGGGGGAGAGCGGCCCGGTGTGTGGGGGTCCCCCCGGCCAAGATGGTGTGCGGCCAGGGTATACCCACTAAACCCCTCGGTGTCCGTCTTCTCCGCTAAGTGTGGGGACAGACGGGAAACGCTCTCGCATACTACCGTCTGCCCCACAGCGGTTGGCCGCGTCCGGCCTCCTCTCCAAAAACCTCCGTAGGAGGTAAACCCTCACGAGGGGCGGCGTGGACACGCCGCCGCCACCTCAGGCTCAATATTTGGCGACGAACTCCCCCGAGTCCGCCGCCAAGAGCCGTTTAGGGGAATCAGGGATGTCTGGACACCCCTGGTTCCCCTGCGACGGGTGAGGTCTGTGGCCCCGTCGCCGACCACTTTTCGGCTGCAGGGGATAGGGCGAGCGGCAACGACACACCAACTCGCCTCCTCCCCTGCAGCCCCACCGCGTCCGCCATCTAACGGTGGCGGCCCCGCCGAGGCCGCGGCAGATAGGGAGAGCGGCAACGCAACACCGACACTCCTCTCCTGCCGCGGCCCCGAAACCTCCTCCAGCCGCAAGCCGAAGCTGAAGCGGCTCCTCCTCGGGTGGGTTCCTCTTCGCTTCACCGTGGGTGACCAAGCCACGGTTACTAAGCCCCCCCGCCACGACAAGGCGGGAACCCTTCGGGGGGGGAGCATTTACATCTGATTTGAGATGAACGAAAGAATATGACTATGTAGTAAGACATTTTGGTAATTCTTCTTCTTTTCGTGTAGTGGTGTGGCTCACCTTTTTTTTTTTTTTTTTTACCTGGGGAAATCTAATTAAGACCATCAGGCCGGGGAGAGCGGCCCGATGAGTGGGGGTCCCCCCGGCCGAGGTGGGGTTGGCCGGGGTATACCCACTAAAAACCCAGGGTGTCCATCACTGCCGCAATGTGTCGGGGCCAACGGTAACTGGCCCTTAAAAGGGGCCAACCCTCGCGAGAGGCGGCGTTGACACGCCGCCGCCATCTCGGGCTCATTGGTTGGCGACTGGCCCCCCGAGTCAGCCGCCAAGAGCCGGGTTAGGGCGGTAACCTACGTTACCCGCCCGTTTTTGGAACTTTTGGGCCCATGAGTGCCGCGAAGCAACTCACGGGCCCGTTCCTCCTCTCGGCTTTGGTCAGGCAGTGTGCTCTGCCGGGCCCGGCCGGTAAAGGCAAGGCCCCCATCACCCACCGCGGGTCGCGCGGGAGCCCCCCAACCACGTGTCCGGCCAATGAAGGCAAGGCACCCACCTCCAATTCGGGCGGGTATACTCCGCACACACTAAAAGAGTGTGTGCGAAGTATACCCGCCCGGTGCGCCTCTTCGCTTCACCGCCCAACATAGCTGGATTGCTATGGTGGGCGGTTACTGAGCCCTCTCACCACGGCAAGGTGGACGCACGACGAGAGGGGGTGTGGCTCACCTAGTGTTAGAGTTTTCAGATCGCCCTAAGGTATCTAACTTAACCTAACAACTGCTATCAAAGATAACAACCGGGACCAACTGCTTAACGTGCCTTCCGAAGCATGGAGCAGCTCGAGAAAATTAATTTCTGCCACACAAATTATCGTTCACCTATCTAAGTAATGACCGCGCCAAGCATTGCTTAACCCGCGCCACCGTTCAAGATCAGCAGATACAGCTAGGCCAATGAGCTTCTCATTTTAGTAATGAATGCATAATACCGTTATTTTAGACAACAGACAGTTTCGAGTTCCAAGACCGGGTGCAATGTGAAGAAGATTTCCTCAACTGTATCGAGAACGAGAAGACTTGTCCCTTCATTGAAGACTTGATTGCACAGAAGGAGCCTTTGACCAGGGTATGTATTTAAAAGTTCAGTTTTTTAGTTATGGCCTGTCTGCCAGCAATATAGATAAAGCCACGATGCCAAGAGACTTGTCGCTGCGCGCAAATCTCATTTTGGTTTACCATTACCTTGAGACTTCACACCGTCTAGTGGTAGATACCCCGACTTACATTCCGAGAGTCGTGGGTTCGAATCCAGGCCGACCGCGCACCAAAGTCTTTTTCTTTAAAAAAAAAGTTATGTGCGCTAATAACATCGCTCTTACTGTGAAGCAAAACATCGTGAGGAAACCGACATGTCCTAGGACTCACCACGGTCCTAAGGCATGAGATATTCGCATCCGGAGTACGCTCCCGAGGCGTCTTAATGCTTATCCCCTCTAAGAAATCACGTACAATGGTCCAATTGGGAGGCTTAGTGCAGAAAAGGCCCAGGAAAACTAACTAGGTAATGTAAAGCTCCAACTCAGAAATGCTACAAGCAAAAGCAAAATAAGTTTCGCCACCCTTTTTATTCACAAATTACAATAATATCGGACAAAATAGTAATTCACGTACATACCATAATCTTCGCAATTTTAAGGTCATAGCCCACTTACACGACTCTGCTCCCACCCGGCAAAAACTATATAATTCAAATATGAGCTTTAAATATTGCTCTTTAGATATATTTTACACTGACTGACGAGCAGTCTGACGGTGGTAAGCTCGCTGAAAGCGAGCTGTCTGCTATTTTATGATGTCAATGTAAAATACAGTTGTGGTCATATAATTAAGAACGATTTGAAGTTCTAGAAGTTTTTTATTTAAATCGTATCATACACAGAGATGTGTACCTTCTGAGAAGCAACTAGTTATGTTATATAATAGTCACATTAATAGAGCAACCTGACTTAAGAATAAAGTATGAAATCGCTAACTATTTTTTGCACATTTTATTGATTTTATCAAAGTAACACATTCAAATAGTACTGAAACTGGACAAATAATTAAGAACGATTTATTTAACTGCTCGGGAATTGTTTTGTATGACACTTAGATTTAAAAAATCACAATATTATGATTTTATAACATAAAAAGAAATTTTATAAATATTTAACTAAAATTATTAGTTAATAGCATATCCACGGCTTTTAATTACAGCTTTACACCGGCGAGGCATTGACTCTATTAATTTTTGACATTTCGCAGGAGAAATAGAGTTCCATTCTTCTAAAAAAACGTCATACAGCTCTCTTAAATTTCCACTCTTTGTATTTGAAACCTTTTTCTTTACTTCAAACCACAGATTCTCTATTGGGTTTAGATCTGGACTGTTAGCAGGCCAGTCTAAGACAGAAACTAATTGCGCTGTAAGAAATTCCTTTACGGTGCGTGCAGTGTGCTTTGGATCATTGTCATGCTGGAATGTCCAAATGACCGGTAGAACGTCTTCAGCGTATGGTAACATTGTTTCTTCCAGTATATTTTTGTATTGGAACTGATCCATGTTACCTTCTATCAACTTTACAGGTCCTACACCATGTCCAGAAAAGCAACCCCAAATTTTCACATTTCCACCACCGTGCTTTAATGTAACTTTCGTGTACTTTGGTTCGAATGCTGTATTCGGGGGACGTCCGCGTCGTACATATCGTTTTCCATCAGAACATAGTCTGTTTATTTTCGTCTCGTCAGAAAAAAGTACATTTTTCCACTGTTGCACAGTCCAGTTTTCATACTTTCTCGCAAATGCAAGCCGGGCTTGCCTGTGGCAAAGTTTTAACATGGGTACCTTTCTTACTATCCTACCGTGCAATTTTTCTTCTACCAAACGTCTTCGAATAGTGCGTGCTGAGATTGCTGAAGGGTTGTTTTCACCAAAATATTCTTTTCTAAGCTCATTGGACCCTTTAAAAGGATTTCGTTTTGCCATACGAACGATGTTTCGGTCATCTCGAGGAGTTGTTTTTCTCTGTTTAGGTACACGTGGAACATTCGAAGTAGTTCGATACGTAGCAAAATGCTTTACAGCGTGGAAAACCATCGTTTTTGAACATTGCAGATGGTCGGCTATCTTTTTATAAGACCAATTCTTCCGGCGAAGTTTTATTATTACTTCCCTTGTAGATTTATCACAACTTTTATTTTTTCCCATTGTTTTTTCTAAAGAAGCAATCACCTTTAATCTTTTACAGCACGTAATGGCGCCAAAATTATACAAACAGTAACAAATCGACTGAGTGTTCTCTATTTAAATTTTAATAAAGGTATAAACTACTTAGCGTTCTTAATTACGTGACCAGCCAGTAATAAGGAATACTTTGTTTAAAAGTAGTGTAAAAAGTTTGCCTATTGATTTTTAGCCAATCATGTGTATCAATGAATACAGTGGTAATATGGAAATGTTTTACGATACCAAAAGAAATAAAAACAAATGCATACAATTAGTTTTGCATCTTAGTTGGAAAAAATCTTCCCTTTATATCAGCGTTCTTAATTATATGACCACCACTGTATATCTAAAGAGCAATAATTAAAGCCCATATTTGAATTATATTATTTTTGCCGGGTGGGAGCAGAGTCGTGTAAGTGAGCTATGACCTTTAGACAACTCAGCTCCTCTCAAAAAAAAGGTCATCGAACGAACATCAGTCAAAAATCATAGACAATAACTCAAAGAGTTTGGTAGTGGAGTAGTTCATAAAAATAAATAAATAAAAATCTTTGTTAACACTCCAAAGACAAAAATATACACAGATGTTTTCATGGTCCCTACACTAGGCTAAGCCTGTCTTGAAAAGTCCCGTTACACTAACTATTTCTTTGTGTTCAGGTATCCCAGGCTGTATCACCCATTGTTCTGTCCGCAGGTACTCCGACTAATCTGCCTGCAATGCGCCACGGGGTCGGGGCTGAAGCCGAAAGTGTTGGACTACTACAAGAAGGAGATAGTACAGGTTTACGGGCTCAAGGCCTGGCTGACGTTGTGCAACCTGGAGAAATGTGGCCTGCTGAGGACTCAGCAGGGCCCGAGACAGTATGCTGTGCTTAGGAAGGTGAATTCATTCTTCATTCATTCATTTCTAGCTGACCCGGCGAACTTTGTTCCGTCTTAAAACCAATAAAAAAATAGGTTTTATTTCTTTTAAATATAAATAAATAAATTCTGTGAACAACACACAGCGCTATTTAGCCCGAAAATACTTAGTTTGTGTTATGGTTATGGTGACTAGACAACGAATATTGTAATTATTATTAGAGATGGGCCGACTAGGGGTTCTGCCGAATAGCAGACTAGCCGACTAGTCGGTTCCAAAATTGCCGACTAGGCGGCAATGCAAATCATTATAATTCCGAGATATTTGGGTTAATCATGACCACTCGGCGATTGTTGGTATTTTTGGATAAATTTGCCCTTCGAATGCTGTAACGAAACTTCCAAAAAAATGGTTAAAATAAAAATAAAAGTTGGAAAAAGATTGAACGGAGCTGAGGCATGAGGCAGTTATGACATTTTAGATGTATGATGATTAAATGATATATGTAGGCTGTGACGTGTTTTGTTTACGTTTTTCTGACTACCTTCTAACTGTTCTACTAATTCAATAAATATTGTATAATTGTTAGTTGACGACTAGTCGGCAAATTTTTGCCGACTAGTCGGTTTAACTGCCGACTAGTCGGCCCATCTCTAATTATTATTAATTCTTCTTTTGTAAATATATTCATAGGTTTTATAGATATAGAGACACCCAGACCAGAAACAAATAATTATTCATAAGCATAAATACGGCGGCGGGAATCGAACCCACAAACTTCTGCATTGCAGTCGGGCATTCGCACAACGCGCCACAGAAGTCGTCTTCCAAAACAGACATAGCTCAGTAATAATTTTATTAAACGTTTAAACGTATAGGTATATCAGAAGATAATATTTTTTTGGTATCAATTTCAGACACTCCACCTAACGATGGACGAATCAGAAATGACCGCGAAAGACAAGGGCTACTTGTCAAGCAAATATACACCTTTGACTGTTCGACTTAGCGAACATATTGCCAAAAACAAAGGATGGACCGGTGAGTCATGGAAACAATTACATACATTCGATTACCTATCGATATTAATTGTTTTTCTGTGCGAAACGTTTAGTGTTAACTAGCTGTGTCCCGTGGTTTCACCCGCATAGGTCCCGAACCCGTGAGAAAATTCGAAAACCCTTTCTAATCGAATGCCTACATAAAATTAAGAACACCCTCTTTATGATACTTTTGACGTTTGAGGCGTCATTTAGCGACGTCATCTTAGCTTTACGATAGACTTAACAATATTGTCAGCGCTGTAGCGGCACTGACAATATTATTATATAATATTTTTATATTTATTTCGCCTAAAAGGAACGTGTTATATGTTTGAGACATCACCAGTATAGTACTTTTTTTTTAATTTCAGACGAATCTGACGTCTTTGTATTTGACATTTTTTCTTCAGGAAGATGTGTCAAATCGTAGTCTACAATTAAAAAACGAATTATAGTATTAGTAATGATTACAAGGGGTCTTCTGTCTTCGACAGGTATCCAAGACGTTCTCGGTCTGTTCCCGGGGCCAACAGTAGACGAGCTCCAAACCCTGCAGCCTCGCATGGCGCGTCGGAACTCCATATCAAGTGACAACTCATCGCTGGATAATCCGAGGGTCATTCTAGTGTTCTTTGTGGGGGGCTGCACCTACCAAGAGATATCGATGCTTAGAACCATTAGCCAGCAGGAAGATTCTAATGTAGAGTTTGTTATTTTGACAACTAAATTGATCAATGGTAATAGTTTTATTGAATCTTTAACAGATAATGTAGAAAAGGATTAAAAAACGTTGACATAACCATAGTTTGTTATATTTTGAGTCATTTGCTGCCCCACTCAGACCCGTTTTATGGTTACTTAAACATCTCTGAGGGTGGCAGTTACAGCCGAATACAGAAACGCCACTTAAAATTTAACGGGACTTAACAAATTGAGCAGCTTCTAAATTTAAAATTAGTAAGGGATTTTTTTTAGTTTGAGAGCTGCTTAATTGTTTAAGTACCACTCAAACTTTGAGTGACGTTTCGGTATTTGGAAGTAAGTTACCTATTTGGATGGGTCCCTTTTATTTTATAGAACATGACATTATCAAACAAAATGTCACGATTTATTTTTATCCCCTAGAACTGCATATACATTGAACCGGGCCTTCAGGGGGATATCCTAAACTATAAGAGACTAGCAGCTCCCCGCGGTTTCACCCGCATAAGTCCCGATCCCGTGGGAATATCGGAATCAAAAGTAGCCTATAGCCTTCCTCAATAAATGGACTATCCAACACCGAAAGAATTTTTCAAATCGGACCAATGGTTCCTGAGATTAGCGCGTTCAAACAAACAAACAAACAAAAAAAACAAACTCTTCCGCTTTATAATAGTAATAACTAGCAGCTCCCCGCGGTTTCACCCGCATAAGTCCCGATGTATGTTCCGCGATTTTTCGTAGTTTAGAAGTTATGGCCTTTTTTCTCATTTTTCTACTAAAATGCGACCACTGATACCTATTTGGTCATACTTACTGCAATAATTGAGATAATTGGCTGATTTCTTTTCAAATGTGGAGCTGAATAATAGGGTCATGTTACCTGTTACAAAAAAAAGGCGTAACACTAACAAAACTGTTACAAATTAAAAAAGAATTTCATAAAGTGAGCGTTGACAAAACGCTTTAAACACTTTAAAGAGCAATTAAAAGAAAAACTCGCATATTGTTATTTTTCCAAACCAACTTCAAAAACTTCCTTACTTCATTAGCTATCTACCCTATTTATTTTATTGGTCTATCATTAGAGGATCATATCAAAAATTTTATTAAAAAATTCTTTGGTCGAAAATTCTCTCACTAATCCCTATTACGAAGACTTCGCTGTCTGACCGTCTGTCACCGGGCTGTATCTTATAAACCGTGATAGCTAGACACTTAAAATTTTTACAGAGGATGTATTCCTGTACCCGCAAATATTTAATACTCCCATACAACAAACGTGATTTTTGACATAAAAACGCAACGATACCACGATGTATTTTACCACTAGCGCCATCTAGTGATGATTTTTGTCTTGCGCAAAAAAACTTATGCACAAATCTTAATTAAGATTTGTACAAATAAATGTATTAAATCAAATAATAACAAATATGTTTTTTATGTTATTCGATTAGGCCGGGAGTTTCCCTTCAGGTTTAAGTAAGATGAGTGAGAGAATTTTCGACCAAAGAATTTTTAAATAAAATTTTTGATATGATCCTCTAATGATAGACCAATAAAATTAATAGGGTAGATAGCTAATGAAGTAAGGAAGTTTTTGAAGTTGGTTTGGAAAAAAAATAATATGCGAGTTTTTCTTTTAATTGCTCTTTAAAGTGTTTAAAGTGTTTTGTCAACGCTCACTTTATGAAATTTTTTTTTAATTTGTAACAGTTTTGTTAGTGTTACGCCTTTTTTTTGTAACAGGTAACATAACCCTATTATTCAGCTCCACATTTGAAAAGAAATCAGCCAATTATCTCAATTATTGCAGTAAGTATGACCAAATAGGTATCAGTGGTCGCATTTTAGTAGAAAAATGAGAAAAAAGGCAAAAGGCCATAACTTCTAAACTACGAAAAATCGCGGAACATACATGGGGGTGATTCGGGTACCCCTTAAGGTCCTCTACCTCTGGACTTTCGCTTGACACTCGTTTCTGGGACACCCTGTATAATGGTGCTATTTCTAAAAATATTCATTTAACATTTAAAACAGTAGGTTCACCCACTGCAAATGCCAAATTACTACCGAGTTTGCCCTAAATACCAAACATTATAGGTGTTTTAATTAGCCATTATTACATAGGACCATCAAACAGTAATTTAGTTAGCACCATTAGCATCAATCATGGGTGTTATTTTTCATTTGCTTGCTTTTTAAGTGTATCCTAGTGCAGTTTCCTTATGACTAGCTAGAATAAAAATTGTATAAGAACTATATTATATTAATTAAAAAAAATAGACGTATTCAAAGTCGCGGGCACTGCTAGTCTATACTATCTATACTAATATTATAAAGAGGTAATGTTGGTAACATGTATGTATGTATATTGGGGGTAATCTCGGAAACAACTGGACCAATTTCAAAAATTCTTTCACCATTAGAAAGCTACATTCACCCTGAGTAACATAGGCTACTTTTGATCCCGATATTCCCACGGGATCGGGACTTACGCGGGTGAAACCGCGGGATTCTGCTAGTCAATGATATAAATAAAAAAATTTGATTACTGCAAACATTATTCAGTAAAAAAAACTCAATTCAATCCCATTTGTCAATCCAATCAGTGCTGCTTGCTGACCCTTTATATTTTAATGTTAAATTATAATAATGTTTTGTATATTTACATTCCTTTTGCTTTAATAAATTCATATACTACTTTTAATGTTGTTTTTAATCTTATCATTAAAATACAAACCAAAGGTTTATTAAAATTTTATATTAATAACTTGCATATACATAATTTCCCTTTTGATCAGTTATTTCTAAATGAACTTACAAAAATCCTGCATGCTTACTCTCTATATATTACAGTTTTAAAGCTTCAGCATAATAAAAATAATTTCGTACGATATGGTACCAACTAATGACTGTTCTCATAAATACTCATTACTCGTGTAGATTGTGATGTTTGATTTCTTTGGTGGGATATTTACACCAAATTTCTTGGCGAGAGCTATTAACTTTTCATTGTCGTAACTAGTTTCTTCTTTATAACATCGCAGCATCAAAGGCATTACAGTATCTAGAATAAATTTATAGTTCTTCTGTGCATAACTCGAATCATTTCCTATTGATAGTTTCAATCGAGAATTGAATATTGCAAATATACATTCATCCAGTACATCCATCATGTCTTTTGTGACAAGTTTCAGTCCAACTTTTTGTACAGTTATGACAGACTGAGCAAACCATATTGTACTACTAGACAAGTCCACCCACGTCTCGTTAATTATATACTTAGCTAGTATAAGGCCCAAACCCTCCATCTGTATCAGAAATTTACTCACTCCAGCTTTAGTGTGCATATTGACTGGTGTCCATTTATCCTCAGACACTTTTGTTTTCATCGAATCAACAATTTTCTCTTTATAATCTCTCAAGGCTTTGATGATTGGAGTTCTTAAACAACTGTTCATTTGGAACCTTAAATCTAGTCCAAATTCAAAGAATAGCATGCATTGATCTCTCAGACTTTGCACACAGTCTAATACAGAATCTAAGGCGCATTGAGGAGTGAAAACTTGTTTAATAATTTGGCTCATTAATATTCTAAGTTGTAAGCTAGCCCAGACTACAAAAGCACTCAATTTGTTCTTAGGAAACAATGATGTGAACTCTGTTAAGGCGTCACTCAGTGAGCAGAAGAAAACTTCACCAACTTGCTTCACATAGGTGTTAATGGTACCTTCTAATTGGACCCCTTTTATGTGTACCTTGACTGTGTGACTACAGATGGCTAGAAACAACTCGCATGCTTGACTTGTCATATTAAACCTATTGAGTATTAGCACCGGCTGTCGTGTAGATTGGAGTCCACCTCTCGGACTCCAGTTATGTGTAACATCAAGTTCTCTCAACAAGATGTCGATCAGAATCTTTTGTTTCTGTTCAATTTTCTTAACAATATCAGTTCGCTGTGGGTGTGTCTTATATTCGTCCGAGTTCAAGCTTTTCTGAGCTTTTACCAAAAGCTCGTAAGTCTTTTGGAAATGTCTTTCTACAATCAGTACGTCTAATTCCTCTGGTACATCCGCAAGCCACTCCGGTAGCGGAGCTATCTGAGGTGAAACAACATCTTCAGATAAACTAGGAGATTCCACAAGTTCCAATTGAGGTTTCTCTTGATTCTCTTTCTTCTGCTTAGAATTTTCTTTCTCAATATACAGTTTCTTTGCAACTTCAAACTTATCAAGCCAATCTTTCTTTATAGCTAAACTGTTGCATTGAAACACTCTTGTGTCAGGGAAAGCTAATACTTTAAATGCTTGCTTCATATTCCCCAAGTCTCGAACATTAACTACTGCTATAGCACTAATTGGATAACTGGTTTGAAACTTGTATCTTGAAGGCCCTCTTCTGTTTGAGATCCATGATGTTAACATGAGGCAATCACTGAACAAATAAACGTGCATTCTCTGTAAGGCAGTGTTTTCTTCCGCGTCTAGTTCTAATAGATCACCTTCGTGAAGTAGAATTCTATCAGGGGCGTCTAATAGGTTCTTACAACCTTCGACCTTCTCTGTAATGAGATTGAGTTTGTTTTTCCGTTCGTCCTCGGCGGGGTCGAGATCCTGGTGGTTGTCTAGTGACTCGCGGGATACAGTGTTGTCTTGACCGAGAATCGAAGCATGCGATAGATTCGTAAGCACTGTACGCTGCTCGCTAAGCAAATGCGAGAGCTTGTACATCTCAGCTTCTAGGTGGGATATTTCGCTCGCTGTTTCGATGAACTGCATGTAGTTCTCGTAAACATTTTTCTTGAGGGCACTTGCGGTTTCGTCGGCTAACGTTTCGATATTCTCCTTTTGCTGCGTGAGCTCCTCCCCTCCGACACATGATTTCGTCAGCTCTTTAACGTAGCGCTCCGGGACGAAGTCTTGTCTCGCGAACTTTTCCATGTTGATGTCGGACATCGTTACTCATAAATATTTAGATTAACAACAAATTATTTACAGTAAAAAACACTGGAATCGTTCATTATTTCAGCGTATCGTGCGAAGTCCGATGAAATAAAAACGGACGTCGAATGTCTTCAAAACTGTCATTACTGTCAAAGTCGAAATGTCAGATTATTTTTGTTGTCACTTTTCTCGTAAAGGCCAGGGAAAAAAACATATAGACCGATGTGAACTCAAAATCATGTTACCCGACTGCCGAAGGACGGTTACTGCTGGTACGTTAGTATTATGTGATCTGTGCTGCTGGCTTCATTTTGTTCTGTAAAACATGTAAATAAAACTCCTACGACTTTGCGCGATTAGGAATTATCTACTATTAAAGTTCGCGACACAAAAATATCGATAAAATTTATTGATTGAGTTTCCAAAAAATAATTTCAGTTCCGAGCAGGCTTTTATTTTGCCGCCAAAAAAATGTCAAAGATAGTCGTTGTGCGCCTCGGCACTTGTTTTATGAGTGATGAAATGGCTTCGCACAGTGCGTACATGAAGCTATGCCATTAATTTTGCACGGTCTCATAAGTCGTTTGAAGGTGACCACGACCACGATATATTTTTGATCCGAGATCCCAGGGGCGAGGGCGGCAGACATCACGTACCTATTTTCTGACGAACGAATATCAGGTTATCAATGTACATACATAAAAAATAACTTACCTCACATTAATTCTCCAAGCTGATTTTCACGTATATTTTAGGTACTTATTGGCGACTTATTTATAAGTATAATTCTTTTAAATAAAAATAAGTCGCCAATACTCCCAGACACCTTCCATCGGCCGTATTGCTTTGCAGTCGCTTTACAGCTCCCAAAATTGGGCGATTTATTCCCGGTCGTCCCAACATTACAACTAGTGGGTACAAACAGGAAAAATTATTCCTGTTTGTACCCACCAGTTTCAAAAAGATGGTTGCAATTTTGAAAAATAATACTAAGTACATATGGAGGCATAATTATTAATTACCTACCTAGAAATTAGGAATCGGTTTGGTAGGGTTAGAATAATAATAAAATTGATTATTCATAATTATAATAAGGCAGTATTTTTATTAGTAACACTTTTTAACAAATCGTGTAAGTTTTTGCACAGTGAAGAGTATTGACAATCAGTCGGCATTACTATTTTCGCTTTTTTTTCGAGTCCAATTTAGTTTTTTATATAAATTTGAAAAATAACAATGCTTAATGGCAAGCTCATTCGTTTCATTTTTTGTACAAAGAAATGGTAAGAGCGACTCCTTTTCAGCTACCATTGAAAATATCAATTTTAAAGGCTTAACAATAAAGCATAATAAAATAATTTAAAAATGGAATAGGTTCAGTGCAGACTAAGTACTTTTTAACAAAAAAAAAGTATCGTTCTTTATTTTATTACAGTGCTATTAAGATTTATATTTCCACGGGTCTAAAATTGCTTCGTCACTTGCTGCACCGAACCTAAGGTAAAGTTCTTTTTAGGAAATGAGTCCCGCCCGTAGTACTAACAAACAGTAACGTTAGAAATTAATTCTTGCTTTTTTACCGTATATTTTGTTAGAAAAACGGGGGACTTGTCATATGCAATGGACTATACGGACTATACTGACGGTAAATAACTGTTAAACATGAAAATGGACTCGATTTATTACTAATTTATTTTGTCCTTATTCTTCTTTCTTCTCAACAGCTTTCTTCTCTTCAGCTTCGGATTCTGGCGCTACGAGTTCAACGACCTCCGTTTCCGTTGCTGCGGTTTCTGGTTCCGGTTCCGTGAAATTTCCGTTACGTTTGTACCTGTAGTATGTACGGGCTGATGCGACGACGGACGGAGATTCGTAGCAGTTGACTAGAGCGTCACCGTTGCGACCTAGGAAAGGTAAAAGTACAATTATACACCTACTAAATAAACAAATGTTCCAAAAGACCAGAACATAAGTAATTAGTTATATAATTTAAGTAATAATTAGGTACACGCCAGTAAGTGCACTTATTCTTGTAAATATTTCAACACTGTGTATAGCATTGGCGTCGGCTCGATAAAAGCTCATTCCTTTCGGCCTCCCTTCACGAATCAAAGGTTAAGTAGGTGCATAGGTACGGTATTTACCTACTTATCATTTCATTGCTGCTGTATAAGTAATTAAACTACTGTTCTACAGCAGGTGTATGAGTTTAGCAATATTTACCTGTAGTGCAAGTACAGACGGCGAGATGTCTTCTGGCCATACAGACGGCTCCAGAGCCGCACTGCGTGTTGCCGAGGCAGGGGTCCACACAGTTGTAGCCGACGCAGGCCAGGTGGTCGGGGCATTGAGAGTCTAGTTCACATTCGCCCTGGGGAACATTACAATACGGTTATTCTTATCCGTACCCACCCTTGCAAAGTTACCACTGGGTACGATCGGAAATTCCTATTCATACCCGCTGGGAAAGAATATTATGGGGTGTTATTTAAGAGAGCGTAGCCTTTCGGTGGTGTTGAAGGTATTCGTCTAGTTTCTTTCTGAAAAAACTACATTGAAATCGGTTGATCCATTCGTAAGCTACGATGTTACAGACAGACCCACAGACGGACACGACAAACTTATTAATACTTACCACCTCGGTTTTTCCGTAGGGGTTTAAAAACTGGTTATATAACGAAATCCCATTAGCAGCTTGCTCCGCAAGCCGAGCAAAGCAGCTTCGACTTAATCAAGCTTTTATTCAAACATTTACCAAGGATTTAGATGGCAATTTGTAGATTGGCGAGGTTGGCTTACTTTTTCGCAAGAAACGAGAGCATTTCCAAGGTAACCAGTAGGGCAGGTACAGACAGGGCGCTCGGCTCCGGTACGGTCGTGACCGGGAGTGCACTTAGCGTTCGCACCACAAGGGTTCGGTTCGCAGAGATCACCTGTAAAAGCACGTTGAATGTATCACGGAGACTATAAAAGCCTATCAATACTATACTAATTCTTATTTCCTTCGTGAATATGCCTTTAAAGAAGTGTTGGTAAAATGATAAATTATTTTTTTAACTCAGCTGATCAAAACTAGACTGAGAAGCTTGAGAACTTTCCTTCCCAAAGAAGACCATTGAAAGTTGAAAATAAGATTATACTTGCTGAAAATTCCACTTACGTGCTTCAAACAGCCTGCAGTAGGTGAAAGGATCGCCAGTGTGCGTCTTCGGGCAAGAACAAACGGGAGTCAAACCACGGAGGTTGCATTCCGCATTTACACCGCAAGCATTGATACAAGGGTCTATGCAAGCATTGTAAACGCAAGCTGGCTTGTAGCTTGGGCATTCACCGTCTGAGGTGCATTCGGCAGAGCAGATGCGGTAGGGATCGCCGTGGTAGCCCTAGTAAAATAAAGTATTTATTACTATTTAAACATAATAATCGGTTTTCAATACCTATAATAACAGCTTTTGGAATATAAGTTACAAAACTATCTACTGAACTTACCCTAGGGCACTTGCAAACAGCGCGGTGAGCGGCAACAGTCTCACAGTCGGCGTTCACACCACAGTCTCCACAGGGGCTAATACACTTGAAGTCCCGACAAGATTGTTGAGCACCACAGTCACTGTCTGAATCACACTCGTGACGACAACCGGCTAACGGACTACCCTGAGAATAGAAATGAAAGAAGTTGGTACATTTGATGTTATCATAGGTATAAGATCGGATTACAAACTCTCCAGATGGGAGGTAAGTAGGTATGTGGTCTAAGCACGCTTACCTAGAAACAGCCTATTCACTCGTGGGTGGTCATGAGCAGAAAAACGGTAGCAAAGAGTGTCAGGCTAGACAAGCCTTCGTTTTTAACTTCATCAGCCCACGCAATTGAACACGGGCGAGTCCGCTTAGCGATTCACTTAGGCTTGTGGATAATAATAATACGTTTTCCATAACGGCCTAATATTGCAAAAATATTTTCAATCTTACCCTGTATCCTGGCAGACAAGTGCAAATAGCCTGGTTATTGGCAACGTGGCATTTGGTGTTGGGACCGCATGGCGATGGATGGCAAGCTTCCTCTGCAAATCAACGTTATATTTATTACTTTAAATTCTACAAACATTATGTAAGAAATTGTCAGTTAGGTTGGTATCTCAATTACCAGGATCAGCAATTCTGCAAGACGAGAATGGATTGCCAGTGTAACCAGCAGGGCAGGTGCAAACAGGAATGTGATTACGAACCTGAAAGTGAAAATTAAAATTAATAATAATAAATTACCTCTAATTTGTCAAAATTACCATTAATCTCTTCAAAGTATGCTTACGTCACAATTTGCGTTGACCCCACAAGTACCCTCACAAGGATTGACACAATGCTGATTCACGCAGGTTTGGTGGCTACGGCATTCACTGTTGTCTGAAATTAATCAAAAGAGTTCATCAATTTCATCGATGAATGAACTAGGAATGAATTAACCTGAATATTAATGACGTTATTTTATTAAGACTGTTACATACAAAATATTTAGACCCATTTGCTTTATGAATAAAGCCACTAGATAGAACATTGGTTTTCCTGCGCGTGTTCTTTATTAAAAAAATGTTCCATGTAGGAAAGGGGTATTTTGTATTTAAGTGATAGGGGTAGGGTGATAGGGTATTATTATTAATAGTATTACTATTATTCAGTAGTTTTGTTTAAAGTAACTTACCAACACACTCAATCCTGATACACTGGCTCAATGGGTCGCCAGAGTAGCCTGCTAAACAGGCGCACACAGGCCTCACACCTCCCTGTGTACAGTGGGCACCCACACCGCAAGTGTGAGCTCCACACGTCACTGTGTTGTCAGAGATCGTACGCCCATGCTCGTATAGATTACGTCCGTAGTAACTCCTTCCATAATTCACTCCATAGTTGTAGTACCGGGCAGCTAAACGATAAAAACGATCAATTAGTCTAGGATAGGCACGACGCATAAATGCCTCAAGTTCACTCCACTGAAGTTCCAAAACTCATAAACGAAAGAACGTAAAGGAGAACGTACGAAAATGTGACTTTTATCTAAAGGAGTGTGCCTAAATTAAAACCTTTTACAATCCTTAGCCTTTTACAAAGTCGTGTAACAACAAAAATTGATTATAAGAAAAAATACCCTACATGTAAAATGGGATAGGATTTTTCTTTCTCATCCAACCAACATTATCATCATCGAACTCCATCGGGTGGAATATCGCTAGTTTTTTAGTTTGTACCTAATGGATTTTTCAAATTGCAATAAGTAGGTAAGTGAATGAAAATTACGAAACTCTAACAATGTCGTAGCCCGTGGAAAAAGCCACGCCCTTGCCTGTTTTTTTATAAAATTTCGATTGCGTGGCCCTAACCAGCTATTCCCATTTGTCCCCACCCCGACGTCTCAACTGGGGACCAATAGGAAAAATCCCAATAAATACCACTCGTTACGGAGATGGATACGAATAGGTTTTTATTTTCATAATAAAATCATATAAAATATTTTTTTGAGAAAATGTATCGACTTACATCAACTTTTCAAACTCTATCAGAAATTATTACGATAGAGTTTAGAGAGTTGATACTAGATTTTTAAAAAGGGAAAAACAATCGCGTCCCCGTTGTATTAAGTCGACCTATGTTATCTATGTTATTAATAGAGGCTAGTAAAGCCTAGGGCAAATCCTAACAATCAATGCTAAGGACTTCTGCACCCAATAGTGTCACTATCGACCAAATAAGAATAGCTCTTCAAAACTCTAATTCCATATTTGAATACGTGAACATCAAGACAACAACGCCCCCACGCAATCATAAAGATAAACATGATCTATATCGTAGCAAAAAACCATATTTAAGGCCTTGGACAGCAACCTTATAAAGCAGCATTCGCCCACAATCATAAATTAGTCCTTGCCCATCTGGGCTGAACTAACTCTTGATTAATCTGTGATTATTATGCAAGTGTGGGCTAGGCGTAGTTCCGCGTGGACTCTTTATGGGAATTAATGTTTATTTAATTTGCAATTGTTAGGTGTTTTCGATTTTATTGTTGTTATACAAAAAACATGTTCTTCCTTATTTTTTTGGAACAAGAAAGGATGTAGTTAGGTAGAGTAGACATCGTGGCAAAAGTGACTATTTTGTATGTAAAAGTAAGCCGCTTTAGTTAGTAGGCGTGTCACTAGTAAATAATTGACAAACAGTTCATATTAAAATGATTTTTATGGATAAATATAAATTGTATTGTGGTAGGCAAAGGTTTCTTAAAAAAAGATCGCTTTTAGCGATAATTTAATGATAATTAATGATAAAAATATGTTCTGTGTTTTCTTTGTAATTTATTTTGTACGTGATTTTTTGTTTTGTAATAATTTGGTACAAGAAAGCATTAATCTATCTGTCTACCTATTATGAAAATAATTATGTATAAATTGAGGAACTCATTGGCCAAGCAGGTCGTACCGTTCAGCAACGCTTGGCGCGGCCATTACTTGGATGGGTGATCGATAATTTGTGTGGCAAAAAATATTTTTTTCGAGCTCGTCCGTGCTTCGGAAGGGACGTTAAGCAGTTGGTCCCGGTTGTTATCGCTGATAGCAGTCGTTAGGTCAAGTTAGGGGCCATATGGCGATCTGAAAACTCTAACACTAGGTGAGTCACACCACTACACGAAAAGAAGATTATGTACCTACCTATTTAGTATTTGACCGATTATTAATTACTACGCCTACGTGACGAAAGTTGTTCCGTAAGACCCCTTTAAAAATCATACCATTCAGTTTCGGAGGTATGTAGGGTAGGATAGTAGACAGTGAATCAAGCGGATACAATGAGCCACCATGGGTATCTCACGAATGCGATGTTGCCAATCCATGCAACTCACACAAACAAGACTCTCTTAAGACCCTCTTCCCTCTCCCCAGTCGTCAGCGAGCTACCGTGCAGTACTTCCGCGCACGCCGAGTTTTAGTGATTTTAAACCAAAAAACTATACAAAATCATGTAAGTACTATTTCGTATTACTTTATTTAGTGTACCTTTTTACTATTTCTCATGTCGTACTTAGATTTGATGTTTTATTAGGCTTCTTTGTGAGATAATTTAGTTTAAATAGCACGCGTCATTCGTGAGCGACATAACCTAAAAGTTGATAAAAGAGGGTACGGAAACAATGAACCAATTTTAAGAAGGAAACAATGAACCATGGTTCATTGTGCACTGCCTATGTTTCATAGCTCCCGACATTTAGATTTTTTAATAATTGAACGTCGTTATTAAAAAATTTTTAAACCCACAAGTCGTACGAAATTGATTTTAATAGAATAATCTATTTACTTAGTTTGAAATCTATTTCATTTTAGAAAATGTTTTTATTTTTTATTAATACTACGTAAAACAAAATTTAAAGCCATAAGTTGTGTGGTCATTGACGACATTTTTATTTTATTTGAGTCATGATAACTTTCAAAATAAAAAAAAGATCCGTTTGTGTTTTTGATGTCGATGCGTTCCAAACCTTAATGTATTTTTTTTTAAATTTTTAGTTAATCTTTGGTGAACAAATATGTGTAAAAAATATGAAATATAATGAATTTAATTTAAATTTGAATAATGACGTCTAATTATTAGTTATATTATATATGATTGTTATTTCTACACAGATTTTTGTTATGTATTTTTAATTTTATGTTTTTTTCAGTATAGGACGCAAAGCAGTAGGCCGAGAGAAAAGAAAAAAAGGTAGCCATACAGCAGCGAAAACTTTATTTATGGTTTTATTGATCTCAAATGGAGCATTCAGCATAAGGACCGTGATTGTTTTGTGTAGTATTTTACCATAATAAAAATCAAAAACATTTTCAATTCTTTTATTTACCTTAATTAGCTTTATTTGTAATTAATCTCTCACAATCGTATACCATGGTTCATTGTATACTGCATGGTTCAATGTATCCAACCCCCCCTGTTCATTGTACCCGCACAGGTAGTGCACAGTGAACCAAAGCTCATTTATAAAAAAAAGGTTAATAACTTTATTTTGATTCATTTCTTTAGAGTTTGTTGTATCAAATTCAGTTAACTGATAAATTTCCTTCACAATACTATAAAAATCATAACCATAGATTGAATGGTTTCAAAGTTATGAGTGTCCAAACTTTTTGTGGTTCATTGTCTACTATCCTGCCCTACCTACCTATCCAGCTAGATTTGAAGGTAACTTGATGGGAATCTGCTTGTATTGATGACGCTGCGGCCACTGGTATGACTATAAACAGCCAAACAAAGATTATGTTTGTATCTATACCTTGGTACATAATTATGTGTGTAGGTAGGCAGGTAAGTAGGTACTACGAGCACCATAAATCTGAAAGCTTATTTGTTTGTTTTCTTAATTACGTAGGGTACATTGTCATTCCATAAAAGGATTACAACGTTAAGCGTAGTTAATTTAATGTCCTTTTTATGATGCCCAATGTTACTCAAAAAACTTGACCTACTTTTCGAGATTTTGAATGAATTTAATGGATAAGTATTTTATAATCTTTCATTCATACCTACCAACCAACAGGTAGGTACAGGTATTTAGTATTAAAAATTTAAATCAATTTGAACTTTTATCTATTTATTAAATCTTTATTAGGTACTTTGAATTTATTAGAAAATGTTTATGAGCTTAAGCTTCAAAAAAAGAGTAAAAAAACGCGCAGATTAAAAAATCAATTCCGGTACTAAGATCGTCAATATCGGATCGGATTTCATCGAGTATAGTTATTCCTATCCGATCCCACCTACGAGATCGAGATAAAGTTTCAGTTGTTCCCACATTTCATTATGGTAATAGGTACTTAAATATAACTACGAGCATGGATGAAGGCAATGTTTCATAATTCTTCAATAGTGTAATATTATGAAATAATCGCTAGTTTGCGAAGTTTACCTAATTTATTTTATCCTAATTTAAACATCTTCCAAATAATAATATTGTGTTAAATCAATCGGTAAAGCACGTTACTCCCACTGATATGACAAATATAGACATTAACGACTTTGTAATGATGAATGTATTTTATTTAACCTTGATCAAAATCATTCTAAATGTAATTGGCTGCAATTAAATGTTTGCTAGGTCGCGCGGTCATCCTAAGTGTTTTACTCCCATTCCATCCCAACATAAAATCTGGAACCTATGTCGCGCAAAATCTATAAATGTCCTCCGCCTTGATTTACAACAATTCAGATAGTTTACAATAAATTCAATTAGGTAGGTATTAAATTAGCTTACCGTCCACGCTCTGCAGGACGAGGAGCACCAAAGGCGCCAGGAGCAACAACTTCGCGCCCATCTATAACAAAACAAAAATTTAATCGTAAAGAACATGAAGCATATTTAAAATTCAGTGCGCAGTGGAAATTGCACCCACACTAGGGCATGCAATATCGGAAGGTTTTCAATCTCGGGACGATATCGATATTAAGAGCCCAATCCCGGGATCCCGGGATTGATACTGAGATTTTAAATATCGTTAAAAAGGCGAATTTAATACAATAAAAATGTGTTAAATTTAAAATATTTAATATATTTAAGACTCTAGTGGTTTCATTTCGTAAATAAGTTACCCCGAGGGCCGTCCACCCCATCATTTTGGAAATATGGCGGACAAATACCCTAAACCCGAAAGTGTCTAAACTTTCGCGCCAAATTCTAGGCGCACCACTAAAATGATGTTAGCAGAAAAAAATTGCATGCGAGCTTGTATAAAAAAAAATTGTCTTAAAAATTGCAATGAATCACGTTACTTTTATTGTTTTAAACATTTTACCAATTCCCTACGCTTCTAAATCTTTACAGATCTCTTCCTCAGGGGTAGACTAATTTGGGTTTAATTTTAATAGTTCTATTCAATCATTCCATGAGGAAAAATATAGCTAAAAACCTTAATTTATACCCAAATAGTAAATTGCTCAAATCTCGATATCGGATCACTCAATCCCGGGATTATAATATCGAACTTTTGCGTCCGAGATCCCGGGATTACGATATCCCGGGATCCCGGGATTCATGCCCTAACCCACACCATATTATGAACCATTAAATATTTTAATACATTTTTTTAAAACGTTCAGTTTCATAAAAGTTATTCTCAATTGTTACCATTTTCAATGGTGACAATCGGGAATAAGCAGTTTCCTTCAAATAATTATACTGTATAAAAGTAGTTATAATATAAGGTATTTAGCTACAAACAAATGCAAGTTGGTTGAAAAATATTTTCTTTCTATTATGTAAATTTGTAGTAAGAATAAGTTAATGTTGCCAAGTTATATCAGTATTCCATTGGTGGACCATTAGATCTCGTTGAAGGTTATTATAGAATAAAAATAGTCGATGAATCAGTTAGACATCCCATGGTTACTAAGCGTGTTTGATTTAACAGTTGACATAAATGACACCATTAATCTTATTTACTGATTACATTTTAACAATAATAGTAAATAGGTACTAGGTTCTTATTCATTATTATATTAACAATAAGGCATAATTCAAAATCTGTCACTTTATTTGCGTGATACAAGTTAGTTAGACCTATTTCTATGTATCTACTACATCTATTAGCACCAAAATATTTATAAACGAAAAAATTGGATATTAGGGTGAAAATCAATATGAAAAAAAAAGCAAAATTTGTCATTCATAAAATCTTATACACGGTGCTCCGAGGAGGGGGTATTAAGCCAAAAATGGGTTGTTCTAGAGGTCTAGGCGAACAACTTTTGTTCTACAAGTTTTGGAAATTCGAAGTAGTTTTCGAAAAATGTAAGTTTAAAGTTTGCATGAAAATCAGCTGTTTTTTAGACTTTGAGGTCATTGGCCTTAGGTGTCCTTTTATTTAGCTTGAACCACTGCAATCTAAACATTACCTAATTGCCTTTTTTTTTACAAAAACAGCTGTTTTTTTAGTGATACAACTTAAAAATTTTCGAAAAAAAGAAGAACTAGAAGAACCTTTAGAACAACCCTCTTTAGGCTTAATACCCCCTTGTCGAAACACCCTGTATAATACATACAATAGCCAAATTAAACCGAGTGAAAAGAATTTATTCGCGGTTTTTAAACTCTATGTCCCGAAAGCTTTACACCATCTATCGTTGCAGTCAATCTTTCACAAGTTAAATATAAATCCATAAAAATATTATTTTTTTATTAATTTACGAGTTTTTATCATTATCACTGAATGAAACTTGCTGTATACTCAAAATTCTAAGTTTCCAACTTAAACCATAAACGCGGCTTCATACCCTATTCCAAGTAACTTACTATCGTTTCACAGTAACACAACACAAATATATTTTTTCGTAATTTAAAATAAATAAATCAACACACACAACACTTACGTCTGTTCGTCTGTTTATGTTACGATGAGGAAACAACTTGCGTCGAGTTTGCGCTGTCCTTATACCAACTCATGCGCCTACGCTTATCCAACTTAACTCGTAGGATATAACTCGGAAGATCGTGCGAATTTATACTTAGTTCCACAAGGCGTCACAAGGATTTCATTGGAATTAGGCGTTTATAAAAAATACAAGGAATTTACCTAGCCTTAAAAACATCGTATTTGTAGATTTTTGCGTTTCAAATCTTCTCAATTAAAATACGGATCTGCATAACATAATCGTGTCTATATCTTTATCACTGGTACCTACTATAAAATCTAGCTACCTCATTTGGTCCTTACACACAGTTGAAATACCTAAGTACCTACCTACCTAAAGAGCACTTAGACAGTACTTAGAACTAAATATGAGCATAAATCAGAATAATAATCCTGATTCATGGTGTTATTATTTTATCATGATTCAATTTTCAAGAACCTTCAATGTTAACAATAGTAAGGTAAATAGTGTGTAAATTTGTGCACACGTACAGTTTTATCAATGTGAATTGACATCAACTTTAGGGTGGAAATGCACTTATGTTTAAATGCACTTATGTCGTCTATTACACATTGTAGTTATACTTACGTACGTAATACATCAAAATAAATACCTACTACTTTTTATTTTATCTATTAGGTAATGGGTATTCTTATTCTCCTTTTTTATCACCTTTCTGACCCTCTCCTTGTAAGGTGTATATATTTTAATTTAAATTAGTTATGTCTCTTGATTTAGTACAAATTGTATTATGATTAAGTATGTATTTTTAATATTTTATTGAGAAGAAGATTCGTATATTGTCCGTGTATATTAGTATTTTTATCAAGGTACTATTATTATGCTGTAAGTATTATTTTTTATAACGGACCTACCTACCAGTATCACTAGCACAAAATGCATAAGTAGTACATGTATCAGTACAGCTAAACACCCCCTTTTCCATTTCAAGGTTGCCTAAAAGAAATCGGTTTGAGCGATAAGGCTGCCTATTTGTACAATATTCATTAAGATTTCCATTTTTGTCTGTCACAATATTATTATAATGTACCTAGGTATAACTGTTGGTGATCAAATAATGTATTTGTCTATCTTTCAAATAGGTAGGTAAGTGTAGTTAAAGGTAGTACCAAACACAGAACAACAGACTATTTAGATACCTCTCACCGGAAACATTATACGTCATCGCGCCAAATAATCGCAATGCCAATAACGTCACTGGCGCAAGTAGTTCTATGAAGAATGGCTATTTGCGCCCAGTGATAAGTTTGGCGTTTATACTAAAGGGTTTTTTCCTAATCGGACCCAGTGGTACCTAAGCTTGAGGGTACAACTAGGAATAACCTCATTAATAGCCTCATTTGGGCGTTAACTCAGTTCGCTCTACTTCAGGGGTTCCCTAACTTATTTGAGGCGCGCCCCCTTTCGACCATAAAAAAAAGTCTGCGCCCCCCCGTCCATTCCAGATTATCAGGCCAGAATAAAAAGTGTTTAAAATAAGTATTTTTATTGCTTATTATAGTTTTCAAAGTCATACAAAAGGCAAGTTGTACCAAATACCTTTGATAGCGCCTGTGAGGAGGAGGTAGAGGCTGATAAGGTCTTAACATGATCTTAACATTGGCCGACTGAGGAAACAATATTATGTTCTTGACAGGCGTCAATTTCAGATAATTTAATTGGTCGTATCGAATGCATTCTCTCAGGTTTTAATACTTAACTACACAGGTGACCCGCGCCCCCCTGTAAATGCCTCTGCGCCCCCTCCCTGGGGGGCGCGCTCCCCCATTTTGGGAACCCCTGCTCTACTTTATTGCATAACAGCTTTGGCAGCGTTATTAACACGTAGATAGGTACTAAGGTCGTACTAGCTGATCCATATAAGTATAGGTTTTATCGGTCAACTGTGTAAGTAAGTCAGCGCATTTATAAAAAAACGCTATAACAGTGAAAATGAGCTAAAGGTGCATTAATATTCCGAATCGCGCCCTATCCCACTTAATATTAATTAAAAAAAAATCTCTTACTAGTCAGACTGCTTTTGAAAAAATACTCTCAAAAATGTTAGCAGGTTAGGCACCCGGCGGGTTTTTTTTTTCAAAAGCATATCCTAAGTGTGATAAACACTAAGAAATAATATTTAGCCTTAGATGTTTTAACGTCCTAAGTCAATAGCCGGGACCAAATAAGTTAGTTAATAAGTGATAACTAGTACGTAAGAAAACAAAAAGTTTTTGGACGCTTAAAATTCAAATGACATCATAGAACTAAACTTTTCTAAATAAAGCAAAGATAAACTTTATAACCGGATGTAGACATTGATTGTTCTTAGAATACGATAAGAATAAAAACCTAAAATATTTTCCTCAAATATTCTGTTTTTGTTATCTTTAATTATTTTTTTCCGTAAATTAAAAGCCAAACCATAGATAGAAAGTAATTGGTTTAGCTCTGGCTAATCGGATGATTTCTATGAAGTACGGATACACACCTCCACTAATTTTGGTGTAATTTGGTACCTATGGGTATGGAGGTACCTACAGTTGGCAAGAAAATTTTGTATCTCCAAGTTGAGCTTTAATTTTGTAAATCTATTAGATATAGCATAGTTTTAAACCTTAAAACTGTCGTAATAAAATTTTCAATTATTAGGTAATTCCGTGGTTCCGTTTCGTTCCGTTATTTTTAATTCCATGTCGTATTTCTACTTACTTAGGACACACACACACACCCCCTCTCTCATGAATGTGTAGGTAACTCAAGCGGATAATGTTAAGTCTTTTGTTCAACACAAAACATTTTAATACATTACAGAAATAGTACAACGATTTTTTGGTAAGTATGTATCCACTTTTGTTGCCAACAGTACCTCATTAGAAAACTTAATACTTGTCTATCAATAAACATAATTAATTCTCATGTTACATTTTATTGATCTACACTACAACCAATAAAAAACACACACCTAATAAAATGTTCCTAAAAAGGGTCCCACCGACCCTCCTCTCAAGATGAACCTATTCTTCTAAATACCAATTTTAACATAACAATTTGGCTCTGAACTCAGGAACAAAACATATTTTATCATTGGAATTGACTCATTCGACCCACAATGATTTTGATTACGTAATACGTACACCGCGTTTGTTGTGTTAATCTATTAATTAAGTCCGTATTACTTACCTACCTTACTGTCTAAGGTAATCTATATCTAAGTAGGAAGGAAGGTAGATCAAATCATTAGACTTTTTACTAACAGTTGAAGTATGAAACTAGCGTTCAGCCAACGCCCACTTTTGTTAACGCATGAAAATGAAACATTCCCTCCCACTGATAACGAATTAGATTTTTTCCCATTCGTACCCAGTTGAAACATTTGTGTGGGTACGACTAGGAATAAATAATTCTTCCCCATTGATAAATTGAATATTAATGATTATTCTATTCGTCAAGACGGTGCGTGAGGAAGATTGGGAATAATTAGATACAGAAAAAAATATTCCCATTCGAATGAGACAATAATTCCTATTGGGCCCCAATGGCGACGTGTGTGGTGGTGTGGATGAAATAGGAATAACTAGATAAAACTTGGTTCGATAGGTTTGGAGTGAAACCACAGGACGCAGCTAGAAAACAATAAGGTCAAGGTTAAAACTTTTATTAATACCTAATTTAAACTCTACCTACCTAGATTTAATTTGGCCAAGTTTCCGAAAAAAATAGAAAAAACCGCTTTCGATGATGCATCTCAACCAATCTCAACCTACACAATACGATTTGTATTTTAATTTATTGACCTATTAACTACGCGATTGTTGTTTATTGCCATAGAGCTCAGTTGCTATCCTGAGAAGTTATATAACTATTATTTTCAAATTATGGAAATTAAATTAGGTATTTAGGTTCGTAAGTAAGTATCAAAGCCCGTGATCAAAACAAGCTGTTTAGTCCACACCCTCACTCTTTAAAAATAGGTAAGAGTTATTTTTATTGCTATTAAAGTATTCTAGTGACCGGCACAAAATTTGAAAAGTTTTGTCGGGGAAGGGGAAAGTTCGCGCAGTACATTTTACATGCGCTTTGAAAAATCGACGTTTGCGCATCCGCCATTTTGTTTCAACTAATCTGCCGCCTACTATACTACTTGTACTATTTATATTCTGTGGTATTACCTAGTACCAAATAGCGAAACGAAACTACCTGCAGCTGCCCATTGTGAGATTTACTACTTTTGGAACGAAGTTCTTTATCGCGCGTTGCGAAAGGGGGCTAAACGGGACCAAAAGTTGTAACGGATACACTTTTTTTTTGCTTGGAACTTCGTTCCATCCGGGTGTCCCTTCACTCCTCTCAAGTTTTTACTTTAAAAACTTCTGAGCAAGTTTGTTTAAAATTCGCGCACATTGGTGTAGCGGAAATAGTTTCCGCATACGTATGCCAAAGCTACCGCGGAAAGCTACCGCGGTTCTTCCGTCGGAATCGGCGAGGCTACCGCGGATGTATCGTCGCATTCAACTGACAGTCGACTCGCTGTCAAAATGACAGTTGCCAGCAAACAGCGAGGCTACCGCGGGAAAGCTACCGCGGATCTTCCGTCGGAATCGGGATCGGATTCATTTGACAGTTGACAGCCGAATTTCGAACCGCGAAAATTTCAAATCGGCGCGTCGATTACTCATATCGATACCGAAGCCAAATTGAATGAATGCAACACAGACAGAATTGAATTAAATTGAAGATTTTGAAAGAAAATCTTCAAATCGACGGCTGACGGCCATGGGTGCGCGGTTTTAAAATTGAAAACTCCGCTGTCAGAGATGTCAAACTACTGCGTCGGGATCGAGTTGCTGTCAACGAACCAACCGCGGTAGCTTTCCAAAGCTACCGCGGTTCTTCCGTCGGAATCGGCATCGGATTCATTTGACAGTTGACAGCCGAATTTCGAACCGCGAAAATTTCAAATCGGCGCGTCGATTACTCATATCGATGCCGAAGCCAAATTGAATGAATGCAACACAGACAGAATTGAATTGAATTGAAGATTTTGACAGAAAATCTTCAAATCGATGGCTGCGCGGTTTTAAAATTGAAAACTCCGCTGTCAGAGATGTCAAACTACCGCGTCGGCATCGATTGCTGTCAACGATAAAACCGCGGTAGCCTTGGATCTTTCAACTCGACAGTCGACTCGCTGTCAAAATGACAGTTGACAGCAAACAGCGTTAAAAGCGTTCCGTTTCACACTTAGTTTCGAGACACTTATTTACTGATATTTAATAAATAGAATGAAATATATTCTAATTATAATATATTACAAATTTATATATTAAAAGGTATAGAAAAGACAATTGTTAAATTTCTATTAATTTTTGTATGTAGCTCAAGGCTATTTTGTTTAGAAAATTTATTTTCAAGGAAAAATAGCATTCAAAAATTTTTCACTTGCGGCGAGGCTTGAAGTCGCGTCTTTGGGTCAGTACCCCAACGTCTTTTCCAACGAGACTACGCAAGCTCATGCGTCGTGCCGTGAAAACTTCCAATGCTATATTCTCCTTTGATTGTTTACGATTTTGGCTCGTTAAAGCGCCATCTATCTAACGTCGCAGGAACAACTTTCCAGTTGTTTACACCTGCGTCGTGATGGTTAACTTTACAGTTAACTTCATTACTAACGTAAGATATCGCTTTTTCCATTACTATAAATTTCTATTAATTTTTGTATGTAGCTCAAGGCTATTTTGTTTAGAAAATTTATTTTCAAGGAAAAATAGCATTCAAAAATTTTTCACTTGCGGCGAGGCTTGAACTCGCGTCTTTGGGTCAGTACCCCAACGTCTTTTCCAACTAGACTACGCAAGACGGCAAAGACATTTTATGGAGGCATAATTATTAATTACCTACCTAGAAATTAGGAATCGGTTTGGTAGGGTTAGAATAATAATAAAATTGATTATTCATAATTATAATAAGGCAGTATTTTTATTAGTAACACTTTTTAACAAATCGTGTAAGTTTTTGCACTGTGAAGAGTATTGACAATCAGTCGGCATTGCTATTTTCGCTTTTTTTTCGAGCCCAATTTAGTTTTTTATATAAATTTGAAAAATAACAATGCTTAATGGCAAGCTCATTCGTTTCATTTTTTGTACAAAGAAATGGTAAGAGCTACTCCTTTTCAGCTACCATTGAAAATATCAATTTTAAAGGCTTATCAATAAAGCATAATAAAATAATTTTAAACTGGATTAAGTTCAGTGCAGACTAGGTATTTTTTAACAAAAAAAAGTATCGTTCTTTATTTTATTAAAGTGCTAAGTGATTTATATTTCCACTGGTTTAAACTTGCTTCGTCACTTGCTGCACTGAACCTAAGGTAAAGTCCTTTTTAGGAAAGGAGTCCCGCCCGTAGTACTAACAAACAGTAACGTTAGAAATTAATTGTTGCTTTTTTACCGTATATTTTGTTAGAAAAACGGAGGACTTCTTATATGCAATGGACTATACGTCTAGTGGTAGATACCCCAGCTTTCATTCCGAGAGTCGTGGGTTCGAATCCAGGCCGACCGCGCACCAATGTCTTTTTCTTTAAGAAAAAGTTATGTGCGCTAATAACATCGCTCTTACGGTGAAGGAAAACATCGTGAGGAAACCGACATGTCCTAGGACTCACCACGGTCCGAAGGCATGGGATATTCAGTGTTTTCTATGTATCATATGTATGTATTTACAAAAAAAAAAGTATAATATGTAGTATATCCGTTGTCTAGTACCCATAGTACAAGCCTAGTGCTTAGTTTGGGGCTAGATTGCGCTGTGTGGAACGTCGTGCAATATTTATTTATTTATTACATATTTGTAGCGATAGCGGTAAAAAATATCTAAGCTTTTTCTCTTTAGCTTCGGATTCTGGCGCTACGAGTTCAACGACCTCCGTTTCCGTCGTTGCGGTTTCTGGTTCCGGTTCCGTAAAGTTTCCGTTACGTTTGTACCTGTAGTATGTACGGGCTGATGCGACGACGGACGGAGATTCGTAGCAGTTGACTAGAGCGTCACCGTTGCGACCTAGGAAAGGTAAAAATACAATTATACACCTACTAAATAAACAAATGTTCCAAAAGACCAGAACATAAGTAAATAGTTATGTAATTTAAGTAATAATTAGGTACACGCCAAGTAAGTGCATTTATTCTTGTAAATATTTCAACAGTGTGTA
Organism: Idaea biselata; assembly: GCA_958496205.1. Classification (NCBI taxonomy): domain Eukaryota; kingdom Metazoa; phylum Arthropoda; class Insecta; order Lepidoptera; family Geometridae; genus Idaea; species Idaea biselata. The sequence goes on along the minus strand of OY292405.1, from coordinate 16,200,464 downwards.
TAGCAGTGGCGTCGTCGGCTCGATAAAAACTCATTCCTTTCGTGAAGGGAGGCTTTTACGAATCAAAGGTTAAGTAGGTGCATAGGTACGGTATTTACCTACTTATCATTGCATTGCTGCTGTATCAGTAATTAAACTGCTGCTGTGCTGTAGCTGCTGTAGGTATGCAGCAGGTACCTATGTTTTACAGCAGCTGTATGAGTTTAGCAATATTTACCTGTAGTGCAAGTACAGACGGCGAGATGTCTTCTGGCCATACAGACGGCTCCAGAGCCGCACTGCGTGTTGCCGAGGCAGGGGTCCACACAGTTGTAGCCGACGCAGGCCAGGTGGTCGGGGCATTGAGAGTCTAGTTCACATTCGCCCTGGGGAACATTACAATATGGTTATTCCTATCCGTACCCACCCTTCCAAAGTTACCACTGGATAACTGGGTCAGTTTCTTTCTGAAAAAACTACATTCAAATCGGTTGATCCATTCGTAAGCTACGATGTTACAGACAGACCCACAGACGGACACGTCAAACTTATAATACTTACCACCTCGGTTTTTCCGTAGGGGTTTAAAAACTGGTTATATAACGAAATCCCATTAGCAGCTTGCTCCGCAAGCCGAGCAAAGCAGCTTCGTCTTAGTCAAGCTTTTATTCAAACATTTACCAAGGATTTAGATGGTAATTTGTAGATTGGCGAGGTTGGCTTACTTTTTCGCAAGAAACGAGAGCGTTTCCAAGGTAACCAGTAGGGCAGGTACAGACAGGGCGCTCGGCTCCGGTGCGGTCGTGACCGGGAGTGCACTTAGCGTTCGCACCACAAGGGTTCGGTTCGCAGAGATCACCTGTAAAAGCACGTTGAATGTATCACGGAGACTATAAAAGCCTATCAATACTATACTATTTCTTATTTCCTTCGTGAATATGCCTTTAAAGAAGTGTTGGTAAAATGATAAATTATTTTTTTAACTCAGCTGATCAAAACTAGACTGAGAAGCTTGAGAACTTTCCTTCCCAAAGAAGACCATTGAAAGATGAAAATAAGATTACTTGCTGAAAATTCCACTTACGTGCTTCAAACAGCCTGCAGTAGGTGAAAGGATCGCCAGTGTGCGTCTTCGGGCAAGAACAAACGGGCGTCAAACCACGGAGGTTGCATTCCGCATTTACACCGCAAGCATTGATACAAGGGTCTATGCAAGCATTGTAAACGCAAGCTGGCTTGTAGCTTGGGCATTCACCGTCTGAGGTGCATTCGGCAGAGCAGATGCGGTAGGGATCGCCGTGGTAGCCCTAGTAAAATAAAGTATTTATTACTATTTAAACATAATAATCGGTTTTCACCCTATATCTATAATAACAGCTTTTGGAATATAAGTTACAAAACTATCTACTGAACTTACCCTAGGGCACTTGCAAACAGCGCGGTGAGCGGCAACAGTCTCACAGTCGGCGTTCACACCACAGTCTCCACAAGGGCTAATACACTTGAAGTCCCGACAAGATTGTTGAGCACCACAGTCACTGTCTGAATCACACTCGTGACGACAACCGGCTAACGGACTACCCTGAGAATAGAAATAAAAGAAGTTGGTACATTTGATGTTATCGTAGGTATAGGATCGGATTACAAACTCTCCAGATGGGAGGTAAGTAGGTATGTGGTCTAAGCACGCTTACCTAGAAACAGCCTATTCACTCGTGGGTGGTCATGAGCAGAAAAACGGTAGCAAAGAGTGTCGGGCTAGACAAGCCTTCGTTTTTAACTTCATCAGCCCACGCAATTGAACACGGGCGAGTCCGCTTAGCGATTCACTTAGGCTTGTGGATAATAATATTACGTTTTCCATAACGGCCTAATATTGCAAAAATATTTTCAATCTTACCCTGTATCCTGGCAGACAAGTGCAAATAGCCTGGTTATTGGCAACGTGGCATTTGGTGTTGGGACCGCATGGCGATGGATGGCAAGCTTCCTCTGCAAATCAACGTTATATTTATTACTTTAAATTCTACAGACATTATGTAAGAAATTGTCAGTTAGGTTGGTATCTCAATTACCAGGATCAGCAATTCTGCAAGACGAGAATGGATTGCCAGTGTAACCAGCAGGGCAGGTGCAAACAGGAATGTGATTACGGACCTGAAAGTGAAGAGTCCGTATTAAATTACCTCTAATTTGTCAAAATTACCATTAATCTCTTCAAAGTATGCTTACGTCACAATTTGCGTTGACCCCACAAGTACCCTCACAAGGATTGACACAATGCTGATTCACGCAGGTTTGGTGGCTACGGCATTCACTGTTGTCTGAAATTAATCAAAAGAATTCATCAATTTCATCGATGAATGAACTAGGAATGAATTAACCTGAATATTAATGACGTTATTTTATTAAGACTGTTACATACAAAATATTTAGACCCATGTGCTTTATGAATAAAGCCACTAGATAGAACATTGGTTTTCCTGCGCGTGTTCTTTATTAAAAAAATGTTCCATGTAGGAAAGGGGTATTTTGTATTTAAGTGATAGGGGTAGGGTGATAGGGTATTATTATTAATAGTATTATTATTATTCAATAGTTTTGTTTAAAGTAACTTACCAACACACTCAATCCTGATACACTGGCTCAATGGGTCGCCAGAGTAGCCTGCTAAACAGGCGCACACAGGCCTCACACCTCCCTGTGTACAGTGGGCACCCACACCGCAAGTGTGAGCTCCACACGTCACAGTGTTGTCAGAGATCGTACGCCCATGCTCGTATAGATTACGTCCGTAGTAACTCCTTCCATAATTCACTCCATAGTTGTAGTACCGGGCAGCTAAACGATAAAAACGATCAATTAGTCTAGGATAGGCACGACGCATAAGTGCCTCAAGTTCACTCCACTCAAGTTCCAAAACTCATAAACGAAAGAACGTAAATGAGAACGTACGAAAATGTGACTTGTATATAAAGGAATGTGCCTAAATTAAAACCTTTTACAATCCTTAGCCTTTTACAAAGTCGTGTAACAACAAAAAATAGGTTATAAGAAAAAATTGCTTACATGTAAAATGGGATAGGATTTTTCTTTCTCATCCAACCAACATTATTATCATGGAACTCCATCGGGTGGAATATCGCTAATTTTTTAGTTTGTACCTAATGGTTTTTTCAAATTGCAATAAGTAGGTAAGTGAATGAAAATTACGAAACTCTAACAATGTCGTAGCCCGTGGAAAAAGCCACGCCCTTGCCTGTTTTTTTATAAAATTTCGATTGCGTGGCCCCAACCAGCTATTCCCATTTGTCCCCACCCAGACGTCTCAACTGGGGACCAATAGGAAAAATCCCAATAAATACCACTCGTTACGGAGATGGATACGAATAGGTTTTTATTTTCATAATAAAATCATATAAAATATTTTTTTGAGAAAATGTATCGACTTACATCAACTTTTCAAACTCTATCAGAAATTATTACGATAGAGTTTAGAGAGTTGATACTAGATTTTTAAAAAGGGAAAAACAATCGCGTCCCCGTTGTATTAAGTCGACCTATGTTATCTATGTTATTAATAGAGGCTAGTAAAGCCTAGGGCAAATCCTAACAATTAATGCTAAGGAATTCTGCACCCAATAGTGTCACTATCGACCAAATAAGAATAGCTCTTCAAAACTCTAATTCCATATTTGAATACGTGAACATCAAGACAACAACGCCCCCACGCAATCATAAAGATAAACATGATCTATATCGTAGCAAAAAACCATATTTAAGGCCTTGGACAGCAACCTTATAAAGCAGCATTCGCTCACAATCATAAATTAGTCCTTGCCCATCTGGGCTGAACTAACTCTTGATTAATCTGTGATTATTATGCAAGTGTGGGCTAGGCAAAGTTCCGCGTGGACTCTTTATGGGAATTAATGTTTATTTAATTTGCGCTTGTTATGTGTTTTCGATTTTATTGTTGTCATACAAAAAACATGTTCATCCTTATTTTTTTGGAACTAGGTAGGTAGAGTAGACACCGTGGAAAAAAGTGACTATTCTGTATGTAAAAGTAAGCCGCCTTAGTTTGTAGGCGTGTCACTAGGATTTTTACGGATACAAATAATTGTATTGTGGTAGGCAAAGGTTTTCTGAAAAAGATCGCTTTTAGTGATGTGATGACTGATGATTGATTAGATAAACTACCTATTTAGAGCTTGACCGACTATTGATTGTTTCCCAACGAAAATTGTTTTATGACTCCTTTAAAAATCGTACCATTCAGTTTTTGAGGTATGTACCTACCTATCCAGCTAGATTTGAAGGTAACTTGATGGAAATCTGCTTCTATAGATGACGCTGCGGCCACTGGTATGACTATAAACAGCCAAACAAAGATTTTTTAACTTTAAAAACCTATTGGTACATTTATGTTTGTATCTATACCTTCATAATTATGTGAAACGCTTCATCGTCAAAATGTGCAAACGTAAAGAAGTTCATTAATGAGCAATCGTTATAATGAACAAACGACAAAATATCTATTTGTCAAAATGAACATGGGTCGAAATGTAACTATGCAATAATATACTTGCGACATAATGTACAATAAAGGAAATCGATAAGTTCATAATAAAATGTATGAGAACTCTTTATTGATAAAAGAACTCCTTGAAATACCACTTGGCAGTTTAGAAATCAAACTTGTCACTGATAAAATGTTAATTACTCTTTTATTTATGTCATTTCCTATAATTTGTTAAAATGGAGGAAAAAACATTAATTTATAGCAAAAATCAAAAAGGAAAAGCAACAGTACTGTACGGTTTGCATCGATTCAACTGGAGACACAAAAATAAAAACGGTACTTCGCTGTGGCAATGTGTTAACCGTGAGTCTTGTGCAGCATCACTTTGTATATGTAAAGATGAACTTGAGGTACTACGAGAAGGGCAGCACACTTGTATGCCGTCCACATCTAATAAGGGGAGGATGGGAGAGAAGAAAAAATTTTGGTGTTTGGCACAAAATTAGGATTGAAAATATTAAGTGCTTGTGCAAGTGAGCATATGCTGTTTGGGGACGGTACTTCCAGTCCATTCATACAGTTATTCACTATACACATTGATTATTACAGCACAAGGGAGGAGACAAACATAGTTCCAGTAATATATGCATTGCTTCCTAATAAAAGTACAAATACATATGAGCGACTATTTACGTTTCTACGAGATGAACTAAAAATTACAATTAATACCTATAAATGTGATTTTGAACGAGCACAACATAAGGCTATGAACAGAGTGTTTCCGGAGTGTAACATTACAGGATGCTTTTTTCACTATAATCGTGCGGTATGGATAAAAGGAAAAGATTTGAAATTGGATACCACTAAAGGTGGTATTAAACTTTTGAAAATGGCTTCTTATTTACCATTTTTACCATCAAATTTGATATCTACTGGGTGGACTGAAATCATTAATATGGTTGAACATTCCGAGATAGTGCAAAAGTTTGAAAAGTATTTTGTTAGGCAATGGTTATCAGAATCACTTCTTGCTGAGATCAGCACCTGTAACCAGCGACATCGTACCAACAACAGTCTTGAAGCATGGCACGGTCGCTTAAGAAAGAGGATGCGTGCAAACCCTAGCTTATATCTGTTTATAGATTTACTGCGGAAAGAAAGCAAATACCAGGACTCACGAATTAGAAATTCACTATTTGAAAAACAAAAACGAAAGAAATCGGATATTATTTTTGATACTAAATACAAAAAAGTATTAAAGCAATTGAACGAAAATGAGATTTCTATAAGCCACTTTCTGGAAAGTATTGTGCGACTCCGTGATAGATATAAGTAGAGTCCGACCGAAACTGGTTTTCCGGCCGTAACCGAAACTTTCGGCCGTAGCTTCAGTTTCGGCCGAAACCGAACATTCGGTCGGACACTAGATATATTAAGTAAACTTATTTAAATTATTTTGGATTAGATACATCTGAGTGTAAGTATCTACGTGTTTTGTTATCGAGGTTAAATACTTTTTTTTGTTTTTTTTATTAAATACAAGTTTTAAAACGAATTAAACAACGTATTTTATTTTATATTAATTTACTGTATTTTATTTTACTATGTAGGATTTTTTCTTATTTTTCCCCAAAAGAGATCCCCAAAGATCCTCTAAGGGTCAGTTCACACCGAGACGCGACGCGACGCGACGATGCTTGAAGAGGCCAGTGGTTTCACGATGCGCAGCGCGACGCCGCGAGATGCATCGCGACGTCGCGAGGCATTTCATAGGTTCGTTTTAAGCCGTGAAACAATTTGACTAGTACGCGTTAGGTCGATTGCACATTTTTGCGTTGTCGTAATCTGTCATAGTATCATTTAGTTCGTGAGTACATTATGACTCTAGCATATTGCACATTTTGACGATGAAGCGTTTTAACCCAAGTACAATTAGACTTCTACTCATTGATGTTCCTTTATCAAATCTTTATATTAGGTACTTTGAATTTATTAGAAAATAAGTACGTGCTTGAGCTTTAATAAAAACCTGCGCAGAGTAAAAAATCAATTCCAATACTAAGATCGTCGATATCGGATTGCATTCATCGAATATAGTTATTCCTATCCGTTCCCACCTACGAGATAGAGATAGAGTTCCAGTTATTGCCACATCCCATTATCAATGGGAATATACCTAAGTACGTACTACCTTAAATATGCAAACATGGATGAAGGCAATGTTTCATAACACTTTAATAACGTGTAATATTGAGAAACAATCGCCAGTTTGCGAAGTTCACCTAATGTCGCTTACCACGGGACTAGATGGCGCTGTGTGTTGTACACAGAATTTATTTATTATTTATTTATTATTAATGTTATTTTACCCTAATTTAAACATCTTCCAAATAATAATATTGTTTTAAACCAATCGGTAAAGCACGTTACTCCCACTGACATGACAAATATAGACATTAACGACTTTGTAATGATGAATGTATTATTTAACCTTGATCAAAATCATTCTAAATGTATCAGCTGTAATAAGATGTTTGCGGTCGCCGGTCGTCCTAAGTGTTTTACTCCCATTCCATCCCAACGGAAAATCTGCTAAATGTTCTACGCCTTGATTTACAACAATCCAAATAGTTTACAATTACTTAATTCAATTTGGTAGGCATTTTAATAGCTTACCGTCCACGCTCTGCAGGACGAGGAGCACCAAAGGCGCCAGGAGCAACAACTTCACACCCATCTATAACAGTACAATATTTCATTATAAAGCATATTATATAATGTTCTAAGCTTTTCCATTCAGTGGCATATTGAAAATTCAGTGCCGAGTAGGATTTGCACCCACACCATATTATGGACCATTGAATTTTTTAATAGATTTTTTTAAAACGTTCAGTTTCATAAAAGTTTCCTTCAGATAATAATACTGTAATAAAAGTAGTCATCAAATACAAGTTGGTTGAAAATATTTTCTCTCTATTGTGTAAATTTATAGTAAGAATAAGTTGAAATTGCCAAGTTATATCAGTATTCCATTGGTGGACCATTAGATCTCGTTGAAGGTTATAGAATAAAAATAATCGATGAATCAGTTAGACATCCCATGGTTACTAAGCGTGTTTGATTTAATAGTTGACATAAATGACACCATTAATCTTATTTGCTGATTACATTTTAACAATAATAGTAAATACTTGGTTCTTATTAATAAATAAGGCCTAATTTATAATCTGTCACTTTATTTGCTTGATACAAGTTAGTTAGACCCATGTATCTACTATAGGCAGGCATATAGGTAATTAGGTACTATTGACAGAGGGTGAAAATCAAATTAAAAACAGTTTTACACTTTATGTTCCGAAAACTTTAGATACAGCATCCATCGCTGCAGCCAATTTCTCACAAGTTAAATATAAATTCATAAAAAAAATGTTTTTATTAATTTACGACTTTTTATCATTATCACTGAATGAAACTTGCTGAATACTTAAAATTCTAAGTTTCCAACTTAAACCATAAATGCGGCTGCATACCCTATTCCAAGTAACTTACTATCTTTTCACAGTAACACAACACAAATATATTATTTCGTAATTTAAAATAAATAAATCAACACACACAACACTTACGTCTGTTCGTCTGTTTATATTACGATGAGGAAACAACTTGCGTTGAGTTTGCGCTGTCCTTATACCAACTCATGCGCCTACGCTTATCCAACTTAACTCGTAGGATATAACTCGGAAGATCGTGCGAATTTATACTTAGTTCCACAAGGCGTCACAAGGATTTCATTGGAATTAGGCGTTTATAAAAAATACAAGGAATTTACCTAGCCTTAAAAACATCGTATTTGTAGATTTTTGCGTTTCAAATCTTCTCAATTAAACTACGGATCTGCTGTAGTCGTGTCTATACATCTTTGTCACTGTAACGTGGTACAAATCTAGCTACCTCATTTGGTTCCTTACACACAGTTGAAATACCTAAGTACCCACCTAAAGAGCACTTAGACAGTACCTAGAGCTAAATATGAGCATGAATCAGAATAATAATCCTGATTCATGCTCTTATTATTTTATCATGATTAAATTTTCAAGAACCTTAAATTTTGACAAAAGTAAGGTTGTATAAGTTTGTAGACACGTACAGTTTTATCAAAAGTGAATCGACTTTTGCTTTACGATGCACTTATGTATCCAACCAACTGCACTTTTGTCGTCCATCACACCTTCCAATCACGTTGTAGTTATACTTACGTACATAATACATCAAAATAAATACCTACCTACTACTTTTTATTTTATCTATTAGGTAATGGGTATTTTTTTATTCTCCTTTTTTATCACCTTTCTGACCCTCTCCTTGTAAGGTGTGTATATTTTTATTATGTATGTCTCTTGATTTAGGACAAATTGTATTATGCATTAGTTCGTATTTATAATATTTTATTGAGAAGAATATTCTTATATTGGCGGTGTATTAGTATTTTTTGTTTAGATACCTATTTTTTTTTACCACGGACCTACCAGTACCATAGAATGCAAAAAATAGTATTAGTACAGTAAAGCTTAACTTTCCTGAAAGAAATGGATTTGAGCGATAAGGCCGCCTATTTGTATAATATTTGTTTAGTTTTAAATTTTTAAGTCTTTTTCTTTATAAAATATAATGTACTAGTTGCGCCCCGCGGTTTTACCCAAGTAAATCCCGATACCGCGGGATTATCGGGATCAATAGTATCCTATGTTACTTTTAATTACTTAAACTATCCCTATGCAAATTTTCATCCAAATCGGTCTAACGATTTGACCACGAAGAGGGAACAAATAAATAAACAAAAAACTTTTGGAGTTATAATAATTAAGTGTGATTAATTACTGTTGTTGATCAAATAAAGTATTTGTCTATTTTTCAAATAGGTAGGTAAGTGTACTGTGTAGTAAAGGCAGCTTAGTACCAAACACAGAACAACAGACTATTTAGATACCTCTCACCGGAAACATTAAACGTCATCGCGCCAAATTATCGCAATGCCAATAACGTCATTGGCGCAAGTAGTTCTATGACAAATTGCTATTTGCGCCCAGTGATAGATAAGTTTGGCGCTTTTACTATAGGGAAAATTTTCCTAATCGGACCCAGTGGTAAGCTTGAGGGTACAACTAGGAATAACCTCATTAATAGCATCATTTGGTCGTTAGCTCAGTTCGCTCTACTTTATTGCATAACAGCTTTAGCAGCGTTATTAACACGTAGATAGGTACTAAGGACGTACTAGCTGATCCATGTATAGATTTTATCGATCAACCGTGTAAGTAAGTCAACGCATTTATTAAAAACGCTGTAACAGTAAAAAAGAACCACAGGGGTAATAGATTAATTCCCAATCGTGCATTTTCCCACTTAAAATTAATTTATATAATGTCTTACTAGTCAGACTGCTTTTGAAAAAATGCTCTTAAAATTTTTAGTAGGTAGGTTAGGTACCCGGCGGGACTTTTTTTTTTCAAAGCAGTATTGCCTAAGTGTGGTAAACACTAAGAAATAATGTTTAGTCTTAGATTTTTTAACGTCCTAAGTCAGTAGCCGAAGGCCGAGACCAATTACGTTAAAAGTTAAAAATAAACAAAGAAAGTGATAGCTAGTAAGTAAGTAAGAAGGCTTAAAGTTTCTGGACGCTTTAAATTCAGATGACATCATAGAACTAAACTTTTCTAAATAAAGCAAAGATAAACTTTACAACCGGATGTAGACATTGATTGTTCTTAGAATACCTACGATAGGAATAAAAACCTAAAATATTTTCCTCAAATATTCTGTTTTGTTGTCCTTTGGTCATGTTTTCCGTAAACAGATAAAAAAAACATAAAATAACTTCGCCTACGTACAGTGCCACCGACTTATCTGTTATGTATGTAATCTGAAGTCGGGCAGCCAAACTACTTACAATCCTACTCAACCAACCCAGTAAATCTGCCCGACTTCAGATTACATAACAGATAAGTCGGTGGCACTGTACGTAGGCGAAGATATTTTATGTTTTTTTTAATGCTTTTTTTTTGAAGTCGGTTTTTAATTTTTTTAATTATTTTTTTATTTTATCCTTTTTAATGTACTTTCAACTACCACTAAAATCATTAAAATTGTATCCATAACTTTTATAATTGAGGAGTTCTGTGATGAGAAGGTGGTTTCAGATGTGGAGATTCCGAAACGATTCCGAAACCATATTCTTATTCATCGGTATCTATTCCTTATGGCCTTATTCTACTGGTGAAAATAAAAAACTGAGCACTTTGCTGCACTCTCGAGGTGCAATCCTGTCCATCACTCCGAAGATCCTCATTCGATCTTCACCAAAATTTTATGGGACCAACTGTGATGTATCTCCTTTCAAACAAAAAAAGGATTATCCAAATCGGTCCAGGCATCTTCGAGTAATCGGGGAACATACATAAAAAAAAAAAAAAAACCCGACGAATTGAGAACCACCTCCTTTTTTTGGAAGTCGGTTAAAAAGGTAAGCCAAACCATAGATAGAAAATAAGTTGTTAAGCTCTGGCTAATCGGATGATTTCTATGAAGTACTGATACACACCGCCACTAATTTTGGTGTAATTTGGTATGGAAGTACAGCTGGCAAAAAAAAAATATATATCCAAGTTGAGCTTTAACTTTGTAAATCTATTAGATATAGCATAGTTTTAAATCTTTAAACTCTCGTGATAAATTTCCTATATAAAAAAACTAATGAATAAAAAAGCTGCTAGCAAATGTAGGTATAAATGTCGGCCTACAGATCATAATAAGGCCAAATATCACGATGCTCGCAATCGATGCAATAGGGCATGTAGAGACGCATACCGCAGACATATCCATGAATCCGTCTCTGTGGATGATTCGGCAAAGATCTGGAAATTCCTCAGATCCTTAGGAGTTGGTAAATCACGACATGACACATTGCCTGATAATTTGGATATTGATTCTTTGAATCTACATTTTTCTTCGGCTTCCTTCATTGGTGACGCTGATAAAATCGAAACTATTAACTATTTAACATCTCTTCCAACTCCTAACTGTTCTCCATTTGTCTTTAGTCAGGTGGCCCCTTGTGATGTTAAGAAGAGCATCCTATCCATTTCCTCTAATGCCATGGGTTCTGACAATATCAGTCGCAGTATGGTTGTTCCTATCCTGGACTCCATATTGCCTATGCTGTGTCACCTTCTGAACCACTCCTTAACCAGTTGCACTTTTCCTACAATCTGGAAGGAAGCTCAAATAACTCCACTCCCTAAGAAATCAAATCCTGCCTCATTTTCTGAATTCCGACCTATTTCTATTCTTCCTTTCTTATCAAAAGTTCTTGAGCGACTTGTTCATGATCAGATCAATGCCTACCTCCTTAATAATGGACTTCTAAACCCAATGCAATCTGGTTTCCGTTCTGGTCACAGTACGGTTACAGCTCTGGTAAAGATAACCGATGACGTTCGGAGGGGTATGGATGATCGCCAGTTAACTGTCCTCACCCTTCTCGATTTCAGCAATGCCTTCAATACTGTCGATTTTGATATTCTCCTTGCTATCCTTCGCTCTAATAACATATCTCCAATGGTGATAGACTGGTTCCATTCATATTTATTTGGTCGCCGGCAGAGGGTGCGCCTTGGGGAGAATTACTCCTCCTGGTGTAACACTTCAGCTGGTGTGCCTCAGGGCGGTGTCTTATCTCCACTTCTCTTCTCTATTTTTATTAATACTATTTCTAACAATCTTTCATCCCAGTACCACCTATATGCAGACGATTTGCAAATCTACTGCCAAGCACCATATCAGAGCATCTCCAATGCAATCGCCACTATAAACTCTGATCTTCAGAGCATTACTGTTTGGAGCAAAACATTTGGGCTCAAGGTAAATCCAAACAAGACTCAGTGCATAATTCTGGGTAGTTCGCGGCTGTCAAACAAAATAGACCTTAACCTACTTCCTTCCGTGGTATTCGATGGTACACTGATTCCTTATTCCACCACTGTTAGAGATTTAGGGATAGCGCTGGACTGTGACATTTCGTGGAATCAGCAAATGGAAATAACCAGTAGGAAAATGTTTGCAACCTATGGCTCTCTACGAAGACTGAGTAACTTTTTGCCTACTGCCACCAAGATTTCGCTGGTGCAGTCGCTGATGCTGCCCATCCTTGACTACGCTGACGCCAGCTACCCTGATCTTACGCAAGAACACCTCGATAAGTTGGAGCGTCTTCAAAACATGTGTATTAGATTCATTTTCGGCTTACGCAAATACGATCATGTTTCATCCTTCCGTGCACAACTCAAATGGCTTCCCATTCGCCTCAGGCGTAATTATCACTTCGTCACCCTACTTTACTCTATTCTCTTCAACCCTCGGTTTCCTCCTTATCTTAAGGAACGTTTTAGTTTTGTCCATTCAAATCACGATCGTTCTCTTCGTTCTCAAAGCACCCTACTTCTTAATTATCCTCACTCTGTTACCTCTTTCTATCAGAACTCCTTCACTTTCCAAGCGGTCTTGCTCTGGAATGAGTTGCCGGAGGATGTCAGAAGAGCTACATCCTTAAATATTTTTAAATCTCGGGTCAAGCAATATTATCTGTCACTAGTGTGAAGTTACTGAACATATATTTAGATATATTTATGAGTTATTGTAGGTGTATATATGTTATATGTAAATATATTATGAATTATAGATGGGTACGTATATAGTTTAGTAGGTATATTGTATATATATATACGTATTATGAACTATATGTAATTATTGGTATTGTATGTTGGTATTTATAATGACTATTATCTTGTTCCTGTGTTGTAACGTAATTAATTATTATTTTTGTTCTATTATTTTATTATTTTTAAGATAACGCACCTCACCCTTAATCATTCGTGTGATCCTCTCCATACCGAGGTTGCCTGGAAGAGACCACTCTCAGTGGTAAGGCCGCCTATTGTGCCACTATAGATTAAGATTCTTTGTACTTTATTTTATTGTAATTTATTTTTGGTGAGAACAATAAAGCGTTCTATCTATCTATCTATCTATCTAGATTTAATTTGGCCAAGTTTCCGAAAAAAATAGAAAAAACCGCTTTCGATGATGCATCTCAACCAATCTCAACCTACACAATACGATTTGTATTTTAATTTATTGACCTATTAACTACGCGATTGTTGTTTATTGCCATAGAGCTCAGTTGCTATCCTGAGAAGTTATATAACTATTATTTTCAAATTATGGAAATTAAATTAGGTATTTAGGTTCGTAAGTAAGTATCAAAGCCCGTGATCAAAACAAGCTGTTTAGTCCACACCCTCACTCTTTAAAAATAGGTAAGAGTTATTTTTATTGCTATTAAAGTATTCTAGTGACCGGCACAAAATTTGAAAAGTTTTGTCGGGGAAGGGGAAAGTTCGCGCAGTACATTTTACATGCGCTTTGAAAAATCGACGTTTGCGCATCCGCCATTTTGTTTCAACTAATCTGCCGCCTACTATACTACTTGTACTATTTATATTCTGTGGTATTACCTAGTACCAAATAGCGAAACGAAACTACCTGCAGCTGCCCATTGTGAGATTTACTACTTTTGGAACGAAGTTCCTTAACGCGCGTTGCGAAAGGGGGCTAAACGGGACCAAAAGTTGTAACGGATACACTTTTTTTTTTGCTTGGAACTTCGTTCCATCCGGGTGTCCCTTGACTCCTCTCAAGTTTTTACTTTAAAAACTTCTGAGCAAGTTTGTTTAAAATTCGCGCACATTGGTGTAGCGGAAATAGTTTCCGCATACGTATGCCAAAGCTACCGCGGAAAGCTACCGCGGTTCTTCCGTCGGAACAAAGCTACCGCGGTTCTTCCGTCGGAATCGGCATCGGATTCATTTGACAGTTGACAGCCGAATTTCGAACCGCGAAAATTTCAAATCGACGCGTCGATTACTCACATCGATGCCGAAGCCAAATTGAATGTATACAACATAGACAGAATTGAATTGTATTGAAGATTTTGACAGAAAATCTTCAAATCGACGGCTGACGGCCATGGATGCGCGGTTATAAAATTGAAAACTCCGCTGTCAGAGATGTCAAACTACCGCGTCGGCATCGATAGCTGTCAACGATGGAACGGCGGTAGCCTCCCGGGGAGGCTACCGCCGTTCTTCCGATGACAGCAACTCGATTCCGACGCGGTAGTTTGACATATTTGACAGAGGGGTTTTCAATTTTGACACCGCGCAAGCGTGTTTGACATCCATTTGACAGCCGTCACAATACCGAATGAAATGGAATGAATGGAAAAAGAGCGTCGGAATCCGGTCCGATTTACGCAACAAACATTACAATGTTAAACATTACGGGACAAAAAAGTTGTTATAATTTATTACAATTTGTATATTAAAAGATTTAGACATGATAAAAGTTAATATAGTTTTCTTAAAAAATGTAAATTACTTACATTTGAACGTAAATATAATTATTTCATTATATTCATAAATAATGCGTGTGTAGGTAACGGAACGTAATCCCTCGGCGTTCGTTATTCACTTTTTTAACCCTTTACCGCATGGAATTTTTGTTTTTGTTTAAAAAAATACAGTGGATATTTAAGCCTATTTATAGCCTAGGAATAATATCAAAAAAATATATACATGTTTCCAAAGAGTATATTTAGAAAAAACTATTTGTTCCAGATATGGAATTGTATGCGTTAGTGGTAATAAAATAGGTTGTGCCATATTGGGAACGCCATGCAGTTGATGCGATGACATAATTTTTTAATAGAACTAAATAACAAAACAAGTTTTTATGAAGAAAAAATAATAATTTTTAATTAAACCAAAGTTCATAGAAAGATTGCAAACAATTACGATCTTTATTTAGACAAAAATGCATCATACATTTTTCGCAACGAACAAATGACTTATGATCGCAATATTTGCAACGCTGCCGATCTCCAGTCCATTCACTCGCCAGCCTAATTCTTAGCACAAGCGGAATTATTCGTGTTTTTATATATGGGCCGGTGCAGCCACTAAAAAGACGGGTCGGATCTTGAACTTCCCTCTGTCTATCATCTAGTTGGACTTGCTACATCTTAGATCACATCATTTCTTACGATCTTGGAGATAGTGCTCAAATGGTCACCTAAGTACGGAAACCCTAAAAAACGATAAGCTTCACTCACTCGGTCAGTTATAAGTACCTATTTAAACTTTTAATAATAGCACACACACCCAAAAGTGTAATTTGTTAGTTGAAAAATAAAAAAAATGCTACGCTAAATATTATTTCACCACTGCATTTTGTTCCATATATGTCTGAGTACCTAACTGAATGGTGTGCCATATATGGCTAGTATATTTTTCCTTTATTGCATGGAGTGCCATATTAGGCACAAGGTTTCATAGCTATTATCAGTATGTTGTAATTAATTTTTCTTACGTTTCTTGCCGTAGAATCGTAGTGGATCCATTAATAAATAAATAAATAAATAAATAAATATTGCACGACGTTACACACAGCGCAATCTAGCCCCAAACTAAGCACAAGGCTTGTACTATGGGTACTAGACAACGGATATACTACATATT
Source organism: Idaea biselata (assembly GCA_958496205.1). Taxonomy (NCBI): domain Eukaryota; kingdom Metazoa; phylum Arthropoda; class Insecta; order Lepidoptera; family Geometridae; genus Idaea; species Idaea biselata. Next base: position 16,184,330 of record OY292405.1, on the reverse strand, counting down.
ATACTTTTTTTTTGTAAATACATACATATGATACATAGAAAACACTGAATATCCCATGTCTTCGGACCGTGGTGAGTCCTAGGACATTTTGGTTTCCTCACGATGTTTTTCCTTCACCGTCCATTATATTTACACCGCAAAATAACAACCAATTTATTTTTTCGATAGAACACAAAATATATGCAATGCAATCGTTGCAAATGAGAGCGGCGTACAAAATGCCGAAACTTCAACTTTGTACATCAATCTACCCGCAACAGAAAATAACAACAAGCTGCAATTGATGTTAATACATTTCATCACTCACGTGCTATTAGATTGTTTATTTTATACAAACATAGACTGTGTATCATTCAAATTATACTTAAATTTCTTTAGCGTGCCATATCTGGCACGACATGCGGTAAAGGGTTAAGCCGTTCCTCCTCCGCAGCAACCATGAGAGCAACCCAAGCCATTTTTCATTGTAACACTATACTACAGTACAATGGAAAATTAAACGCGCGAAAATAATAACCCTTGTTTTTATTTGACAGTTACTCGTCGACTTCAAATCGATGACAGTCAGCCGTCGGTTGTAAGATTTTCTGTCAAAACTCCCATTTTCATTCATTCAATTTGTCGTCGGAATCTTAATAATATGAGTAATCGACGCGTCGATTATTAATTTTCGCGGTGCGAAATTCGGCTGTCAACTGTCAAATGAATCCGATTCCGACGGCGACGGAACACATTTGACTTTGACATTGACGTTTTACTTCAGTCATCAGCGTTCCCGAACCTCCCGATTAAACGGGAGATCTACTGATTTCCAAACCAATCTCCCGATCTACCGTAAAGCGATAAAATTCTCCCGTCTTTTTATCATTACTACAAAAATCATCTAAAAACCGGAGCTACATCGGCTATTATCCACATATGCAGAGCTTTTCCAAATTTAATTAACAACTAACGGTCGATCTGCAAAAACTTGACACTGAACTGAATGGAGAGAACTTCGGAATACTTATAAATAGTATAAATTCAAATGACCCAATAGAATTTTGGGGAGCTGTAAGTCTGTTTGTGTGATTCCCCATTTTGGCAAAATTTGTTTTCGATATATTTTCACTTCACTTCACTCTTCGGCTAATGTAGAAAGATTTTTTTTTCTAGCATAAATTTATTGAAAACGAAACAAATTTTCATCTTCTTGAAGTTTGAAGGTATTTTATATTCCAAGCGTCACATGGATGGTCTGTTGCTTTGATTTTAATATTGACAAAAGATGTTTGGTACTGTGCTGTGTCAAAAGAGCATTGGTATGACAACAAAAGTGACTGATTTTTTATTATAATTATTTATTTTTTATTTTTTTTTATTTAGTCACAAAATCTCCCGTTTTCTACCGATATTTTGCCCACATTTCTACCGACTTATTTTTCTTTGGTTTGGTAACACTGTCAGTCATGAAAATGTCAATTCTCGAGTTCATTTTACAAAAATGCATTGGCGAGTTTCAGTCAGTTGATTAGTTTTGTACTCCTAATTTAGAATTAAAGCACTAACACCATCCATAGAACTAGAACCATGTCAGCTAGTAAATTAGATGCTGTTTACCGAAGTATCCTATTAACAAAATTCTTCACCAAGGGATGGGGAAAGCCAGAAAATTTACGAAGGTCAGAATCACCTCATATTTACTAGTTTGCTACCCACTTGTTGTGTAATAAAGTGACTTTTTGATGGATGAACCTAACTGGAATACTACGGGACATTGTCAACTGATTTCATTTCATGTTTTAAGGTTATTCGAGTTCAGGAAAGTTGTGTCAAATAGGGAACAATGCTTCAATCTAGTGGAGAAAGATTATCCAGTGACTATTACGAAGGTAAATATAACTTTTCTAGAATAAAAGAAAGCCTACCAGCTCTCGTATTGTCGTATATACCGCATTGTGGCCCTCATTAGGAGAAGGCTAATGAGATCCAACAATGAGACTACGTCTGCAACCAGAATTTCTTTAAACCAGTTTTTTATTCCTATAGGAACAGCAGCTAGCAGACTGCAAGATACTAGAAGGCTACTTCTTAAGTCCCTTAGAACGTTGCTTACCTGGTATTGTACCCGAGATAGCCCAAAAGGCACATTTTCAAGCCATTCTGCCAATACACTGGCCAGAGAAAGGAGTGAAACCTATGTGCTTACATTTGGCTGGCACTGGGGATCATGTAAGTCAATATTCACATAAACAGAATATGATTTCACAGAATATGCGCTAATATCATTTTGTTTAAGAAAAAAAAATATGTGTGCTATTCACATCACTCTTCCAGTGAAGGAAAACATTAAAAAAACCCACATCTTAAAATCACGTAGCAATGGCAAATTCTGAGGCTACATACAGAAAACACCCAAAGAAACCTTTAACATTTTTAACCTCATGTCATTTTATCCTTGGTTTGAACTTATGACATTAATTTTATTACCATCATCTTATCTTACATGGAACTTACATGGAACATACTTATCTACATACCGACAGAAATGACAGACAGATAGTGTGGAGTCTTAATAAAAGGGTCTCATTTTGGCCCTTTTGGTATGGAACTATAAAAGGCCATTAGTTTTGGTAATTCATAATGACTGAGACTCATTTCAAATCTATCATAGGTATCAATTTCTTCAAATCTTATCATATTTTATGTGCTGACTTCTATTTTTTTTTTTTTTTTTTTTTTTTTTTTTTTTATCTCCTTTAATCCTGCAATCTGTCTTTCCTGAGACATTCAGCGAAGAGGTTACACATGTGCATCTATTAATTACTAGTATAGTTAATTTAATTGTACCTATAGTTCTTTATTTGACATTGTATGATACTCTTGAAAATGCCAACTTTAGGAAATACAGTTTTCGGCTGGTCTGTGGGTGAGGGATGCACTGCTTATGGTGTTTGAGGGGTCATGAGAGGTCATGAGTGGTGTGTTTCCATACCTTTGCTCGGACACTAGGCTAATAGGTAGGGACGTCGTAGATATAGTGAACAAATTGTGTACCTGCCTTTTTTGTGTAGGTATTTGGGTTGTTATTAAGGGCCTCTACTTTAATTCTACTAACAATAAAGACAACGATAATTCCAGAAAAAAATCTGTCATCCATCCGTTTGTCATCATTGGTTATAAAGGATGGATAACAGATTTTATTTCTCTCGTTCGTATTTCATAGAAGTAAGGTACCCTTATCCTTACCCCTCCAGATACTGCGACTTTCATTCTGAAGGTCGTGGTTTCGAATTCTGGTCGACCGCTCACCAATGTCAATGCCAATGTGTATTTAAGTGCGCTATTAACATCGCTCTTACGGTGAAGGAAAACATCGTGAGAAAACCTACGGCTTAAAGTCACGCAAAAAGGCCCACACACAGTTAAAGTATCGCTCCAGATTTCAGGTTTAAGGAGTGAAGATAAATGGTAAATGCAAGTTTTTGCATATTAACCAAAATATAAATATTTTAGGACAGGATGGTAAAGATAACATAATGGTCTTATTGGTTTAACATTGTTTAAAAATACCTACAATCTTGATTGATTTACAGATTCATCAAATCATCACTTAAAAACAAACCTTAAGATTGCGAGGTTTACTCTTAGTTATGGTATTTTATTAATAGAAAAATATAGAAAAACAGAATTTTTCCTAGAGAATTTGTCATTATTTTCTTCTCTTCATAATATGGATTGTAGCACAAAATACAGTGTGTTCGCTTAGCCTTTAGCATCAATCTGCTTTTCATTTGTAATAGGTAGATAAGACGTCAAATATACAAGATTAATTTGTGATAACAAAAACAAGTAGTGGGCGTACAAACAAAAATTTGGCACCATTCCATGATATTATTGATATTTGTAGGTACCTACTTCATATCTTTTATTGTGACGCAAGTCCCCTAAGGATTATTAATATAATAGGTACCTAAAATAAATAATGCACGACGCGACGTTACACACACCGCAATCTAGCCCTAAGCACTAGGCTTTTACTATGGGCACTAGACAACAGATATATTAGACTGCATTGCAGTCGGGTTTTAGCCCGACGCGCCACAGAGGCCGTCAAATATCACGTGGATAAGTAATATTTTAGTTACCTACTTACTTGAATTCTACCAGTAGTAGGTATTGTAAATGCAGAAATCGATATAGCTCACTTAAATAATACAACCTTGGCGTCTTCAAATCATGTTACGTCGTCGACCGTCGACTAAAATTAATTCAAAATTGGTTCAGCTATTTGAGCTTGTAATCATAGCAAATAATAAGTTCGCATTAATAATAGAACAAGTCTGAATCTGCAACAATGTAAGTACGTTAGCTAGACGTTTAAAGAATCATATACTTAGTAGGTACTTGCAATTTTGGCTTTGCACAAAGCACGAGACAAGCACGAGGCGAATAAAGTTCCAATAATTTAATTTGATATCGCTGGGCGTTTTACGCCCTGGGTACGGTAGTTAATTAGGTCATATCCGGCTGCAATGCAGAAGTTTGCAGGTTCGATTCCCGCCAGGGACAAGTTTCCGTCAGCTTGTAGGCCGTACTATGCAATAAATTTAAGTACACCAAACTTACGCTCATTATTTACCACCTATTTGGTACCTTTGTTCATATTTTTAGTGTGTGTAACGTCCTGCAATATTTATTTTATTGAATACATGATTTAAAAACGCGGGATTTCGCGATTTTTCACCGTAAGGACGCGTTCACATATAATGTCCGATATTAGAGGATGCGTTTTGTAAAAAGGATTGCTGCGTATTCCAAAATACTGTAATTCTGTGTGAACTCGTTCATACAACTACATATGCTAATAACATATACATACGTTTAAACGGAACCTGTAGAACGGACGTTATATGTGTACGCGCCCTAAGTGATGTTAATAACGCACACAACATTAATGTGCTGTCGGCTGGAATCCAAAACCACCTTCGGAATTAAGCCGGGGTACCACCACTAGACCACCACTACTCTGTAATTCTTTTTTTATGCCCTGTTTACAGTACTTCTGGCGACGGCGAAATCTAATGGTGAAACCTTTGTTAAAAGAAGCCGGTATCGGAGGAATTATTCTTGAGAATCCTTTCTATGGATTGAGAAAGCCCGAAGACCAAATGTAGGTCAGATTTTTTTTATTTCTCTTTCCCGACGAATTACTCACTTTAAATTTTCTTCTGAGTCAGTTCGCCGAACTGAGTAAAAAGAAAAGTCAGTTTACTAGTGGCGGACCGCCACTGGTAAAGTAAGTTCGGCATCCACAAACTGACTTAAATCGACTCTTCCATTTTTCGATTCATAGGCCGGTGCACCAACTACGGCCGTTTTTCCTACCTTAAATACCTGCTCGTCGGTCATGTATACAGGCAGGCATCTTCTAATGCGGGATGTCTAAAAACTCCCATGTTAGAGAACTGGCTACAACTACCTACATTATACATATGTATAAGGCCGCATCGTCACTTACCATCTAGTGAGATAGTAATCAAACTTCTCCCTATCTTTATCACAAAAAAAATCACGTTTGTTATCTATGAGCCCCAATAAAAGAAAGTATTTTGCTTGTTGTAATATTGTTGTTATAACGGCGACAGAAATACATCATCTGTGAAAATTTCAACTGTCTAGTTAGCACCATTAATAAGATATAGCCTGGTGACGGACAGATAGACAGACGGACGTTTTTACCCTTTGAGAACGGAGCCCTAAAAACGATTTTCCTATTTCGATCTGTATGACCTTCTTCTTGGACTTAACCAACACGGAAACACCCCTATATTCATATCGGAAAACCTGACTCCCAAGGCATCCAGACTGTTCTTCTTGGCAAGAGATTACAGAGCCACGAATAAATACACATACTGCTGGACCAGTTATGGAAAAGTGTATATTCGGCAAGACGATAATACTCCGATTATTACCATCTCCAACGAGGCTCAGTTCCAACAACTAGCAAAAAAATGACTATTTTTATTTAAGTTTCTAGTTACAAATAGGATTGTTTTTGTGGATATCTCACAATTTTGCAGTATTGTGAAAACCACAACGTTTATACTCGACTTGCTTTTAAATTTTGAGGGACATCTTTTGAAAATATTACTTTTTTATTACCAAATTAATCAGAATAACATCACCGTAATGTGGATGGCATCACCCGATCATCCAGTTATTAATTATTCAATATACATGCTAACACTAAACTCTCAATACAACAACTACACAACTATTTATTACCCATTGTCTTTTGCCATTGTCCGATATGGATAGTCAGATTTTAGTATTACAAGAATTAGACAATATAAATAGTCCGAAATCTGTGAATTGCTCGATCTGTGAATTAAAAAATCACCTATTATTGGATATTCCAAAGTTGTCAGTGATACTACAAAATATAAGAAGTGTACATAGGCGTACTAATATGGATGATTTGGAAGTGAACGTCAGCATGCTGGAACAACAAATTGACGTGATTGTACTGACGGAAAGTAGAATCGATCCACAAAAACCTCTACCTCAAAAACCTGATTATGTAACGTATAGTTCAACCTTTAAAACTAACCAGAACGACGGTGTTGTAGTTTTTGTCAGAAGAACGGTCAAACACTCTGTTAAGGAAATTGCTTTGTTCCGAGCTTCCTGTTTGGAAATAAAAACTCCTGTCGGTACGCTCATTTGCATTTATCGACCACCAGCAGACAGAGATCCAACTAAGTTTATTGACTCCCTAGACGATTATTTAAAATCAAGTCTTTTAAAAATGAATACTACACTCATGGGAGACATCAACATCAATATCTTAGAGGGTTCCAACGCTGTAAATGCCAATTACTCTGACGCATATATGGATATGTTAGCCACGCATAGCTTATTTCCGGGACACCGATTCGACACAAGAGAAGATAGTTGTCTTGATCATATTTTTACCAAGATTGATTAGAAGAAATATACGGCTATGGTTGCCGTTCTAGACACAACGATTACTGACCACAAGATGGGTTTAATTTATTTCTATAATAATGTAACTTCTGCTATTCCAAAACCTACTAAATCTTTTACAGACTTTAGTAAAGCGCTAACACACCTTAAAAATAACAATATTGATGAATTATTCCATATAACTGATCCAAACATTCTATGCGAAAGGCTTATTTCTACGATCACAGAGAGCATACAGAAACATACGGTCATTATGGTCGTCCCTTGCAACAAAAGAATTATTAAACCCTGGATAACGCCAGGTGTTTTAAAGTGTATTAAAATCAGAAATAAACTCCAAAAACAGGTTCGTAATAATCCAACGAATGAGATCTACAAAATCACATACCGAAGATATCGCAACTATTGCACTAACCTATCAAAAAATTAAAAATACAATACGAAAGAGATTTATTAAATAATTCAAAAACAGACAATAAATCCCTATGGAATTGCATTAAAACACTGACACATACCAATAAAAAAGACAACAATAACAAAGATCTTTTAAACATTAAAAATTAAAAATTTAAAAAACCCCCGACTTAAAAAATCTTCCAAGTTAAAACATAACTAAACTTTAAAAAGGCAAAAATAATAAACCGAAAACAAATTTCATGTCTCTGAGTAGGTATGTGGTACCTTCCTTACGTTCCCGCGTCGGGGGACGCGGAAACGTTAGATACTATAAGCACGGGTCGGTTACCATCAACTTCTGTGAAACATTCCCGCGTCCCCCGACGCGGGAACGTAAGGAAGGTACCACATACCTACTCAGAGACATGAAATTTGTTTTCGGTTTATTATTTTTGCCTTTTTAAAGTTTAGTTATGTTTTAACTTGGAAGATTTTTTAAGTCGAGGGTTTTTTAAATTTTTAATTTTTTTTTTTTATTTCACCCTTTTTGTAAGAGCGATTTTGATTAAACATGCATATTGTTCTCACAAAAGTAAAGTCCTTTCAATTGATACCCCACTCGGGTATATTTGAAAATATTCGGTTTTTTTTCCGAGTTTGACCCTACATATACTTTGAACGGCTAAGCCGATTTTGATTAATCATGCATATTCTTGTCACAAAAGTCAAGCTCTTTTATTTGATACCCCACTCGGGCATATTTTAAAACATTTGGTTTTTATTTCCGAGCTTCAACCAACATATATTATGAACGGCTGAACCGATTTTGATCAAACATAGCTAAGAACACTCGCCCAAACGTCACCTATCAACCAAAAAAAAACTACATTGAAATCGGTTCATCCGTTCTTGAGCTACGATGCCACAGACAGATACACAGACAGACAGACAGACACACAGACACGTCAAACTTATAACACCCCTCTTTTTCCGTCGGGGGTTAAAAATGATCCACTCGAATCTGCAAGTCATATAAATAATCACTTTAATAATATTGGTAAAAGTCTAGCCGAAAAAAATACAAACCGTGGTAATATTTCGAGCTTATCATATTTTGCTTCACTTCCGAGACAGGTAAATTCTATAGCTGTGGTTGAACCAACTCCGCTTGAAATCGATTCTATCATTGATAACCTAAAAACTCAGTGTGCTGTCGGTTGGGATACAATCCCTACGAAATTTATTAAAATGGCTAAATTTATCTTAGTTCCCATAATATGTCACCTGAGCTGTTTGTGTTTTCAACAGGGTATATTTCCTTTACAGTTAAAGCGCTCAATAATACACCCCATATTCAAAAATGGCAGCAAAAACGATATAAACAACTATAGGCACCTATCTGTACTTACTGTTTTGTCCAAGATACTTGAAAAAAGTATTAATTGTCGCTTAACCAATTTCTTTGAAAGATATAAAATTTTATCAAATGCACAGTATGGGTTCCGGGAGGGGGTGAGTACCGAGGATGCAGTTCTTGACTTGACGAGTAAAGTGACTAAGCTACTAGATGACAAAAAGAAAACTCTATGCATCTTCCTGGACCTAAGAAAAGCCTTTGACACAGTATCCGTCCCTAACCTCTTAATCAAACTTGAAAAATTAGATGTCAGAGGATCTTTTCACTCGTTGATCAGTAATTATTTGTGTGATCGTAGACAAAGGGTCAAACTTGACAGGGATGTTGTGAGCTCCGATATGTCAACGTCAAATTATGGAGTTCCTCAGGGCAGTGTCCTCGGACCTACCCTTTTTCTAGCATATATAAATGACCTAACTAACTTAAAACTCAATAATGGAACAGTTTTTTGCTATGCCGATGACACGGCCCTTTTATTTCATGGTAGAACGTGGAGAGAGTGTATAATGTAGCTGAAAAGGGACTTCGTGAGGTAATTTCTTGGTTGAATACTAATCTGCTCTCTTTAAACACAGAAAAAACGAATTACATCACATTTTCCATTAGAAATATACAACAACCTGACCCCAATTTGATACTAACCGCTCATTTTTGTATGGAAGGCATGGACAACTGTGATTGCACAAACCTCGAAAAAGTAACCACCACCAAATACTTGGGTGTTATGGTCGACCAGAATCTTTCATGGTACCCACAACTTGAACTAGTGTCTAATAGAGCCAGGAGACTGATATGGGTTTTCAAACACCTTCGAAATATAGCTGATAAACAACTTCTAACCCATATTTACATAACGCTTGTTCAATCGATACTTTTGTACTGCCTGCCTATTTGGGGTGGAGCCCTCAAAACTAAATTCTTGTGTCTTGAACGTACACAAAGACTTATATTAAAAGTAATATTTAGAAAAAATAAGTTATTTAGCACTAATGCCTTATATAAAGAAGCAAATGTTTTAACTGTTAGGCAGTTATATATTCTTAAGTGTATCATAAAAATTCATAAAACCACACCTATAGATCTGAAAGCCGCTAATAAACGCAATCAACGTCCTTCCACAATCTCTATACCTTCTATCCCTAAAACCGTATTTGCCTTTAATCAATTTAGATATAAGTCAATAACTATGTATAATCATATTAATTGTAAAATGAAGTTAAATACTCTAACATACCACCAATGTAAAAATAAAGTGACAGACTGGTTAAAAACACAATCCTATGACCAAACCGAAGAGCTTGTAAAACAGAATTAATATATTCTTATTAAAAAATAAAACTAAAATATAAAATAAAATAAAATTAAAATAAAATAACTATAATTTCTATAAGCACATCATTACCATACAAAACACAACAATATATTTACACAGAAATCTACAAAACAACTAAGACTTCCGACCTTCTGAACTCCGTCTATAGATGCGGCCATCCGACAATGACGCAAACTGTTTACTTTTATGCTTTTACAATTATGTTTATTTCCAACTAAATAACTAAACGAGCCAACTAAATCACACACATTACATTTGCCTATTTAGTTTGATTGTTGTTTGTTTATTGACGATATTTTAATTGCGATCGAATCACATATTCGATCGCAATTAAAATATCAAATTTTATATTTAAGTACTTAACTACCTTCAAAAAAAAAAAAAAGTAATTAATAATAACAATTAGTACCTTAAAGCAAAATATATTTTTGTAAATGTATTTATGCTACGTTTTTATAGCGAAATGTTTATTAGAATAAGTACCTACATACCTATTATTAGTGCTGTTGTTGTTTGTAAGTTATTGTTTGTAAGTTACGAACCGCAACAAAGAGGGGACTCCTCTAACACAAGTTTTTATGAACTTAACAGAGGAGCTCCCACTTCTTGTGTTATTTTATTAATGTAAGAGTGAAAATAAATTATTTTGAAATTTTTTTTGAAATTTGAAATTGACCATTATTTTTCGTACTTTCAGTCGTTCATCACTACACAATGTATCGGATATATTCGTGATGGGCGGTTGCCTGATCCTGGAATCGCTGGTGTTGTTCCATTGGTGCGAGAGGAATGGACTGGGTCCTCTGGGGGTGACTGGGTTGTCTATGGGAGGCCATGTGAGTATTTAGAGGTACAAAGCGAAGATTGGAAGACAGGGTTGACAATGTCTTTACACAACTTATATATTTGCTAATCTCAGATGGAAAGTTGTATTGCGGTTCTTCATACTTGTAACGCTTGTACGCCATCTAGTAGGTTATGTGGTCTCTATTTATGAACTGAAAATGAGCCAGAAATATTATAGACTGTTCAACACGACCCATGCAAATGAGTTATACTTATTGAAATTACATATTGATTTTGTTTATTTTTGTTGTAGATGGCATCACTGGCAGCTACGAACTGGCCGAAGCCTCTAGTCCTAGTGCCATGTTTGTCTTGGTCTACGGCTTCAGCTGTTTTTCTACAGGTAGGTATCTTCCTCTTCTTTTAGTGTAGCTTACCTAGTGCTAAGAGTTTTCAGGTCACCCTAATTAAGGCCTTTAACTTGATTTTTTGCCACGCAAATTATCGGTCACCCATCCAAGTAATGACCGTGCCAAGCGTTGCTTAACCTAACCTTACATTCTATTTTGTTATCCAATATAAGTGAATGTTCCACCAACCAATATCTCTTCAGATAGTTAGTGAAGACGCTATGGCCTAAGATCTAAGGTGTAGAACGACTATGCATAATATGCATTTACATATTATACATAGACACAATATGCAGTTACATATTATACATTGACACAATATGCAGTTACATATTATACATTGACACAATATGCAATTACATATTATGGAAACAAATACATTTATCATCACCAATATGTATAACATTTAATTATATCTTACAGTTTCATAATTGAAATTAATTTGTAAATAATTTCCAGAGACTGAGTAAAAAAAAACGAAAAATTACTAAATTAGTAATTCGTTACAGGGAGTGATGTCACAGTCGATAAACTGGGACCTTCTCGAGGACCAATACATGTCAGACGGTGTATACCGAGAGAAACTATCAAAAATGGTCACTATAGTAGACGAAGCTTTCTTAGCTGGGAAAAAATTCGCGCGCACATATTCAGAAACCATGGAAAATAACACTCAACCACGAGCTAACAAAGAAAACGTAGATATAACCTACAAAGAGATTCAATCCAACGTCATAGATGTCAGTCGCAATTTGGAACCGACTCAAGTAACTAAAAGTAGTTATCTAGAACCGTTTCAATTAGAAAAAATACGTGAAGAATTAAAGAAATTGTTAGTCGAAAATAAAATAAGTCAGGTTTTATATGATAAATTGATTTCGGACGAGAAATTCGTATTGGATCCCGAGGATATAGAAGATATCAATAATTTGTCTGAGGAAAGGTTAAAAGAGATTCTGCTTAAAGCTAAAATCGGTAAGTTTTAAAGGAAAAAAAAAACATTTTTCAAAAAAGCTCCGTGGCTCACTCAATACTCTGTGGTATTGATGAAAAATAATAACGACGTTTTATGAAGTACAGACCGTGGGTCTATTTATACGATCCTACTTATATTTGTTTTTGGTCTGGGTCTTTAACCCTTAACAACACACGTGGGGGGACTAAGTCACCCCACCACACTATTTTCGTTCATATTTTTTGTATTCTATACGTCACGTGGCCGAGCGTCCATGTATGCTCAGTACCGGCCGAGGTGTTGCGGGGAGCGGACGCGCGCTGGCCTATCGTGGGTAGTTTAGGAGGTACGAGTCGTTGGGGTGACTTAGTTACCCCACGAGTGTAGTTACGTAAGTTTTTTATTATTACAATTGTTTATATTTTGAAAGACATGATAGACAAATTTCTTCGTGAACTTGAAGTTGAACTTCCGGAAGACCCACCAGAACAGGGGCCGAGCCAAAGTAAGAAAAAAAAGAAAAGTCGCTGTTTTTTGTGTCCAAGAGTCAAAGACCAGAAGACTTCAAGAAATTGCTCACAATGTTTAAAGGCTGTGTGTCGTAATCATTCTATAGAAGTTATAAAATGTACAAAATGTCACGAAGGTGACAACTAGGTTATAATTACATAGTTTTTATCGTAAACATTGAGACTGAAATGTCATGCCTATGTTTGACTGAAAATTTGATCTTTGCTAAGTATTATGTGCAATACCCTTGTGGTTTTCGACGTAACAGTATCTTCATAGTTTTTTTTATTTTTTTTTCATAGTTTATAAGATAAGGATGTTTAGAAAAAACATGTTTTTTTGTTTTGTTTAAAAATGTATAACAAAGCTGGGGTCCAAAGTTAGTTTTAAAAAAATAAACAGATTTTTGTAATGTTTTTGTTTGGTGCCAGAAATGTCATTTTTTTTTGTTTAAAGTTTCTAAATAAATGTTTTTAAACCTTTACAAAATGCCTTTGATTTATTTTTTAGAAATAAACTACCAATTATTGCAATAACTAAACTTTTATAGGCATTTTCTTTATGGGGTGACTAAAGTACCCCACGTGTGTAGTTGTGTTACTAGAAATAGCGTGTGTTGTTAAGGGTTAAGTATATGCAATGCCATATTACGCGTATGCACTATATGAATACAATTACATAATTATTATGTTTTAATTAATGCATGTCTTTTTGTCTCAATTTTCTTTCGTTAAAAATAATCCTTGTCAAACTAGAAGTTAAGTTACTTTTCTCCATTTTCAGCTAACGCAAATTACGAACAGCCTATTAAAGTACTAATACCACCATCGAATGAAGTCGTGCAAAATAAACCAATACAAGTAAAGACAACAGAAATAAAAGAAGAAATAACAATAAAACAATCCATTAAAGAAGAAGACAGGAATAAAAAAAATATAACAAAAACCTCAGCTCAAATTAATGAGGACAATATACCCATAGTACAAAGTGCTGAGGCCATTTCTACTAATAAAGCTATAGCCCAAAGTATTGACACTGATCCTACTAATAAATCTATGGTCAAAAGTACTGAAACTAATAAATCTGTAGTTAAAAGTGCTAAAGATAAAAGTTCTTGGAGTTCAGACTGGAATTTGCCTTTTTGGAAGTCAAGCGGGAAAAAGATAGATATAAATAAAATACATTGGAGAGACAGAGAGGCGCTGCAGTTCATGAGAGGCGTTATGGACGAGTGTACGCATTTGAGCAACTTCTCGATGCCCTTTGATACCTCACTAATTATTGGTAAGGAAAATGTAATAAAAACTGATAGCTTTATTTTATAATATTATTCAACTAGCTTCGTCCCGCAGTCTACCTATAAACGCTTTGTCCTGACTGACTGATCAATGCACAGCCTAAACCGCTGATAGTACAGAGCTGCAATTTGGAATGTGTTCTTTATATGATGGTGGCATCCGATAAGAAAGGGTTTTTCGAAAATCCTACTGGATCAGGACTTACGCAGGTAAAACCGCGGGACACATAGTTGCTTATAAACCTCGATCACTTGACTATATCGGCCCTATATGAAGTAAGCTTTGTTTATTTGCAAAGATTGGGTGCAAGTATTTATGCTTATAGAATAAATATTTGTGTCTGGTCTGGGTGTCCCTCTATGTATAATATGTATGTATTTACAAAAGAAAAAATATAAGTATTATATTCGTTGTCTAGTCACCGTAACACAAGCTTAGTCGCTTACCACAAGGCTAGATGGCGCTGTGTGTTGTTCACAGAATTTATTTATTTTATTTATTTATTCCCTGTAGTGATGAAACCCTGGTCGAGTTTCATCAAAATCGATCAGGTTTCTTTAAGCCTGTTTATTACAAACAAACGAATCTTTTAATAGTATTAAATGTAAATTAATATGCATTTAATTTTTTGCACATTATGTATGTACATTATATGTATGCATTGGACTATGCAATGACATTAATATATTTGCACAACTTACAATAACATATTGTGAATTTTCGCAATATGCAATAATAAATTGGGCATTTACACAATATGCAATCATACATGTTGCATTTGCACAATATGCAATTAAATATTATGCATACTGTGCAATTACAAATCATGTATTTGTACAATATCCAAAAACATATTGTACATTTTCATAATATGCAATGACATATTCCCTCACGCGTCTGAAATTCACAATTCATTCATTCATTCAACTGTTTATATTCAGCTGTGTGTGCGAAACACGACGCGTACGTTCCGCGCGACGACGTGGGCACGCTGGAGGAGATCTGGCCCGGGGCCGAGGTGCGCTACGTGGACGCGGGGCATGTCTCCGCTTACATCCTGCATCAGTCACTCTTCAGGTAACTACTATAGTATGTTACGTACGTTCCGCGCGACGACGTGGGCACGCTGGAGGAGATCTGGCCCGGGGCCGAGGTGCGCTACGTGGACGCGGGGCATGTCTCCGCTTACATCCTGCATCAGTCACTCTTCAGGTAACTACTATAGTATGTTACGTACGTTCCGCGCGACGACGTGGGCACGCTGGAGGAGATCTGGCCCGGGGCCGAGGTGCGCTACGTGGACGCGGGGCATGTCTCCGCTTACATCCTGCATCAGTCACTCTTCAGGTAACTACTATAGTATGTTACGTACGTTCCGCGCGACGACGTGGGCACGCTGGAGGAGATCTGGCCCGGGGCCGAGGTGCGCTACGTGGACGCGGGGCATGTCTCCGCTTACATCCTGCATCAGTCACTCTTCAGGTAACTACTATAGTATGTTACGTACGTTCCGCGCGACGACGTGGGCACGCTGGAGGAGATCTGGCCCGGGGCCGAGGTGCGCTACGTGGACGCGGGGCATGTCTCCGCTTACATCCTGCATCAGTCACTCTTCAGGTAACTACTATAGTATGTTACGTACGTTCCGCGCGACGACGTGGGCACGCTGGAGGAGATCTGGCCCGGGGCCGAGGTGCGCTACGTGGACGCGGGGCATGTCTCCGCTTACATCCTGCATCAGTCACTCTTCAGGTAACTACTATAGTATGTTACGTACGTTCCGCGCGACGACGTGGGCACGCTGGAGGAGATCTGGCCCGGGGCCGAGGTGCGCTACGTGGACGCGGGGCATGTCTCCGCTTACATCCTGCATCAGTCACTCTTCAGGTAACTACTATAGTATGTTACGTACGTTCCGCGCGACGACGTGGGCACGCTGGAGGAGATCTGGCCCGGGGCCGAGGTGCGCTACGTGGACGCGGGGCATGTCTCCGCTTACATCCTGCATCAGTCACTCTTCAGGTAACTACTATAGTATGTTACGTACGTTCCGCGCGACGACGTGGGCACGCTGGAGGAGATCTGGCCCGGGGCCGAGGTGCGCTACGTGGACGCGGGGCATGTCTCCGCTTACATCCTGCATCAGTCACTCTTCAGGTAACTACTATAGTATGTTACGTACGTTCCGCGCGACGACGTGGGCACGCTGGAGGAGATCTGGCCCGGGGCCGAGGTGCGCTACGTGGACGCGGGGCATGTCTCCGCTTACATCCTGCATCAGTCACTCTTCAGGTAACTACTATAGTATGTTACGTACGTTCCGCGCGACGACGTGGGCACGCTGGAGGAGATCTGGCCCGGGGCCGAGGTGCGCTACGTGGACGCGGGGCATGTCTCCGCTTACATCCTGCATCAGTCACTCTTCAGGTAACTACTATAGTATGTTACGTACGTTCCGCGCGACGACGTGGGCACGCTGGAGGAGATCTGGCCCGGGGCCGAGGTGCGCTACGTGGACGCGGGGCATGTCTCCGCTTACATCCTGCATCAGTCACTCTTCAGGTAACTACTATAGTATGTTACGTACGTTCCGCGCGACGACGTGGGCACGCTGGAGGAGATCTGGCCCGGGGCCGAGGTGCGCTACGTGGACGCGGGGCATGTCTCCGCTTACATCCTGCATCAGTCACTCTTCAGGTAACTACTATAGTATGTTACGTACGTTCCGCGCGACGACGTGGGCACGCTGGAGGAGATCTGGCCCGGGGCCGAGGTGCGCTACGTGGACGCGGGGCATGTCTCCGCTTACATCCTGCATCAGTCACTCTTCAGGTAACTACTATAGTATGTTACGTACGTTCCGCGCGACGACGTGGGCACGCTGGAGGAGATCTGGCCCGGGGCCGAGGTGCGCTACGTGGACGCGGGGCATGTCTCCGCTTACATCCTGCATCAGTCACTCTTCAGGTAACTACTATAGTATGTTACGTACGTTCCGCGCGACGACGTGGGCACGCTGGAGGAGATCTGGCCCGGGGCCGAGGTGCGCTACGTGGACGCGGGGCATGTCTCCGCTTACATCCTGCATCAGTCACTCTTCAGGTAACTACTATAGTATGTTACGTACGTTCCGCGCGACGACGTGGGCACGCTGGAGGAGATCTGGCCCGGGGCCGAGGTGCGCTACGTGGACGCGGGGCATGTCTCCGCTTACATCCTGCATCAGTCACTCTTCAGGTAACTACTATAGTATATTTTAGCATACCCTAAAGCTCCCCGCGTGCGCGAGTACACAGGGATCGCCTCCGTCTTGACTGTTCTGTGGCGAGCCTTCTTAGTAATAATGAGTCTTAAGACGTGGCCAGATCTAGAAGATGTTTAACTGATGATTCCAAAAATTCGATCTTGGCAGAATTCGAACCCAATTCTTAATTTCGGCTTGAATGGCATCGTTTTCATGGCGTAGCGGACTAACACTGGTTCGTATTACCAATACTATTGGAGGGAGGACGAGTTCAAGCATTAAAAACGATATTTCCTAAGTATCGCGTTCCTTAAACAATAATTATACTTATTCACACTTCAAGGGCCATTAACTCGCCTTCGGGGTGCGAAATAGTGCGAATATAAGGAATAGACAATGCGAAATTAATTATTACTCTACTTCTTATTATAGATCCTGCATCAAGGAAGCATTCGAACGATCGAAAAAGAAATGGAAGGATGGTAAACATATTGCATGACAGACAGAAAATATAGGCTTTCTATAGTAGACTAAATTTGCTCAAATGAGCGAGTTTCACGACACCATTAGTTCAATTATGCTTCGATAGATGTCAATACGATGTTGAAACTAAGAAAATGTCAATGTTCAAATATCAAAATCGTAGTTTTTTCATGTATAGATCTAGATTGCTTAAATAGAGCACTTCAACAATGATTTGGGTTCTAATCCCACCAAAAAGCTTGTTTTCTATTGCCAATATTGAACATTCAATCTTGACATTGAATATGCCTTTAATGTGAAGGCTTATTTTATTTTGACTTCCGCATATATTTTGATCAGTAGTTAATAATATAAAATCCCGAGGCTATCTATCGGGCGACTTGGAACTACCTTAGAGATAGAAAAGAGCAGTGAAACTCCTTCATCAAATAATGTAAGTCCAGTTTGCGTGCACGGATACGATGGATAATTTCTTTTGTAAACTGGATTCTGATAAATTATTGAAAAGGGGTTTGAAAAGCCGATTTGTAGCGTGGCTGCCACACGTATAATTCATTTAAATCTTATTGTTTTGGTGGCAAAGTTCACCATTTTAAAAGTTTCATAACTTGTGCTCAAACTGGTTGCGTCTATAATGAATGATGAACGAATCAAAATTGATTAGTTGTTTGAAAAAGTTTTTATGTAGATACATTTTCACCTTTAAAATCCAGCGCTCAATCAATCCATTTTAAGCGCTTTTCATCTCAAAATGTGATAAAAAATAATATTAATTCATCTTGTACAAGTAGTAAGCAATTAAGTTTTCATTTTTGTATAAGGCCATTTATTCAGACTACCTACGTGATTTGGACATTATAATTGTCGGTTAAGCTCAAAATACACTGGCGACGCTGACACTGCAACTTTACCTATATGGCCCACACCTACAGCACACATTTCTTTATATTATGTCTGCTGTGTAGGTGTGGCCTGTTTTAAGTAGTGTCGCAAAAAGGGTCCCTGAGTATTTGATACTTCGCAAATGCTCAACCTGAGACAAACGACGACGGTACGATACGACACAGCTGAAACCGCAAATAAAATGCCGCTTCGCCCTGAGGCGGGCGTTCGCAACGATTGTATGCGGCGAATGCCTCACAATAAGCACACACCGCGCTGTGCGCTTATTGTGACGACCCATTCGTGGCACATGCCTCGCGGTGTCTGTCCGCACTTTAGAGTTGCTCTTTGCAACTTCTGTGAAAATAAAAGGTTTCAAGTACGACTGAAATCCCGATCAAACATGACTAAAGTTTTGCATAAAACCACCGTTACACAAGTACCTACCAGAGCAACAAATCCCGGGTTTCTGAGTAACTGTCGTTTTAAACTGTAGTTCTTTCTTCGGTTGAACATAGCTGTGTGACAGAACGTTAATATAGACATATCTTAGAATTTAAGCGATTGTTTAGGATTGTTTATCAAATTTTACTGTGCCATAGAATCGTGTTGCCGTTTTTATAAAAGCTCAAAGAACGCACAAAATATTTTTCAAAAAGTTACCTACATGCTACGCATAAAGTTAAGTTTTAGATTGTATAAAATAGTAAATTTATACAACATGTTGTACTAAGCGGCAAATAATATAAAAATGTACAAAGTTAAAGTTTGGTTTTCGCTGTAAATTAATATTGTGTACCTATATCTTCGGATAATGGATGTTTCTTTATAATATGTATGTATTTATATGTATATGTAAAAGAAACAATATGAATAGCTTGGTACCCATATTACTAGCCTAGGAGCTTTTCTAGGACAAGATTGACGTTGTGTACGCCCTTTCAATATTGTTTGCTGTTTTATTTGCCGCTAATTAAATATGTTTAGTGATAAATGTGTAGCACCTAGTTCTCTATTCATATTGAATTTGAGATGTGACTAATAAAATGAGTGAGCTTGATCTAATATTTCTATATACCCGATTCAAATAATATTTCAGTTGTTTTTTAATCAACCGATATTATAAAACTATTGGTATTTATAAGATCAAAATTATTGTAAAAGTGATATTTTAACATTTACTGTTCGGGAAAGCAATGTTTTTAAACAGATTATGAATTGTTATGTAGGTATTTAATATTTTTGCGTCACCCAAGAATTAAACCAGTCGGTGCAAAGTGATTGATGATAAGCTAACATTATTATTTAGATAAATTTTACTTATTGTGCAATGATTTAGTTAGATAATAGTATATTTTATGTATATTTACGGTAGAACAGTCATGTGTGTATAAGATATACATTGTCTCTATTGAGATTGTATAGTGTAATGTATTTTTGTAATAAATGTTGTTCCTTGTATGTTTTCTTTTATTAATTCCCGTTTTGCTAAAACTTAGGATAGGAGGGTGCATGTTAAATATTAACATTCAAATTGTTAAGCTATTACATAGCTTTTATCGCGGGCTTTGAGCGCGGCGAACGAATCAAGAAATTCCGTAACGAAAATACTCCGCCTACCATGTAGCCTAAGAACAAACAAAATGCTATGCAATAGCTTTACCGCGGCAGTCCCCGAGCATAGATAAATCTATACATACTAAAGAGAGTGTGTGTGTCCCCGAGTGCCACATTTTTTTTTTAAAGAAGCAACAAGACAGTAGGTACTTAAACTTATAAGTAGGATGATAAGATAACAGTAATTAAGCACTGAGTTAATATAGTTTATTAAATATTGAATATTTAATTAACAACCAAACAATAGATTTTCAAGGAATTTAATACTAATGAAGGAAATATTACAACTTTTTTATTTTAATTCAAAATAACAAAACCTCTGTGATGAACAAAAGTAGCTTTTTATAAACTTTTTGCCTTAACATTCCTTCACAGTAATAAAAAAGAAATTGAAAAAAAAATTAAAAGGCGACTTCCAAAAAAAGCATATAAAATAACCTCGCCTACATACAGTGCCACCGACTTGTCTGTTATGTAATCTGAAGTCGGGCAGCCGAACTACAATCCCACCCAACTCACCCAGTAAACCTACCCGACTTCAGATTACATAACAGATAAGTCGCTGGCACTGTATGTAGGCGAGGTTATTTTATAAGTATGCTTTTTTGGAAGTCTGCTTTTAATTTTTTTTTTATTATCCTGATATTTCGTGTACATGGCAGCGAAATAACAGGACGTACATTATCTGGTTGTACAATATACGGTTTGTTAAATGGAGACCCGGACTTTCGGCGGGAAAGCGGAGACAACATGTTGTGCTCCAATTTTATTTTCGTTAAACTATGTTGTAAACTCGGTTAAATTGTGTAATTTTGGTGGAATCTTATTCAATTTAGTTCCGTGAATGTGCACAAGTGTAGTGAAAACAAAATTGAGTGTTAAACATGAACTTTCCGTCGTTCGCGCCGAAGATCCTTGAAGGTTATAGTAAAGTTGCCACCGCTTTACCATAGCCCCTGACTTGAACTATAGGCCCGATCGGGCTAATTTCATGCAAAATACTTGATACTGGCAAGATGTACAAGATGTACGACGCCAAAACTATATTGAAGAAACTTGAAATATTCTAAAACTTGACCCTGGCTATTCCAAATTGGCCATATCGGTCTCAGACCGAAATAAAAAAAAAAAAAATGGAGACCCTGGCTTCCAATTATCTGACTGTACATTATCGGGTTGCGAATTAACAGGTCGTACATTACTGGTTGGTTGTACATTGTTGGCTCCCAGTTCATTTCGTTCACTCATGGATAGTCTGTGGAGCGAAATGTCAAAAGAACGTCGCCATTTTTCATAAATTGCAGATTTGTGTACCAAACGGAGTTTTGTTATTTTACGCAATTATGGCTATTGTTGAGGATGAGGTTTGGAATGAATCTGACGAGGAAAACGAGACAGAAGTCGTCGTCGAAGAATACAATGGAGAACAAGATTCCGATGACTCCGACGTAAGTTAACGTATTTCACGCACACTCAAGAAATCAACAATGTTGTCAAAAAAAACACACTGAAAATACGGATTTTCTTTCGTATTTCCTTCGTTGACTATGGACTATACATGCTGCATTCTTCTAAATCTAGCAAGAATTAAGTACAAAAAGTACCTTTTATCATAGTTTCTATGATTTTACTAAACAATTCTCATGATTTTCACCTTTGCCTACGACCATTATAATGCAGTGAAGATGAAATATTGAATACAAATAATTATTTTAGAATTATTGTCATCAATCAGGTTAGGACCATATAGGGTTACCAGATCTCCGGATTTGTCCTGAGATCTCAGGATTTTTGGACATTTCTCAGGATTGCGGCTGGATTTCGCAAATCTCTTTAAATCTCAGGATTTTTAGGAATTTCAACAAAAGACCAAATTAAATAAGATTTTTAATAATCATCCTTTGGTAATCATTGCACGATCAAAATTATCACTTATTTATCTAACTAGCTGTGTAAATAAGTATGGGAAAAAAATCAAAGTGTAAAAAATCTCAGGATTTTTTGGTGGAAATCAGGACTATTCTCAGGACTTTCGGTTTTCTCATCTGGTAACCCTAGGACCATACCATGTTCATTGATTTACCTTGAAAGTACTTAGAAATTGATGAATTTCCTAATCAGACTCCAATACCTATCCAATTAGATTTTGATTATTGAATTAAGTTACAGTAGTGAGCACTCCTTGAATATAAGAAGACGGCAACAAGTTCCAATCTGTCTTCCTTAGTGGCTGCACCTGCCTACATATCAGAACACAAACTTGTCCACTTTAGGCTAACACTACCACCACAACTAGTATAGGTCCCGGAAAAATAAGTTGGAAATTTTTCATGTGCAAGGGGAAAGTTCGCGCAGTACATTTTACATGCGACTTCTATGAAAAATTAACTAATGATATTTCAACTAATTTGCCGGCCACTGTACTAATGTGTAGTACTAAACTGTGCTATTACTTAGACCAGCATGTGTATTCACAGCCTTTCAGTCCTATACCGATGTTTATAAGTTTATCTCTGTCTATCTTTGACTCGAGTGTGATTTGGTGTGTGACAATTTACTCCTTCTAGATATTTGTTAATTTAACCCTTTCGCGGGCAGTACTAATTTCGAAGTTAATTTTGGTTTTAACTGTTTTAATTATTCATATTTACCACTCTTAAGACATTGGCAATACTTACTCCCCCCTACGCACCCCCCTTCAAATGTTATGACCCATGGCAATATTCTTGCCAATGCCCGATTGTGCCCATATTAGTGGCAAAATGTTTGCCTATGCTCTACTTCATTTTTGTTTTTTTTGGTTGCCAATGCCCCACTGCAACATGATCATGAATTTACTTTACTTATCAAAACTGTTACTGTTAATAATAATTAAGGATTACATAAATAAAATAAACTTTATGCATTTTTTTTATTAATGAAAATTCATTGTTAAAGTTGTCATCTTTGTTGGATTCATATAAATCTAGATCATCCTCTGAGTCCGAACCATCTGGTATGTACCAGTTCCAGTAAGTCGGTATATTTCAAAGATGCTCTTCGTTTATTTTTGTGCGGAGGCATCTACAAAGAAAAAAAAATCGGGTATAGGCAACTATCTGTCCACAACAACAAGTACAAATGGACATAGGCAACAATATTGCCACAGGTAGTAGGCAGTGGCAAAGTCAAATATTTCGTTTCGTAAATCAAAAACTTCAATAAATTCTTCAATATAACAAAATAATACTGTATTCCATAACTTTAGACTATAAAGAAAAGAAATATAAATAGCTACTTACTTTTCTTACGGCAGATTTTTTGATATTTTCCGATTATTCGTTCCTGTCATTAATCAAAATTGATGAAACATAAGTTGTTACACCTACCTATGAGATAGCGTTAGCTGTACGAAGTTACTCATTTAAGATGCCATGAATAATTTTGGCGCGATATTGAAAAAACTGAGCTGGCAAATATTTTGCCAATGCTCGCGAAAGGGTTAAGGGATATTTAAAAACATTATTTCTTAGTGTTTACCACACTTAGGGGATACTGGTTTTTTATAAAAATGCTTTCAATATTTTAGTACCTGGCGGGGTTTGAATCCGAGACTGAAAATACTAAAAACTGAATACTGGCTAATTTTGTAGGCATTTTTTAAAAACAGCAGTACCTATAGATACTTGCCAATTTATAAGTTACTAGAACGTTTCATCCGTGTAAGTCCTGATCCCATAGGATTAAAAAAAAAACTTTTTTAAGTGGGTACCTTACCTACTACCTCACAAAAAACACACCACCCAAGTTTCATGTCTCTAGATCCAGTGCTTTAGGCTATGCATTGATATATGTATTTAGTCAGTCAGGACTTTGTATTTTATATGTATACTAGCTGACCCGGCAAACGTTGTTTTGCCTTATAAATTATAGATAGTTGCCGATTCTACTGAATATGCATATAAAATTTGGTAAAAATCGGTAAAGCCGTTTCGGACGAGTACGGTAACTAACATTGTGACATGGAAATTTTATATATTAGATATTTTATATGTATACTAGCTGACCCGGCAAACGTTGTTTTGCCTTATAAATTATAGATAGTAGCCGATTCTCAGAACTGAATATGCATATAAAATTTGGTAAAAATCGGTAAAGGCGTTTCGGAGGAGTATGGTAACTAATATTGTGACATGGAAATTTTATATATTAGATGTTAATAGGATGATGAAGATGCTGATGATGAAGCCCTGGAGCGAAAAGTAGCAGACCTTGAACTTCGCATCAAAGATGATCCATACAACTATGATGATCATATAGAGCTCATTCAAGCTCTCTGGTAAGCCTAACACATCATTCTGTATTATTAGAAACTAGCAGATTCCCGCGGTTTCACCCGCTTAAGTCCCGATTCCGTGGGAATATCGGGATCAAAAGTAGCCTATGTTACTCAGGGTGGATGTAGCTTTCTAATGGTGAAAGAATTTTTGAAATCGGTCCAGTAGTTTCGGAGATTACCCCCAATATACATACATACATGTTACCAACGTTACCTCTTTATAATATTAGTATAGACTAGCTGCGGCTAGGGTTGCCAACAGTTTTTTCGAAAAATATAATAGTATTTGTGGCTAAAAAATATAGTACGACCCAAAAAAATATAGTACATAAATTAGAGCGGTGTTTTGTAGAATATTTCGAAAAAATACGTATTTCTTGCACTTAACCTTTTTTTCACTTTCAAATACTCTTTCTTTCTTAAATATAAAAAAAAATGTTCCCGACATTCAATCTTTATATTATGAGCACCTTGTTTATGGCTTTTCTTTTTTTCCCTCTACATACTCGTAGAAAACAGTCCTCTGTAAATGCAGAGAGGAGGAATTTATAAAAGAAACAACTTTTTACAAATTATGCCAGAAATATAGTATTTTTGCGTACTATATGTGCTTTCAAAAATATATAGTACGCTGAGCTGAAATATAGTACAATACTATATATTATAGTACGGTTGGCAACCCTAGCTGCGACCCGCGATATCACCCGCGTAAGTCCCGATCCCGCGGGAATATCGGGATAAAAAGTATCCTCTGTGTTATTCCAGGTCTCCAGCTATTTACGCACCGAGTTTCATGGTAATCGGTTTAGCGGTTTTTACGTGATTGAGTAACAAACACACACATATACATACATACTCACAAACTTTCAGCTTTATAATATTAGTAGGATGATGTTTGAAAAAGTGTGTTGCTGTGGGTTGAAATTTATAAGATATAGCTGATCCGACAGACTTTGTCCTGTCGTTTAGTATAAAAAAATGGCTATCTATCTTCATACCAAAATTCATCAAAATCGGTTCAGCATTTTTTCTTTCATAAGAACCTTCTCCTGACAATAGCAAACACAACAAAAAAAGAATTATCGAAATCGGTCCAGCCGTTCACGCGTGATGTTTTCCAGTTTTCGAAACTGAAAACGGGTTTCATTTTTATATATACAGTTGTGGCCATATAATTAAGAACGATTTGAAGTTCTAGAAGTTTTTTATATAAATCGTGCCACACACAGAGATGTGTACCTTTTGAGAAGCATCTAGTTATGTTATAAAATAGCCACATTAATAGAGCAACGTGGCTTAGGAATATTATAATGAAATCGCTAACTATTTTTTTCACATTATATTGATTTTACCAATGTAACATATTCAAACAGTACTGAAGCTGGACAAATAATTAAGAACGATTTATTAAACTGCTCGGGAAATGTTTTGTATGACACTTACATTTAAAAAATTACAATATAATATGTAGCGCAGAAAATTTAAAAATCAATTTAATACATTTTTGACTAAAATTTATAGTTAATAGCATATCCACAGCTTTTAATTACTGCTTTACACCGGCGAGCCATTAACTATATTAATTTTTGATATTTCGCAAACGAAATAGAGTTCCATTCTTCTACGAAAACGTCGTACAGCTCGATAGCTCTCATAAATTTTCACACTTTGTATTGGAAACCTTTTTCTTTACTTCTAGCCACAGATTCTCTATTGGATTTAGATCTGGGCTGTTGGCTGGCCAATTTAAGACAGAAACTGATTGCGCTGTAAGAAATTCCTTTACGGTGCGTGCAGTGTCCTTTGGATCATTGTGATGCTGGAATGTTTAAATAACCGGTAGAACGTCTTCAGCGTAAGATAACATTGTTTCTTCCAGTATATTTTTGTATTGGAACTGATCCATGTTAGCTTCTATCAACTTTACAGGTCCAACACCATGTCCAAAAAACCATCCACAAATTTTCACATTCCACCACCGTGCTTTAATGTAACTTTCGTGTACTTCAGGGTCGAATGCTGTATTCGTGGGACGTCGTACATATCATTTTCCATCGAAACATACTCTGTTTATTTTCGACTCGTCAGAAAAAAAGTACATTTTACCAATGTCGCACAGTCCAGGTTTCATACTTTCTAGCTAATGTCAGCTGGACTTGCCTGTGGCAAAGTTTCAATACCTTTCTTGCTATCCTTCCGTGCAATATTTCTTCTACCAAAAGTCTTCTAATAGTGCATGCTGAGATTGCTGTAGGGTTGTTTTCACCTAAATATTATTTTCTTGTCATTGGACCCTTTAGAAGGATTTTGTTTTGCCATACGAACGATGTTTCGGTCATCTCGAGGAGTTGATTTTCACTGTTTAGGTACACGCGAAACCTTCGAAGTAGTTTGATACGTAGCAAAATGCTTTACAGTGTGGAAAACCATCGTTTTTGCACATTGTCGATGGTTGGCTATCTTTTTGTTGGACCAAATACTTCTGGCGAACTTTTATTATTACTTCCCTTGTAGATTTATCACAACTTTTATTTTTTCCATTGTTTTTTCATAAGAAGCAATCACTTTTACCTTTTACAGCACTAAATGGCTCCAAAATTATACAAACAGTATCAAATCGACTGATTTTTCTCTAATTAAATTTGAATAAACGTATAAATTATTAAGCGTTCTTAATTACGTGGCCAGCCAGTAAATAGGAGTACTATGTTTAGAAGTAGTGTAAACAGTTTGTGTATTTATTTTTAGCTAATCATGTGTATCAATGAATACAGTGGTATTATGGAAAAGTTTTACGATACCGAGAACAATAAAAAATAATGCAAAAAAAAAAATCAAAAATCAAAGTACGTTTATTCATTCGGATATTAGCAAGATATCTCTTTGACATGTCATTTTTTTTTTATTTAATCTACTCTACTATGTCTTCGGATCGCGACCTCCATGACATGAGAAGAAGACACAAGAAACTCATGGGGTTTTTTTTTGTATATTTTTTTTGCAGTAATCATGTGATTTACATTGTCGCATATATAATATTATTGAAGAAAAGTGGAACTGGAGCAATAATCCATACTTGCTATAATAATCCTTACTAGCATTACAAGAGCGAAAGTAACTCTGTCTGTCTGTCTATCTGTTCAAATAAGTTATAATATACAAAATAATAAACATAAAAAAAATTATTTACTTAAAACACTATCTCATCCACAAACACACAACCCGCCCAACACCGCCCAAACCGCCCCGGGACCCACCATCAGAGTTCTGTGGTGCCAGCCTTGCATTCCTTTCCTACACTCTAGAATTTTATTATAAAATTCGTAGGTAGAACCATCTATTTACTCCATTCCATAACTTATCCTGCTACTTTACCACAGAACTCCATGAATACGCCCCAGGACGAACCGAACCGAGCCGAACGAACCAAGCATTCGCGAACGCGACCGTGCCCCTGTCTGTCCCCGTCTTTCAATAAAGTATTCATTTCCATGGATTTTTATCGTTAATATAATCCGATGTATTATAGTATGCCATCCTGTACAGTTTGCTTTTAATATATGTTTTAAATTTATTAATGGACATGTCACACACATTCTTGGGTAACTTATTATAGTAGAGCATAGATGAGCTAGAGAAGGACCTGTTTATTTTCTGGAGCCTACTCCAGGGCACAGTTAGATCATCTTTATTTCTTAAATTAAATAAATGTATGTCCCGATTTTTAACAAGCTTGTCCTTATTTTTATGGACGTATAAAAGATTTTCGTAAATATATTGTGAATATACTGTTAAAATATTTATTTCTTTAAATTTTTCTCTAAGTGATTCTCTAGGGCCCAACCCGTAGATAGCTCGAACCGCTCTCTTCTGTAAAATGAAGATATCCTTAATATCTGCAGCACACCCCCACAGCAGGATGCCATATGACATAATGCTGTGGAAGTAGCCGAAATAGACCAGGCGGGCAGTCTTAATATCTGTGAATTCACGAATTTTCTTAACAGCGTAAGCTGCAGAACTTAGTCTAGCGGACAAAGCTTCCACATGTGGGCCCCATTGAAGCTTAGAGTCTAGAGTTATACCTAGAAAGACAGCCTTCTCAACCTTTTCGACTTCCTCGTTATTAATTTTCACTACAGTTTTGACATGTTTAACATTAGGAAGTGTGAATTTAATACATTTTGTTTTGGATCCATTCAGTAAAAGATTATTGGTATTGAACCAATATACTATTTTAGAGAGAGCATTGTTCACGTCGTCTATATTTAATTGGCGTCTTTTAACTTTAAATACCAATGAGGTATCATCTGCAAACAATACTATCTCATGTTTGTCCCTTACTAGGTAAGGTAGGTCATTAATATAAACTAAAAACAGGAATGGTCCTAATATGGATCCTTGAGGAACCCCCATTGTTACAGGAGAGCCGGGGGATCGTTTTCCGTTGACATCGACACACTGAACCCTATTGCTCAAATAGGAGGAAATAAGATCCAGAGCGCTATCTTTAATACCATAGTGATGTAGTTTCATGATCAATGTATCATGTTTAACGCAATCAAATGCCTTGGATAAGTCACAGAACACCCCATAGGCATCGTGTGACTCCTCCCAGGCTTTATATATACTAAATGCAATTAGTTTTGCGTCTTAGTTAAAAAAATCTTCCCTTTATATCAGCGTTCTTAATTATATGACCACCACTGTATAGACTATAATAAATAACCAAATTATCAGATTTGTATTAAAAAAGCTTAGAAGTGTTATTACAACTAACTGAAAAAGATTTTAAAATGAAAAAAAAATGAAAATTAGGCCTGAAGCATTTACCTCATTTGCTGTAAAGTCCGAAAGACAGACTTATTGGTTCTCGATTGAAAGATCCATATTGAAATACGTTACTTTTAACATACTTTAACGTAAATATTTAACTTTCCAGGGGTCTGTCAGAACTAGAAAGGTGGCGAGCAGCATATGACCGCCTGCAGCAGATGACACCTCTAAAGCCCGAGCACTGGCTCATGAGACTCCAGACCGAGTCGCAACTGTCACACACACCCGAGGCTAGAGTCGTTATCGCTGACCTCTTCCAACAGGCTACACTTGATTGCTATTGTAAGTTTATGCTCTGTATTATGTACTTTCTAGAATTTTGAAATGATTGATAGTTTCTTTATTGTACACACCACAAAAATACTAAAAAAAAACCCGGCCAAGTGCGAAACTCGCGCACGAAGGGTTCCGTACCACTATCGCAATTGGGGACGGAACCCTAAAATGGTTTACAACAACTTTGATTCAAAGAAAATCTGAAACTTATAAGTAACTCTTTGGTCAGTGAAGGCAGACTAGTATATTTGACAGATAGGGCAGCCATTTTGAATTCCATGACCAACTCTATTTGACTCGACCAATCAGAAGTGACCTCACATCGTATTAGAATTCCCTTGTAGTTTTTGAAATACTTTTGTTGTATGGGAGCCCCTTTTAAATAATTGTTTTATTTTGTTTTTAGTATTTGTTGTTTTAGCGGCAACCGAAATACATCTTCTGTGAAAATTTCAACCTTCTAGCTATTACGGTTCATGAGATACAGCCTGGTGACAGACGGACGGACGGACAGACAGCGAAGTCTCAGTAATAGGGTCCCGTTTTACCCTTTGGGTACGGAACCCTAAAAACAAACAACATGAACATCTTAAATCTTGAATAGAGTTGAATAAAGGGCGGCCCTATCGCTTAAAGCTGTCTCTTCCAGGGATATGGAAATGACGTTGAAATGATACCTACTTCCTAAAATGAAAAGGCACTTCTCAATTTGATGTGTAACTCTCCGCTTCGGCCACTTCCGAAACCAAAGTTCGAAACCGGTTTTGAACTAAGAATTTTTTTTCTTGTTTCGAAACTGGTTTCGGTAAAAGAATAATATTTCTTATCTCGAAATTCGTTTCGAGATAAGAATATTGTTTCGTCTTTCGAAACTATCAAATCGTAATCTAATCCTATCTATTTAGATGTATAAGAAGTAAGAATTGAAAGTTAATATATGTAATATTTATATTTAATTCAAATAGAAAAGAAAAAACATTTAATAATGCAATGAAAACGGTGCAATAACTTCAAGGCAATGGCCAACCGTGATTTCTTTTTTTTTAAGCTGTTGGATTGCTAATTTTATTTCTTCATCTATCTCCATGTAGTTTTTGTTCTTTTTAGTTGCTTTTTTGCAAACGCCAGTTTCATTTTTCAAAACATCCAGGACTTGAGCTAATGTAGGATTCGTACGCGCAATGAATCTGTTTAATTTGGAGTGCCACCCCTCCAAGTGGTTCGTAGTTCTAATTTCTTCCTCGCTGCAGCTGCAAACTTTGTGAAAATTGTTTTGCTCAAACCATTGCCTTTTAAAATATTTGTTAAAATTTTGAACTTCTATGGCATGTGGGCTTTTATTCATAACATAGTTATATCCTTTAGTAATAAACTGTTGCGGCAAACGGGCTAAGCCTGCACAACGAGCTACGTGTCTCTTTTTGACACTGGAGTTTAAGTTCAGTTTCTTTGCCTTTCGGAATAATGCCCTGTTGAAATGGAAGTAGCATAACTTTATTTCGATCATTGGAAAGACATCTCTGATTCCTAGCATTGCTGCTTTCTCAAAATCCAAAGTAATCTTCTTTGGTTCAAATGATGGAATTTGTGATTTTATTAATCGGAATAATACTTTGTAAGTCTCCTTTTTTTTGTTTTCGAGAAAGGCAAAAATTAAAGGGGTTAATGAATGAATATTTTCATTATAGCCGTGTATAGAATATAACTGTTTAAAACATCGTGGGCAAGATTTAAATGTTCCGTCGCAGTAAATGTGTTTATAATTTGTGATTTTTTGTCTTGCATTTGCTGTGCAAAATACTAATATGCGATTGCCGTCATCAATGAAATCAGCTAAGATCAACTTTTCAAATTTTCCGGGAACAACTACTTCGCTAGGTAGTGTAAATCTCTGTTTTTTGACACCCAACACTTTGTTGCGTTCGTTGTATAGCCCGCTTTTAACATTACTAAAACTTGGCAATTGATCACTTATAATAACATATCCCAAATTTTCCATATCGGCCTTCATATCGTCATATTGTTTTTTTATTGATACAAAGTTAGTACTCACTTTTTGTTTTAAATTATCCATGTTTTTTAGATATTCTGTTTTAACAATATCCCCTTTACAGTGACTCTCGTGTTGATTTTTTTTTATAATTTCATTCTTAGTATTAATAGTAAAGTTACCTTTGCATCCCAAATGTTCTTTTACGCAATAATAAAATGCGTTGCCGCTTTTGTAAATTTTCTTTCTATGGTACTTCCGCCCTTCGTACAGAGCTGCTACTCCTCCTCTTTTAGTACTTATAAACTCTATTTGTGTTTTATCCATTGTACATAGGTACTGCAATTCTGAATACCAAGTAAATGAATGCTATTTAAATAGCTTCGTTGCACTTCCGTACTTTATCAGCACTTGACATTGACTTGACGTATATCATTGATGATAATGGCAATATATGTCATTTTAATTAAAAAGGTTTCATAATGTGTTAGTGGATAGTAAATAGCAAAAAAGCAACTAAAAAGAACAAAAACTACATGGAGATAGATGAAGAAATAAAATTAGCAATCCAACAGCTTAAAAAAAAAGAAATCACGGTTGGCCATTGCCTTGAAGTTATTGCACCGTTTTCATTGCATTATTAAATGTTTTTTCTTTTCTATTTGAATTAAATATAAATATTACATATATTAACTTTCAATTCTTACTTCTTATACATCTAAATAGATAGGATTAGATTACGATTTGATAGTTTCGAAAGACGAAACAATATTCTTATCTCGAAACGAATTTCGAGATAAGAAATATTATTCTTTTACCGAAACCAGTTTCGAAACAAGAAAAAAAATTCTTAGTTCAAAACCGGTTTCGAACTTTGGTTTCGGAAGTGGCCGAAGCGTAACTCTCAAAGATGTTAGGGGTATCTTCAAATTCAATTTCATCAAAATCAACTTAGTGGTTTCGGAGGTTATCCCCCAACTTACATAAATACTTGTTACCAAGGTTACCTCTTTATAATGTTAGCTTATTTAGAAAATTTATTTTAAAGGAAAAATAGCATTCAAAAATTTTCACTTGCGGCGAGGCTTGAACTCGCGTCTTTGGGTCGGTACCCCAACGTCTGTTCCAACTAGACTACGCAAGTCCACGCTGCGTGCCGTGAAAACTTCCAATGCTATATTCTCCTCTGATTGTTTACGATTAAGGCTCGTTAAAGCGCCATCTATCTAACGCTACAGGAACAACTTTCCAGTTGTTTACACCTGCCACCTGGAAAGTTGAAATAAATTTTCTAAATAAAATAGCCTAGAGCTACAAACAAAAATTAAAAAGAAATGTTAGCTTAGTTTGATATACAGTTGTGGTCATATAATTGAGAACGATTTGAAGTTCTAGAAGTTTTTTATTTAAATCGTATCATACACAGAGATGTGTACCTTCTGAGAAGCAACTAGTTATGTTATATAATAGTCACATTAATAGAGCAACCTGACTTAAGAATAAAGTATGAAATCGCTAACTATTTTTTGCACATTTTATTGATTTTATCAAAGTAACACATTCAAATAGTACTGAAACTGGACAAATAATTAAGAACGATTTATTTAACTGCTCGGGAATTGTTTTGTATTACACTTAGATTTAAAAAATCACGATATTATGTAGCACAGGAAACATAAAAAGAAATTTAATAAATATTTAACTAAAATTAATAGTTAATAGCATATCCACGGCTTTTAATTACAGCTTTACACCGGCGAGGCATTGACTCTATTAATTTTTGACATTTCGCAAGAGAAATAGAGTTCCATTCTTCTAAAAAAACGTCATGCTCTCTTAAATTTCCACACTTTGTATTTGAAACCTTTTTCTTTACTTCAAACCACAGATTCTCTATTGGGTTTAGATCTGGATTGTTAGCAGGCCAGTCTAAGACAGAAATTAATTGCGCTGTAAGAAATTCCTTTACGGTGCGTGCAGTGTGCTTTGGATCATTGTCATGCTGGAATGTCCAAATGACCGGTAGAACGTCTTCAGCGTATGGTAACATTGTTTCTTCCAGTATATTTTTGTATTGGAACTGATCCATGTTACCTTCTATCAACTTTACAGGTCCTACACCATGTCCAGAAAAGCAACCCCAAATTTTCACATTTCCACCACCGTGCTTTAATGTAACTTTCGTGTACTTTGAGTCGAATGCTGTATCCGGGGGACGTCGTACATATCGTTTTCCATCAGAACATACTCTGTTTATTTTTGTCTCGTCAGAAAAAAGTACATTTTTCCACTGTTGCACAGTCCAGTTTTCATACTTTCTCGCAAATGCAAGCCGGGCTTGCCTGTGGCAAAGTTTTAACATGGTTACCTTTCTTGCTATCCTACCGTGCAATTTTTCTTCTACCAAACGTCTTCGAATAGTGCGTGCTGAGATTGTTGAAGGGTTGTTTTCACCAAAATATTCGTTTCTAAGCTCATTGGACCCTTTAAAAGGATTTTGTTTTGCCATACGAACGATGTTTCGGTCATCTCGAGGAGTTGTTTTTCTCTGTTTAGGTACACGTGGAACATTCGAAGTAGTTTGATACGTAGCAAAATGCTTTACAGCGTGGAAAACCATCTGAACATTGCAGATGGTCGGCTATCTTTTTATAAGACCATTTCTTCCGGCGAAGTTTTATTATTACTTCCCTTGTAGATTTATCACAACTTTTATTTTTTCCCATTGTTTTTTCTAAAGAAGCAATCACCTTTAATCTTTTACAGCACGTAATGGCGCCAAAATTATACAAACAGTAACAAATCGACTGAGTGTTCTCTATTTAATTTTGAATAAAGGTATAAACTACTTAGCGTTCTTAATTACGTGACCAGCCAGTAATAAGGAATACTTTGTTTAAAAGTAGTGTAAAAAGTTTGCCTATTGATTTTTAGCCAATCATGTGTATCAATGAATACAGTGGTAATATGGAAATGTTTTACGATACCGAGAGAAATAAAAACAAATGCATACAATTCGTTTTGCATCTTAGTTGGAAAAAATCTTCCCTTTATATCAGCGTTCTTAATTATATGACCACCACTGTAGCTGCAGTGAAAAAAATCTCGTTTTGGCCATACATTGAAATCTAGAATGTACCAGTCAATCATCATCACCAGGGCAATGTTCCCGGTCAGACTGTCATTTAATATTTGCCTCCTCAGACATCCAAATCTTAAGCGAGTGGTGTTCATGGTCACTGAGCGGCGGCGACATGGAGCACACTCGCGCGCAGATGCAAGAAGTACTGAAGCTAGCTGGTGCCGACCCACTGTCCGGGAAACTCTTCTGGGAAGCTAAACTTGACTTCGAGAAGGCACTACTCGAAAGTATGAGGTAAGTGGCAAGAGTAATGGAAGAAGACAAAATTACTGAACATCTGAGGATCTGATAAGTCCTGTAACAAATGATCATTGTTTCACACATTTTACTCATCAAGTCATCATCACACATCAGAATTTTCATCTAGATTTACTGGCTTGCTTTGTCCCATATCACAAGCACAGTTGCATAGTTTGGACATAGATCTCCTAACTATGGCACTGTCCAATGTTGAATAATATTAATAATGATATAATCCTTTTTTTGTTTATCAGTGAAGAAGACGAGAAATACAAAGATCAAAGAGAGCGCGTTTTATTCTGCCTCGAAGAAATTGTTTCACGACCACTATTGCATGGAGAAGAATTATGGAGTGAATTCACAGAACTAGCCACTTCTATACATGGACAGGAATATATCGATAAGGTAAACTTTAGAAATATTTTAAAGGAAAAATACATCTTAAAAAATTCGCTCGAGGCGAGGTTTGAACTCGCATCCTTGAGTCAGTAACCCAATGTCTTAAGGAACTAGACCACGCGAGTTCCCTCCTCGAGCCTCTGCCTAGTAATAAGTAATCGAATTACGAAAGTTAAACTTTTCCACTGTAGTTCTCATCTATATCTACATATCAACAGACGGAGAGTTAATTATTTAATTAAAGAAATAAATTAATAGGAAAATGTTTCTGATCTTTATTACAGGCAAAGAAACAACATGAAGCAGCACAAGAATATTTGCAGAAAATATCTCCGTTTGAAGACAGACTCCTGACTTTAGAGTAAGACTTTTTTCTTACCTTAGTAAGAAGTAGCTCGTACTTAAAAGTTAGTAATATATGATCTGTGTTAAAAGTTAAGTTTTACTGGGAATTTTCCGCACTGAGCTTCACAATTGGGCCATTGTACGTGATTTCTTAGAGGGGTCGAGCAGTAGTCTTACTGCAAAGACCCCGAGGCTCCCGGGCTCCCGACTACTTCGGATTGGCGAATGTTCCATGCCTTCGGACCGTGGTGAGTCCTAGGACATGTCGCTTTCCTCACGATGTTTTCCTTCACAGTAAGAGCGATGTTATGCACCCATTTTGCATTGATTTACTGGCTTTAAGCCAATGATTCGGAAATGGACCATTTTTTAATGAATCTTTGTGCCTCTAACTCAACTGCCTAATTCATTTATGTTCATTTTATTTGTTACAGTAACGTGAAGAGAAATACACAGCGTATATAGAGTACATTGATACTGTGACTGAGTTGTCAAAGCAAGACAGATATACCGAGTGTGACAGTGATGGAATATTAAAGGTACATCTTACTTATACCCCGAGATTTTACCAGTTTTCCTCATACAAGCTATGTTTGGGTTACATCCCTCTGGGAAAGCCAGGGTCTGCATAAACACTGAAT